>OX424536.1:607500-1173808 GCA_949152445.1 Cerastis rubricosa | reverse complement strand
AGTCGGTACGTCTGCAGCAATCAGTGGCGAATGCAACACTTTCATGTATTTCAGCTTACACGCGGATTTCCATCTTCTTTGCAGTTGCGTCGTTCCCTCGCTCTACGATATTTGAGTAAATAGTTTTAGCGTTTGCTTATTCGTTGCACTTAACTCGTGTTTCGCCTTGAGGATTCATTAATTAAAGTTTTGGGAAATTAAATTATGTTTGTTTCTTTTAGCAGCGTTATCAAGAAGAGATGGCACATGATACACACTATGAAACGCCGTTTTTCAACATACTTGTGAGAGGAAGATCAAACGCAAACAATAAAAAACCGGACAAGAATAAGTCGGACTCCCCCACCGAAGGTTCCGCCCAAATTCACTTTTGTTATGCGCGTTAATTAAAAATATTTTAAAAATTATATTTTTTTTATATATGTATTTTAATTATAAATGTATAGTTTCAGATTTTTCTCTGTACTTGTTATTATTCCTAGAACTATGAAATTTGGCTTCTTGCCAAATTTCATAGTTCTAGGTCAACGGGAAGTACCCTATACATTTCGATTCCCTTGAGAATGTCAAAATAACTGATTTTTGAGGCATAAACGGCTGTATTTTTTTTTACGTTAACTTAGAAGTTTAATTTTTTCACAACTTGAAGGGTCTGTAGATCTACATATGTGGTTTTAATTTCAACTCGATACCTTCACGCGTTCTCTAGATTTAGGTCTTGACAGAAAGACAGACAGATGGACAACAAAGTGATCCTACAAGGGTTCCGTTTCTCCTTTTGAGGTACGGAACCTTAAAAATAACAGAAAAATTACGAATTGTGTTATGACAATTATCATGAACAAAAAAATGCACAAGTAGAATTTGAAATATTACTTGTTTAACTCTTTCCAGCGACAAAATAAAAACAAACAAAAGGACCAGTCCAATAACAGAATTATTGTAAAACTAATGAACAACGATGGAGGCATAAATAATGAAACAAAATGATATAAAAGTTATTGCTTAGTTAGCTATCTTTTGTGCAAGTTCGTTGAATGGGAGAAAATAACAAAACGAAGAATATTACTGTTTTCTTTGCCACAAGAAAATATCTGCGACTAGTCTCCTTTCTTAACAAATATTTGTATTGGAAATACATTGGAACATTCCATCCATTGTTTAAATACACGAGTATTTTCCACAATTTGACGACCTCAACTGATTTGACAGATTTCTTATTTAACAGAAGGAGCTTTCCACCTGCACCCTGCAGCTGTCCGAAGGTACTGAAAATGCCGTAGAAGTTGCAGAGTTCTTGTTGAAGCTTATTTGAAAGTTATATCGAGACGACGAAGAAGAAAAACCTTTTAATACTATCGAATATATTTAAAAGTAAAATCCTACATTGGTAATCTACACTTACAAAATCAGAGTTTTCAAGAAAATCTGTTCACTTATGATTTTCTTATGGAATATCTCTCTTGCAGTGTTATTATTGGCTGAGATTTGCATTCTATGCGATATGCTGAAGTCTTTATGCCCAAGCCTACATGTGCAAGCCTTCATGTTGAAAATGAGGTTATATCTTTCGCAAAGAGTGGCAATAAAGAATTTTATCGGAGCGATATTTTCAAAGTTTATAAGAAGCCCAGCAAACAAGATTAGATCGTCACACCACCTTCGCCGCGGTCTACCTCGACGGCGATTTCCTCCGTCAGGCTTCCAGTGAGTGACGATCTTTGGCCACCTCTCTGGGTGCATTCGTGCTACGTGGCCAGCCCACTCCCACTTTAGCTTGGCTGTTTTTTCTCCGACATCTGCAACTGGCCAGATATCGGACAGGATAGAGACGTTTGGAAGGAGAAAGGGGAGGCCTTTGCCCAGCAGTGGGACACATGAGAGGCTAACAAAAAAAAAAAAATAAGAAGCAAGTTCAGGGAGCATACGCCCGTGAGTGAGTTTGCAGAGAAATTTTATTATAAATAAAAGACAAAAATAAATGCAACATCCTATCAGAAGAATAAAATGAAATGAAATTAACTAACAAAGATTCAGCTCCTTAGTTCAGACATTGTTTGATATTCTTTAATCAACAATAACTCATTACCATTTCAACCGTACCTTACTAATTACGACAGTCAACATCCTCGCAACTGTTTGTAGAAAAACTTCACTTTTTTTGTTCGTTTTTTCTCAACAATCTGCGAACCCTGAGGACTAAGGAGTCAGGAGCAAGTTTAAACAAGTTCTCTCAGTTATATTAACTACCTCTACTAATAATAAAGAAAGAACTCGCATTAGAGCGTTTAGTGCAAAAATCTGCATGATTTAGTACTTCAATTAAAGTTTTCCAAGTTTTTATTGAGTGGTGAAGATTGGTAGCTGTGGCCGCTTTTAGGCACTAGGCTTTTGAAATTTTTAATCGAATTTTTCGTTTGAAGTGTTTTTGGCGAGTTTTTTTCAAAGTTTCTCGTAAATTCTCGGCGATAGAGCGTGAAGCGGTGGTTATTAGCGCTTTTGACGGGTAATCGATCCTCTCGTGGCGACTGGTGTTAATTAATTTTCAGTCCATCGTTAATTTGTTTCGTGATTTTTTAATTGATTTTTGCTTGGCTTCATGGCGTGCGGATATTTTGTTATTGCGAAATAATTTGAAAGGTTTTTTTATATTAATTGAGACATGCGTTAAAAACCTTAGAGCGTGTAAAATGTGTGTCAAGTGCGTCATCTCGAATTAAATGGTCCAGAAAAAAAACTAATTTTAAGTTTTTGGATAAACATCTAACAAATCCATTTAGTGAGAGAGCAAAGTAATAAAATTGTTTTTGTTCGTAAGATTTATGCGTAGGCACCTATACAGCAGACGCCGTACTTTCCCAATGCGCAGCGCGCGTCATCGTACGAAGCGCATGCAAATATTGGAAGCTCCGTGTTATTATTTTCTTAAAATTATAAATACTCACAAAATTAGTCCAAACTTATACCAATCAATAGTAAAAAGTACAAGTGACAATAATCTCATATTGAAATAGACATTTAACAAACAGTGCGCCGTATACAATCAAAACACTATTAAAAAAAGTGAGTAACAAACAAAAAGACATGTGTTGTGAACGTGACCCAAAGTGATTCATCGAAAGTTTGTGCGGACCGATTCGTTACCTTATATGGTTATGCAGGACGACGGACCATCCACTTGAATTACTGCCCTAAGAAACAGGCTGACAATTTGAAAGCACATTCAAGTCACCTCGTGGCGCGGAGGCTATCGTCGTCGGTAGTACATAGAATCTCAGCGGTGCGGGTTCGAATCACAGTTGGACGTCGACGAAATTTTTTTGATTTATTTTGGTTTTGACTTTAGATTTTTGGATTCATTTTGTTTTACTGTTTGTTTCTTAATTGCAAACTGATAAAACTTAATTTAATAGATTACTACTATGAACTCATTTGAAATGGAATTAGAGAACATTACAACTAGAAAGCCACGACGGGCAAATTCACTCGATCATTTGTTTACAAATAATTCGTCATTGCTTGATACCACCATGAAGAGCTTGCCAAGCACGTCCATGAATGATAACGACACTATAATCAACCTTAACGAAACAATTAGACGATTAACAACGGAACTTCAATCAGCACATCAAGAGATCGAAAACTTGAACAGCGAAAACTTCCGACTAAAAATGGATATAGGCGAAGGTCAGAAAATTATCAATACTTATAAAAAAATCATCTCATCCGACACGAAAAACAGGACCCCGACGACCCCACGTAAACGTATTCTCATTAGAACGACCAGTACGTCTTCTCATTCTACACCTCTCAATCTCTATAGAAAGACTGGTACATTTCCCCATTCTACACCCCCGAAGAGTCAGAATTTTGATCCAGTAAACCATGAGCTCAAAACTCCTCAACCCCCCCTAAAGCGTGAAATCATGAACCACACGACACAAAATTTAGTGACATCTACGGACAAAAATAAGAGTCCAAACAAAGAAAAAGTAGAAGAACTGAGCCACAACATACCTTCTCCAAGGATACTAGTATTAGGTGACCAACAAGTACGGGAATTTGCTCAAGAAATAACAACGCAGAGAAACAATAATAAATGGAACAACATATACTCGGTATCGGGAATCTCGAAACCATATGCCACGAGTACACAAGTCCTGTGCAACTTTGACAAATTAGCAGAAAAACTAAAAACTGACGACATTATCGTATTAGGTGTGGGAAGTAACGATAAAAATCCCTACTTATTTTTAACTGAGTTAAGTTCTTCACTTCATCAAGTAAAAAATAACAAAGTGTTCATCTTAAACGTCCTAAATAATCGCTACTTAAATGCTAACCTGTTAAATAAACACATAAAACTGATTGTGAAAAATTATCCAAACTGTCAATTCATTGATACATCTGATGTTATGGTAAGCTCTAATAACATTAATTTTGTTTCGAAGCGCTTCATGTGTTCTAAAATAAATATAGAAATTGACAACATAAACTACCAGAAATTAGTAACTTCACAATTAAAATCAAGATGTAGAAACAAAGATATGCAACATAACTATAATAACAATGTTACGAAAACAAATATGTGCAAAAAAGGAACTATCCCATATTATTTTAAAAAACAGACCGCTACTCATATTTCTAAACCTGAAAACACTAGCCAACCGATGTTTTTTCGAGGTTAGACGCAAATGTTCTCTTCTACATCAAAATATAGCGGGTATATTGAGCAAAAAAGACCTTTTAGAATTATCAATAACGGAACTAGAGAAAAGTAATTTGAGTATCGATATTGTTTGTCTCAGTGAAACATTTATACGACAAGGGGCAGAATCCAATCTTATTATGGAAAACTATAAGGTAGTGGCAGCCTTTTCAAGGCCGCATCAACGTAGGGGTGGGACTTGTATATTGATAAAAAAAGACCTTGATTGTAAACCTTTGTGTAATTTAATTGAGCCCAAATTATATTATTTCGAATACTGTGCAATTGAAATTACAACCTTAAAACTTTATGTTATCTGCATTTACCGAACCCCAAATTCAAACATTAAATTATTTTTAGATAATTTAAACCTCCTCTTAACAAAACTTGTGAAAAGAAATAATAAAAGCATCATATTATGTGGTGATTGGAACATAGACGTTATAAAAGCAGATAAACATTTCAAAGAGCTAGAATCTATTTTAAAAAACTATAACATAAATAATCATATTACCAGTCCAACACGACAATTGTCTTGTATCGACTTAATTACGAGTAATATCCAAAACGTTAAGCCCCAAATACACTACCTAGCCCTATCTGATCACGAAACAGGACAATCTATATGCTTTGAGGTAACGGTTGACACCACGAATATTAAAAGACCGTTCTATTTCGAACAAAGACGCGATTTTAATCAAGATAATATTGATAAGTTTGTGAACTGTCTGTCTTCATTGTCTTTTTCAGATATTTACCAGACTGAAGATACTGACATTGCATTTAATTATTTCCATGACATTGTAATATTATTTTATAATCTATGCTTCCCCATTATAAAGTTTAAAATAACTGTTAAGCCCTTAAAACATAATTGGATGACAAAAGGCATAAAAAAGTGTTGTCTAAACAAACGCCGTCTATATCTAAAATATCGTCTCAAAACAGCAAATAAAAAACGTCATAAAAACACCTACTGTAAATATACTGCTATCCTAAAAAGATGCATGTTGCAGGCTCAAAAAGGAGAAAACACGCGTTATCTATCTCAATCCACCAACAAATGCAAGGCTGCCTGGAAAGTAATAAAAAATAATACCAGCGAAAAACAAAATTCCCATGACATTCATAAAATTCAATTGGATAATCAAACTTACACGCAACCTGAAAAGATAGCTGACATTTTTAACAACTTTTTTATTGATTTAACGAATGACACCATTGACCCATCTATTGACTACACACCACCAATGACTTATCTTCCAAACACTATGTATTTGACTCCAACTAATGCCACAAATGTATATAAAATAATAAACTCCCTAAAATCTACGAACTCTACGGGCTACGATGAAATTAGCACGAAAATTCTTAAATTATGCTCTTCATTTTTATCAATCCATATTAGCCATATTATTAATCTGTCATTTATGCAAGGTTTATTTCCTTCACGGCTAAAATTCTCAATTGTGAAACCAATCCACAAGAAAGGTGATAGAAGTGAAATGAATAATTACCGCCCTATAACACTCATACCAATACTGGCAAAAATCTTTGAAAAGGCCATGCATGAAAAACTCTCCAGTTTTTTATCCAAATACAAAATCCTTAGTGAAGATCAATTTGGTTTCAGAAAAGATAAATCGATCACAACAGCTTGCTTTGCCCTTATAAAATTAATAACGAAAAGCCTTAATGATAAACTACCAATTGTATCCATTTTTCTAGATATGTCCAAGGCATTTGATTTCGTGAACCACACATTGTTAATTTATAAATTAGACCGATATGGCATTAGAGGTAACGCGTTGAAATGGTTTGAAAGTTACCTTACACATCGACAGCAATGTGTTGAGATTTCGGGACAAACAGGAAATCAGAAGCTCACGTATAGGTCTCAGTATCGTGAAAACAACTGCGGTGTTCCCCAAGGGACTATACTAGGGCCACCTCTATTCTTGCTTTATGTTAATGACTTGCCCAATGTAACTTCCCACAAATGCATATTATACGCTGATGATACGACGCTTAGTATTATAAAAGAAAATGACGACATTGTTGAGTATCAAAATGAAATAAACATGACATTACATAAAATTATCACATGGCTTGAACGCAATAATCTTCATATTAACATTAACAAAACAAATATGATACAATTCCAGACATATAACAGTACGCGTCCACGGCTTAAAATACAGTATGGAAACGAAACAATAGAACAGGTTGATTACGCAAAATTCTTGGGGATAATAATTGACAAAAACTGTAACTGGAAATCTCATATTGATTATCTCTGTAAGAAGATAGATAGATTTGTATACGTTCTATATAGACTAACACGTGTGGCTAGTGTTAATGCGGCACTATGTGCATACCATGGTTATGTATCATCCATTTTACGTTATGGTATTATAATATGGGGTAATTCGGTTGAACTTGAAAGAGTGTTCCGAGCTCAAAAAAAATGCGTGCGCTCAATTTGTGGAGCGCACTCACTGGACAGTTGTGTTCCACTATTTAAAAAACTTAAAATACTGCCACTTCCAGCACTGTACATATTTGAAATTTGTACTTTTGTTCACCAAAACAGACACGAATTTGACCTATTTAATGATGTTGTATCCAGACCCAGCCGAAAAGTGCATATGCTTAATGTTCCAAGGCGCAGAATTAAATTATTTTCTAATAATGTATACTGCATGTCCATTACTGTCTACAACAAATTACCTGATGGCTTCAAAGCTCTCAGCCTCAGAACATTTAAATGTAAATTATTTAACCTTCTTCTACACAAATGTTATTACTCGACTGAAGATTTTATGAATGAAAAATTTACCTGAATATTTGACATTTTTGCCTATAAATTATACTTAATCTCCTTGACTTCATCGAATTTTGACTTATATAATTAATCTCTCATACAGATATTGTTCAATTTATTTAAATGATTTGTATTTCTAATGATGATTTGTAATTCTCAATTTTAATGTAATGATGGACCATAATTTAACAAACCATATTTGTACGCCGGAAACGGCAGAATATTATGATCGTAATACATTATTCACAACAGCTTTGTACAATATTCTGACAAATAAATGCATTCTATTCTATTCTATTCTATTCTATTCTATTCTAATGTTTTATTACGAGATAAAATAACAAATGCCAAGTTTTATCATCTGTTACATTTATGTGTTTCTCTGAATTACATGGATATTATGTGTCGTAGACCATTAATAAAATATTTGGTTAAGTGAAAAAGAGACTGATTGTTTTTGACATGAACTATCTTACCTGTTTTTAACCAGATAAAAAGCGTGAGTTCTAATCTTGTTGTAGGCTTTATAGATTCCTAGATCCTTGGTAACTTTTTATTTCGTTCTACGTTTTGTAGTAAGCAACGACTTATTGTCAGGCCTACGATGTCCTCCCATACTTTAGTACTAACGCTGTAACAGAAAATTTGCCGGTTCTTCTCCATAGGATACGACCAACCCGAACCGAGCACCTTTTTGTGGACGTTTTATAAGTGCTCCTGTAGGCCTATGTAAAATAAAAATATTTTGATTTAGATTTTGTGAGCTGTCCATTTCCGTACACATCTTTGCCGTACATTTGGTATTTTTATCTTTTTTATAATAATTATTGTTGCAACCACCATCCACTACCATCAACTTATTACAACTGTAAAGATGATGTTTTTCCCAAATTAAATACATCTTTAAAAACATCTAAGTAACGCTGTCATTCCCTTATACCTTTAAACCTACAACATAGCATTGTCACTTAGCGCTAGAAATAAGTATGTATAGAGTATCTAATTCTTTGGAAGAGCTTCTTCATAATAAGTTATATAAATACTTTCTACATAACATAAACATCACGCCTGTAATCCCGCAAGGGACATGCAGAGGAGTACCTAATATTGCACCCAAATTTAGCCAGTTATGTTTCAGTCCCAAGTGATAGGAGGCGAGTCTATTGTCGTGAACAGGGCACAAATACTTTTTACATAAAACAATAATATAATAATACAAGACCTTTTTTGAAAAACTTTGCGCCACACTAAGAATTTCTCCAGTATGGTGGCTGCGTTTACAAGCAACATTTAAACTTACATCCACAAACAGCCAGACCCGGAACAACTATTTGAAGGCCATACAATTTTTTTTTCCGTGCGGGGATCGAACCCATGACACGCAGCGCAGCAGCCAATCGCTCAACCACTGCGCCAACTGTATCATCGTATTATTGTCCCATTGCTGGGCATAGGCATCTTCTCTCACAATTAAGGCATGAGCTTTGTTCACTACACTTGCTCAAGACATCATCATCATCATTTACAGCCTGAATTCTCCCACTGTTGAGTTAAGGGCTCTCTTTTCTTGTGTCAATCCGCACGGTCCTGTGCCAGCTACAAGACATACAATGATCCATTTAATACTTCCACAGTATGTTTGCATACGGCAACCTTCCATCAAGATTCACCAAGCTTGTCTAAATTTAGAGCCGATAGTCAACATCTCCTTCACCGCAGCCGGCAGATTGCTCGGTTCGGTTGGCCTAGATTAACCAATCGCTACGTAAACCTGTTTGTTTGAGTAGCTCGGGTTATTCCTTAGCAACTAAAGATTATCGATCGCTGTCCTTTATTTCGGTGCTACGACTGTCCAGGTACGAAGGGCTGGTATTGATTATACAGTGCTGAAGGGTTGGATACGCATGGGCTGGTTAGGGTTATATTTAGAAACAACTTTCTGAGGGCTTTAAGATAAATAAAATAATTTAAAATGTTTAAAAATAGCTCTATCTGACATAAAAATAGGACAAGACAAGCAATGGTGTAAAACTTTTTCTTTGGTATTTTAATGAAACACGTGTAAGTACGTCAGCGAACGGGGATTAAATTCAGTCCCCTTTGCAAGTTCGAGTTTCTAGCGTTAATATTTATGTAGGTATCATTAAGTTGAGGTAGTTTTCAAGATTTTGTAGTACATAGATATTCCCCGAATGACTGTTTTCACTACCCAGAAAACTAAATCCTACTTTATGACAGTAATTGCCTAGCTTGCAAATATGCTTCAAACTCCTAGATCTTGACTTTGCATGACGGTCATTCCAATTCCAAGTAACATACTCCAGAACTATGTTGGAACAAGTTCGGTTCCAGTTAGGAACTATTAATTACAAGTTGGAAGTCGCTGTCGCCCGATTGGAGGCACGTCACTAGTTGGTATAAGTTCCCAGTTCCCAGTTCCCCGTTCGGTTATATTAGCGATCAGCTGACTCATGTGCTTATTGGCCGACTATCGGTTACCGTGACGTCAGGAAACTAATGTTATGTTTGAATGACGTCAGAGTGTGATGCAAGTCTAGGTTGAATATGTATTTATCAGACTTAGAATAGAAATGCTTCCTTCTGAAATTCTCCTCCGAAATTTTAAACAGAGAAAAGTAATCCTGAAGAATTCGACAACGACGTATCGAATTCTTTCATTTACAGCGAGATATTTTTGTTTGAGATAAGTTATTATCGTTTGCGGCTTTGGGTCTTGTAGTTTTTTCTTTTGTCTCTGTACACTAACTAATACACTGGTTTGTCTAGCGCTACGAACATCGATCTTCGTTCCGTCTACCTCACCTGTTAGGCTAACCTTACTACAAAACCAAGCTCTAATTACCGCCAGATGGCGCGGTAATCGACCTGTTTAGGCTCAGGTTAGTGACTACTTTCCCCTAATTGAATCTTTAAACACACAGGGTATATTTTACGAAACCGTTAACATTCTGCACATGAAAGTAAGTAAATCTGCGCATCTTGATGTTTGGTTGAAAATTTTGAAACTTTGACCTTTAATATCTCCGTAACGAAAACCTGGAAAAGGTATGATATAGAATAAAAATATATATGACGGGAAGAACAAGTACCATTCGACTTCTTTTTGCTTTCCATCGTATTCTGCTTGCAAGAATCAAAAGGCCACTTGCTTGCTAATTTTAGATTTAGTACATGTTACATGTCAAAATTGGCAAACAATAAATTTATCTTCAAAGCGTCGCCGTCGCTGAAACAGGCGATCACATTTTTAGGGTTCCGTACCCAAAGGGTCAAACGGGACCCTATTACTGAGACTTCGCTGTCCGTCCGTTCGTCCGTCACCAGGCTGTATCTCATGAACCGTGATAGTTAGCCAGTTGAAATTTCTATAGATTATGTATTTCTGTTGATGCTATAACAACAATTACTAAAAACATAATAAAATAAATATTTAAGGGGGGCTCCCATACCAAAAAGTGTTTTTTTTTTCGTTTTTATAAATAATGGTACGGGACCCTTCGTGCGCGAGTCCGACTCGCACTTGGCCGGTTTTTTTTTTTTCGATTACTTATCTTTAATCTCTTTGTTTTATGATATAGATTTTTCTCTTTTCATTAATCAGGGTTTTAAACTCGCATTGAAGTAAACTAACTATCAATACTTGTGGAGCAGTGATAGCTAGTGGTGTGACTGTCGTACTGCCAAATCATAGGTCTCAAGTTCGAACCCAAGACACGCACCTGTAATTTTTCGGATTCATGTGCGTATTGTATAATTATCACTTGCTTCGGTGAAGGAAAACATTGTGAGGAAATCATCAATATCAAAATATTTTATTTTATATAGGCCTACATGGGCACTTATAAAACGTCGACAAGAGGCACGGTTTGGGTTGGTCGTTTCCTATGGAGAAGAACTGGCAAGAAACTCCATGGTTACTCTTTTAAAATCATTTGGTTCTACAATATTTGGATGTTACAGCGTTAGTACTTAAGTATGAGAGGACAGCGTAGGCCCGAAAATAAGTCTTTGCTTACTAAAAAATGTAGAAAAAAAAACGAATTTACAAAGCCTACAATGTCCACACATTCATAAAAAATAATAATGAATAAGAATCTATACAAAAGTAAAAATAAAATAACAATAAATTAACCAATTGAAACAAATGTAGTCATCGGTACTGTAACTATTCTGCACAGTGAATAAACGGTGCAATGATTTGAAAACTATTGTAAAACATTCGAAAAAAAAGAATGGAATAAATAAAATTGGGAATAGTTAGAGATATCCACATATTTGTGTCGTTTATGAGCTAACAGGGAAGCTGCATGAGCAGAAGGAACTAGAGCCAAACTTCTTTATCTTCAAAGTAGTAAACTTTCCATCGCCAGTTCTGTAACTGACTTTGGCAACTTATTATAAAAGCGTATACTGTTTATAAGAAATGGCTTGCTAGTTTTTGTTCATCTAAATTTGGCAATTACAATTTCGTGTTTATTGCGTGTGGAAAAGCCCTCGGTTTTTGCGGACATATAATACCTCACATCATGCCTGAGAGATATTTCTCGACGGCATTTAAAGCCAAGTCAGAGGCCAGTGAAAACTGTGACAACAGGTTAGAAAATAACCACACGATAAAAAAGAAAGAATACTTGTGTTAAAATATCTTTTGATAAAAATTGATTTACTAAAAATAAGGTAATAATATCTATCAAAATCATAAATAGCAACAACACACACACGTATACTTATGCTCGAAATAACAACATCTCGTTAGTAAAATCTGTCACATTGATTCGTTGTGAGCTTATTTGATGTGGCAGCCAGTCTCACGCGAATATCGTGAAATTATCATTACTTACCTTCATTTTCTTGTATTTTATGAATGATTACCTTTATTTATTCGTGCAAAATGTGTTTGGAGAACAATAAAGATGTGATGTTTTGAAAAGTCATCAAATTAAAATATATTTTTACTTAATAAAATATCAAAATCACACACTGACAGACATCGAACTGCTTAAAGTGGTTGGTAGTTATTAAAGCGTGTTTTTTTTAACTTTGCCCACCCTTTGAATTTTTCGGTATCGCGGATCATCATTATCATCATTTCAGCCGAAAGACGTTCACTGCTGGACATAGGCCTCCCCCAAGTGTACATAGTTTCAGTCACGGGGTTTTGCCATAATCGCCACGCTTGGCAGGCGGGTTGGCGATCGCAGTACGGTTGTTACAAAAAAGCACAGAGAACGCTGCTGCCCATTACCTGGAAAGTCCCTTAGTCGCCTCTTACGACACCCACGGGAAGATATGGGATGGTGCTATTCTTTACGTCCGACACCATGCAGAACGTAACGCGGATGCGTTCACAAAAATACTCACAAACACCCAAACGCCATATAATACCAAAATAATATATTTTGTAGGCCAAACTAACTTTGATCCGTACGGGAATAGAAGCGGTGACACAGCCTATCGCTCAGCCATTTTGCTAACCGTGCCGTCCACCTATAGCATTATTTATTGAACAATTAATACGTTTTTTTAATTAAATATTTATTATGGAAAATGAAAAATGACAATGTGGCGACACTTGGGAAGGCCTATGTCCAGCAGTGGCCGTCTTTTGGGCTCAAATGATGATGATTGAAAATGAAAAATACGGAACTTTAGAAGTAAATGGGTCATGCAGGGAATGAAATGGGTTGTATTGATCTTCGAAATCATTGCCGGTGAGAAATACTCTAGGTCACACGGCATGTTTTAATATAAAATTGTTGAATTTATCAAGGAATCTTGAACCAGAAAAAGCTCTGTGCTCCTAGGTTTACATAAAGACTGTTACCAAAACATTTTCTGTCTAATCCTTGAAAGAGAAAATTTAATTAAGTCATAGTAAGTGGGCTCTTCGGTACTTCAGCAACGAAAAGTACAAAGACAACATTTCCATATTTAATAACCAAAACACTAACCGCTTTCCTCATCATACCACAGAGGAGCTCCTCTCAGTATATCTAATATCTACAGCCTAGCTTAAACTTAAAGTCATAGAATAGCAATTTGGCTTAGAAACCTTCACCAGATGTAAATTAAACCTTATCTGAATCACACAAAGTTGGATTTAGAAAGGGGGGTGCCAACAATACCAAAATCCCTATTTTATAGTCCGTAATCGCTGGAAGACGTGTTACACGTCTTAGCGATGTTTTGCGAGTTATCTCGTCTTGAAATCTCTGGGTATAATAAGTAGAGCGTGTTTCATCTGTCAGTCTGATTACACCTCTTGTCATGATTGTATGCTATGTCGTCTTGTTATTTGAGCTTGTTATCGAAATACCTAAACTAACCTACGCGCCATCAAACAGAATAAAGGGTTTGAGTATCTTAAGTAAACATTTTAGCTGAATAAAATCTTAAATTCACTCGACTTAGTAAACTATTGAACCTAGAACCTTGAAAGGCTGAAAACCTTAGAACGAAAATGAGCACTAAGAAATGAATTTCGAAAATTCAGACCCTGAAGGGTTGAATATGAGATGAGAGTTTGTGTAGAAGTTCTTAATTTTTGTCAGTAGGTAAGCTTATGGCTTAGCATACTTACATAAATTCAAAAGTAACTCGGCCATGTCTCACAGTTTAAAATCAGAACAGAATTTTGTAAAGACCACGACTTGGATTTTTTTAGAACCCTCACAGGGCCAAGTCCCTGGCAAAAGCAAGTTTTTCAACCAATCATAAAGCTCAAACAACTTCTACATTCTAAATTCTCAACATTCAGTTTATCCAACCAACATCTTGTAGCAACAAAAATTGGCGTACAAAAGCAAAAGTTGTTCACGTAAAAGATACCGATTTACTGCAAAGACTTCATTTATTTAGGAACAATCTCATTTACTTAGCAGGCTCAGGTTAAGTAGACGCGCGGCTGATTCATCGGCCGGCCGACACGACCCACTGCAACACGATGGGGTTGGAGGACTTACTGCTACACTCGGAGTATGGCAGTTATTTTATTATAGTTATTTGAATAAGCGATTATTTATAACATGTTCTAGGTCTTACCCACGGCATCGATAGCGTGGTAGTCAGAATTTTTTCCCTAGCGTTGCCAGTCTTATGTAGGTCATTAAAAAGATTGTTGTTCCTTCCTTACAGAAGTGAATAAACTACGCGGTTAAAGGTTTGGGATTGCTGGAGGTTTTTGAGGTCCTACGACTTTGGGGTGTCTAGAATGTGCTGAAACCATGGTACAAGTTTGTTGCAACTCTTGCACTGTGTTTTTGTTTCTCATAAATCATTATATATAAGGACAATCTCATTTACTTAGCCGGCTCAGAGTAAGTAGACGCGCGGCTGATTCATCGACACGACGCACTGCAGCACGATGGGGTTGGCGGACTTAGTTCTGCACTTGAAGTATGGGAGCGTTCTGATGAGAGAAATCATGTTAAAGTTATAAGTTGGACCCCGCGTTGCAATGCCTTCTTTTATTTTTCAGAAAACTTTTCAATAAAAATAAATGGAGAGACAATTTGAATTTTTATTTTATCCCTAGATTTTTACTCTCAATAACGGTTATCGTAACCACGTCACTAACAATTATGTTCCAAAAACTATAGCCAGAATTAAAAAGAGCTTTTTCACGAAAATATGCACGGAAAATACCCAAATAAAACCTCACCAAAGCGCCTACAAAACTGTATCGTTAGCCGAACCCCTTGACATGGCCAGAACGGCAGCGAAAGGGTCGATGCATGTACCGATAGCCTAAAAAACGACGTCTTTTAGCAGGCAGGGCTTGCCGCTCGACTGCTACAAAGAAGGGATTCGTGTCGAACGCGTCCGTCGCATCGTGTCAAGCGGTTGGCTAGCCGCCAGGCGACGCGACGCAACCGCTCAATAACTCGCTAGCGACAACCTTGAGCATGGTGCAGTAAGGATCGTTGTACTTGTTTGGGAAGCTAAATTTTTTAAGATCTATTATGGAGTGATTTATTTAGTCGGCAAAAGTAAGAGTAAGTTTAGCCCTGGCTGGGGGTCGCGCAGTCCAGGGAAAGGTAAAAAAGAGAGGACGCCTATGGTTGATGTAGGGCTGTCATTGTTGGTAATGATGAACGCATAGCTATAAGCACTGCCATTGGGAATGATATCTAGGGAACTCCATAGGTACTGGTACGCACAATCTGCAAGACTCGAAAAAGCATCGCTGTGGATGGATCAGCAAGTAGATATTTATGAGATGAGGTGATGCCGATGGATGGAGAGGGAGAGAAAGATCAAAGAATAGATGCATGGGATGTGTGAGAAATCATATGAAGGAAAAAGGAGTAAATGATAGCGACACTCTAGACAGAGAAGAATGGAAGAAAAAACGTGTTACGCCGACCCCAAATAACATGGGACAGGAGCAGGAAGATGATGAGGTGATGCCGATTCGGTGTAGTACTTGTAAAAGTGGTATGAGCTTTAAGCTCACTTTTGCGTCCCAAAAATGAAACGCGCCGTATGTACCTAATTTATTTGTGTACTGTGCTCATTTGCTTGTGTATAACTGTAGTCATAAAAGAAAAGCTAGCGATAATATCAAGTTACGTGACTTAATGAAGAAGATTCGTGCTTGATCAGATTACAGATTTCAACGATAAATAAAAAAGGGGGCTATCAATAGCAATGTTAAGATATCATTTATGTTTTGAGCTTCTAAAGTTCGCAACATGTGATATTATAGTCCACTTTGAATATTATGATTTTATTTTTAATGTAAAGTTTGCATTTATATTTCCTTTATCGTAAGTGCGTTTACAAACATTTAAACTCACATACACAAACAGACAGACCCGAAACAACTACCTGTTGGTCATACAAAAATTTCTTCTGTGCGGGGATGAACACTGCGACAGGCAGCGCAGCAATCAGTCGCTCAGCCAAAGCGCCAACCGTGCCGCCGTTTTTTTCAGTGTTGTCTTTGCTACGATGGAAACAATCAGCATAGACAAACAATTTCACAAAAGTTTACTAACACCCTTATAATGTCATTAAGGCGCCAAAAGAACCTTAAAGCACTATAACACTACTTCAATTCGTCATGGTGTTGTTGTCTTCTGTTTTTTAACTGGGAGGTTGTTTTAGTTTTTCGCCCTAGTGACAATACCGCAACCAAGGACCTGTCATTTGTCCAGGGCCTCAAGTCTGCTATCTTTATAAACATCGTCATCTCAACACGATCCCATTGTCATTTTGCTAAAAGTTCGCAATCTGCTAAATTCATTGGTCAATCATTGGTCTGTCAATGGTCTCGTAATAGAATTGTGTTCTAATGACATTAGTGTATTGCCATTATTATAAAACCCGTTAGTAGAAATGATTTTCGAAAAACTACTACTAAATTTGAACATTTATTCATGCCAGAATTCATTTATTTATATTTTTACATATTATTTATTAGTGTTATAAGCAATCTGAAGTAGTAAGAAGTTTGTAAATAGCAGAAAACACAAATGTAAAATTAGAAAACTCAATATTTTATCTGTTTAGCTGTCAAAGTGAAATTGTCTGTCAAGTCAGTCATTCATTTGTCATTATGTACGAGATTACCATTCTAAGCCATTTCTTTCAATGGAGTGTCAGTGGTTGACCATTGGGAACTCATAATGACGCCATTATATTAGTAGTTTGCCAAACTTGTCAAAATCAACAATTATGAAATGAATGATAGGTAATTCTGACACTATTGTAATAGCAGACTTGAGGCCCTGAGCTGTAATAACAAGCCTCCTTTCCAAAAGGCCATACTAAACTTGGTCCATCATTATTATTGTACGATATATTTGTGTATACGACCCGCCAGAACTTCCGAACAGACCTTGACCCTCGAATTTGTTTGTAACAACTCGTAGGGAACAGCTCTAACTTTTATAAAGTGATATGTAACTGAGTTTCCCGAGCCCTTTTTACAAAATAAACAACATTATTATTTTGTTTTTGTTCTTTGCCAAATAAAGTTGCGAGTGTTTGCAACGACATTATTTAAAAAAAAATATAGTCCGTTGTTCTGTATGGTGTCGGACGTAAAGAATAGCACCATCCCATTTCTTCCCGTGGATGTCGTAAGAGGCGACTAAGGGACTTGCCAGAGAATGGGCAGCAGCGTTCTCTGTGCTTTTGTAACAACCGTACTGCGATCGCCAACCCGCCTGCCAAGCGTGGCGATTATGGCAAAACCCCCCTTCTTGGGGGAGGCCTATGTCCAGCAGTGGATGTGTTTCGGCTGAAATGGTGATGATGATGATAGTCCGTCGAAGAACAGATGTCATATCTGTTCTTAGACAAACTATCTTTTTTGAGGGTCTAGACAAGCGGCAAGCCCTTTTAAAGCGTTTGTAGATACTTCTACACGATTTTCAAACAGGATTGGCAAAAGCTTTTCGAAGCCTTATGGCAGCCAGTGCCATACATAATTGAGTTTTCCATCGTCCTCACTTATGTTAGGATGTCTCTTTTGTCCATATGGCCTAGGCGACATTCTATTAGCAGTTGGCATAAGGCTCAAGACTCTAGGGCCTCACGTCCACGCACAGTCTAGGACTGTCTTTCTGCTAGAAAAGTACGAAAAGCTAACGAAAATATGAGTCCATTACCAGAGCTGAGTGATAGCTGAACGGGAAAGATGTGAAATGAAGATGGGCTTTCAGCTTTTGTAAAAAATTTAGTTTCTAACTTTTTTTCATCAGAATCAAGCCAAGCTACGGTTTTAAAATCAAAATGTCGTAATTAGTTATAACATACTCAATTACACATCTCTGATGGAAAGGTAGCTTGAGGCTTCGCTCGCGTCCTCAGGCGATGTTACTAGCGCCCAACGGCACACGTGCGTTCGTTTGATTTCTTCTCGTGAGTACCGTCACTCCACGGCTCTGATCGCTAAGCTAACAAACTTTTTTTTTTATTTTGTTCTTTGCAGCTATTGTCGCAGGAAGCGTATTTCTTGAGCGTGTACCTCGTGGCCAAGCCGTAAGAATTGTACACTTGGTAACACGTTCTTTTGTTTCTGCCCACCCCCAAGAAAACAATAGCGTAATACATGTTTGCGTTAGTTTGTATTATTTACAGCGAGTTGTTTGTTCTTGTGTTAGTTGTAAGTACCTCGTTAATATGCCGTTGTTTATGGCAGCCATGAATAAATGCATGACTCGAGAAGTTTGCTGGCGCCTGTATCGATGTGATGGAAGTTATCGGGCCAAAGAATATCGGGCGATGAACGAGTTTTGTTAATAATTTTTGAAGTTTTGTTGTGTTATGTTATGGTCGGGGAACACGTTAAGATAAAATGTTTAATCATAAAAAAATCAGATAGGCAGTAGCTTCATGTAAAATACTGGTACTCACCTGCATTCGGCTAGACTGGAAGCCGACCCCATGATAGTTTGAGAAAAGGCTAGGCCAAAATTAAAACTAAACTGGGCTAAAATTGGTTGGAAACTGAACGACTGATGAAACATACATGCCAAAGGATAGGATGCGATAGGACATCTTGGTTATTTTTTTTTTTTGGTTTTGTGATACAGATAAAATGTCCAGCACTGAACGTCTTTCGGCTGAAATGATGATGATGAATGGTGAGAAGAAGTAGGGATATAACCCTTATATACCTACTTATTCTGCGGAATATACTCTCTCTTAAAATACTTTTAACTAAGGAAACTTGTAAATGTCCTTCTAATTCGTATCAGATTCAGATAACTTTATTTGCTCAAACATGTGTGTATATACGATATACGATTATTTTATAATTGTATGTACACACGTGGGATCGAGATGGGATGGGATTGGGATATCGTTTGGGAACTTTTTTTATTATCTGTAAGTTTCTTGAAAAGCATAAAATAAAAATAAAGTATGTATAATACGAATAAACTCATAAAACCAAGTGATTATTATGTGCGAAACGAATACTTTTATTTTAAAATAGTTCGTATTCACGTTAAGTTTACTCTGCTACGCCCACTTATCTCAATTTCATATATTGAAAAAGTCGAAATTTGGCAGTTATTCCCGCGGAGCGTTTCTGCTAATATTTCAATTCATTGACTTTTATAATTAAATTCATCTTCCATATTTCCTGGTTTCCAATAATAATAAAACCAGTCTATACCTATCTCTTATCGAGAAAGAACAAGAATTGACCACCACGATTGCACTGAAAGTTGGCATTTCCAGGGTCCAAATTCCAAGTACACCAACGACCTTTATCATAACTCGGTGGTCATCAAATGAATGACTGGTCACTCCTTAATTTCGCCTATAAGTCGCGCCATGGGAGGGTCCATGCTCATTTTTAACCTGACCTCTTTGAACCTCACCTCTTCATTCGTTATGTGGCCTGCGAGTGACTTCACACATATTTCAGAAGGCACGCATCATGACCTCATTTACTGCAAGGAGTAGGCTATTACTTTTATGTCTGTGTTTGAGTTTTGGAGGTTGACAATGAATAAGTTTGAGGTCTTGGTAAATGAGACTTTAGGCTGTTATAGTTTGAGTCAGGATTCAGATTCTAGACCTAGTTAGTAAAACTAAGATAACGACAACATAACATCGCCGGTTTTCGTTGAAGGGTAAGACAGATGGGTACACTACTATTTTTAAAAGCTTTTATTTTTCCAGTTATATTTAAGATCAATTTTTTAATAAAAATTGTTTTAGACTTAGATATGTATAATTAAAATAAACTGGACCCTTTAGTTGATTTTACGAAGTTAATTCTTAACAGGCATCATCGTTGAGCATGGTATAAGCGACATAACCCCTCAGTAGACGGATGAGCACCTAATTTCACATTCCAAGAGCTTGACAAGATTCGAGCTCGGCCTAATTTAATCATCGCACCACTACAACGTTCTCTTGCAACTAACGGCTAAATGCGGTATGCCTAACGTGTAAATTCGCCCATACACTACACTGTTCAGTGTGCACAATGCTTGCTAGTGCTAACACTAAACTAAACCATAACGAACAAGCTAAGGCCAGTGCTACACTTGCCAAGAATGCCTCGCAATGTAAGCCTACTTAATGTATTCGTGAGCGATTCATTCGGGCTGTGTGAACAAGGCATGCTTGTGAGGCAGGCAGAGTAATTTATGGGAACAATGAATAAAATTGTCCTTTAGATTTAGGCCTTTTTAGGGTTCCGTACCCAAAGGGTCAAACGGGACCCTATTACTGAGACTTCGCTGTCCGTCTGTCACCAGGCTGAATCTCATGAACCGTGATAGCCAGTTGAAATTTCTACAGATTATGTATTTCTCTTGACGCTATAACAAAAAATAGAAAAAACGAAATAAAATTAATATTTAAATATTTTATTTCCCATACAATTTTTTTTTTATAAATAATGGTACAGAACCCTTCGTGCGCGAGTTCGACTCTAACTAGGCCGGTTTTTTTAAAGTATTGTGGGGTAAAATATACATGTTTAGGGTTGTAATTAATTTTGAAGATATCAATACTATACTTCTACTTATTCTTTTACTTTCTTTGTAGTTAAAGTTTGCAAGTGAAATAGATACAGTTGTTACAATACAGTACAATACAGTTGATACAATATTTGTTTGGATTTTGGAATATTGCCTGAACGTTTAGATGTGGCATTTCGCGACAGCAAGTGATGCGTCCTCACTCCCCGTGTAGCTATGTCATATGGCCATGCGGTTACAACTTCTTTCTATATATAGAGTGACTGGTAATTAGTGACCGATACTTAAAAACGTTATTATACTCATGATAACAAACAACTTTCCCACACATTACACAAAAACATTTTTTATACTTGTCGCAGTTGTCTTGATTTATTCCGTTAAACATGGTCATCATGTGGGCAGAACATGGGTTCCGTGCTATGAAAACACACACTACACGAGGTACACTGCTTTTGTCGAATTCACTTACTACTCACAAATTACTTGAAATTACAATCCAACACAATAACACTAGGCACCATGAATCGGGGAACAGTTTCGGGACGTCTTGACTCTGCCGTGGTCAGACACAGACTGTCCGCCTCACAGCGAGTTCGAAACATCACGACTCTGTAGAAGCGCGCTTAGGTGTGGGTAGACTGGTAAGTAGGTCGCGTGATGCTACCTTTGGCGCGCTTGCCGATTCATTTTCTGTCCGTACTAATGACCGGATCCTACATACTCATTCACTTTTATAACAATATCGGTATCGGTATATTTTAAGTGTCGGTCACTAATTACCAGTCACCCTCGAAATAAAAGCGAAAGGCCACTCATTCACTCATAACGAAATATCAAAAACCGCTTAACGTAAAAAGATGAAATTTAGGAGGGAGGTAGTTTAAAGTTAGTAGACGTCCGCTAAGAACGGATCTTGCGACATGCAGACAGGCAGGTTTTTTTAGGGCCGGATTAAGTAGGTCTAAGGGCCCTCGCCAGTTTGTATGTAAGTCCTTCAATTTTTGTGTTCCAAACATGAAATTTAGCAGGGAGGATATTTAAAAGTTAGGAGACGTTCGCTAAGGACACATTTTGTGACACTGACCGATAAAAGAGGTCACCCTCGGGAGTTTGTATGAAAGTTTCTTTTTTGTCCTACCGAGTCAGCTCGGCAATTTAGCAAATCTAGAGTTTATGAGAAGGAGACATAAGCTAAACAGCTAGTATTTGATAATCACTCAGTAACAATGTTTATTTCAATGTTCAATGTTCTGTATGGTGTCGGACGTAAAGAATAGCACCATACCATATCTTCCAGTGGGTGTCGTAAGAGGAGACTAAGAGACTTGCCAGAGAATGGGCAGCAGCGTTCTCTGTGCTTTTGTAACAACCGTACTGCGATCGCCAACCCACCTGCCAAGCGTGGCGATTATGGCAAAACCCCCCCTTGGGGGAGGCCTATGTCCAGCAGTGGAACTTTTTTCGGCTGAAATGATGATGATGATGGTGATTGTTTATTTTATTTTTTTGTTGATGTTTTTGGTAATCATGCTAATCGTGATATTTGTTTTTGGGCATTATATTTTTGTTTAGTTCAGCTAAGTATGTAGTCAAGCCATACAGGCAAACAGCAGCATTGTGGGGACATTGCTACACTCGCCAAGAATGCCTCGTTATATAAACATGGCGTACGACTTGACGAGTTACCAAGTATATTCGTAAACAATTCATCTGGGCCGCTGCGCTGGCTCGGTGCACAATGCGGGCAAGGTCGAGTCGAATTACGTCGTGTGTGCTTCACTTACCTGAAAAAATGCTTATAGTTTTGCTAAAAATGCGTAGAATATTGTATTCTTGTCTTGTAACAAACCGAACTGTCTAGAAATTTGTCTGTTAGATTGACAGCTCGGGCAGTCGTTTCGAGAAGTAAGAATCCTCATGGCAAAGTCTCATACCAGTCGTACTAAAGAGTATCCAGTTATTGGGGTGAGGAGGTCAGATAGGCATTTGCTACAAGTAAAATACTAGAAGCGAAGTCCTATGATGTTGATGATGGTGGCGATGCTGGATTTCAGAGGTGGTCCGTAATACTAATACAAGGTGTTGTTTGGAACCTCGTCAAATTCTAGGAGGTAACTATGCTAATGATTCTCGACCCGAATCAATAATAAAATAAGTAGGTAATTTTCTTTTTTTCATTTATTTACTGAAATCGGTAACTGTGAACCAACCGTGTTTTAAACACGGGCCGTCTGATCCCCGCCTTATAACGTCGCTTACACACAAACAAAATACCTTAAACGTTTTTTTGATAATTTCATAATCCCTAAACCACGTTAAGGGGGTTATTTGAAATATTGACAAATTTAAACAACAAAAAAACGCAGTGTTTTGTAATAATTTACTAGGTACCGTAATTTATATTGATTATTCATATCTTTTGTGACAACATCCTGAATTTTGACGAGGATGCAAAACAACACCTTGTATATTAAGAAAAGTCTAATCAAGAAAAATATGTTGTTGATACCTGTCGTCACAGACCATACATACCCAGTAGAGTGTGTAGTGTTGCGATCTTTAACAGCAGACAATAAAGATAGCACTGGCCAAACATAATCATCATGTAAACAAGTAGGTAGTTTGTTGCTGAACAATATATTAACATAGCAAACCGGATAGTTTCCTCGCAAATTGGACGGGGTGAGGGCTTCCCCTTTGCCCAGGAGTGGGACAGTTCAGGCTAACAAAAAGCCCGCTTGAAATTAAAAGCATTACTTTTCATAGTAAATAATAATACTCATCATAATGGTAAAGTTTTTGTTTTTTTTTTCATTTTCCAGGTCTTCCTAGAACCAAATGTTAGTCAAATACGTACATAAAAATCAACTTTGAAAGGAATAACAATTCTACTGGAGAGAGATTCCAAGAAAAATCGTGATGGTGTTTACATTCACTCGTACAAGGTAATATTATGCTTCGTACTCATCCGAAAGTTCTATTTCACAAAACATTGGTTTTGTCTGACATAAACATTTATTCAAATACTTTTGAACTTTGTATTTTCAACATTCTGACATATCGTTTTTTTTGTTAGCCTCTCATCTGTCCCACTGCTGGGCAAAGGCCTCCCCTTTCTTGCAAATGTAGAGACATTTGGAAGGAGAAAGGGGAGGCGATCGTGGCCAGATATCGCACAGGCTAAATATCCAGTGCGATATCTTGCCATGATCGCCCGGAAAACAAGATTAGATCGTTAGGAACACCTCACCCTGCGTTCCAAAAATCAAATTGCAGATGTCGGTGACAACAGCCAAGCTACAGTGGGAATGGGCTGGCCACGTGGCACGAATGCACCCACAGAGGTGGGCAGAGATCGTCACTCACTGGACGCCTGACGGAGGAAATCGCCGTCGACGTAGACCGCGGCGAAGGTGGTGTGACATATCCTATAATATCATTAATTTAAGATAATGCCGCGGGCAGAAAGGAGACCAACAGTGGGAATGAGAATTTTAGGCTGATACATGTTATGGTATGCTTGAAATCGTGAGTACCTACACAAGACTATAAAACCTTCTTCCTAACATGAATCTAACTCGAAAATCTTGCTACACATTGCCAAGAATGCAAACACGGGGGATGCATATGCGAGCGATTCATTCGGGATGCGCGAACGAGCTGGTCTTGGTGGCTCCACCAACTAGGTTATTAGATACAGAAGGCCATTTCTAAACAACTAAAGAAACCGCAGACAAGTACAACAGCGACTGGCATTTGCTTCAGACAGTTTACAACAGCGGGTGTAAAAAACACTTAACGAATCTGAAATTCAAATCTTAAGAACGTAAGACTTATTCTTCTACTTATTGTAATGCATTCCTAGAAACCTTCTGGTAATCAAGTTGTTGATGGTCAAAGTCCCATCTTTCTTTCAGTTCCCTTTACACATACAAGTTTACGGGACCTTGAAAAACTCTATGACCTTGACTTGCACACTACCATAAAAACCTTTTATTTTTGGACTAAAAAAAAGTCCCTTACTGGCAATATCTAACAATAATTTTGCTCATCATCATCATTTCAGCCCAAAAGACGTGCACTACTGGACATAGGCCTCCCCCTAGAGTCGCCACATTGACATTTTGGGGGGTTTTGCCATAAACGCCACGCTTGGCAGGCGGGTTGGCGATCGCAGTAAGGTTGTTACAAAAGACAGAGAACGCTGCTGCCCATTCTCTGGCAAGTCCCTTAGTCGCCTCTTACGACACCCACGGGAAGATATGGGATGGTGTTATTCTTTACGCCCGACACCATACAGAGCAATAATTTTGCTCACTGTTACTTAGTTTGTTGTGCCTACAGAATGCTTAGCTGACGGCTAGCTATGTGATGAGTTTTTTTCACCATGAATGTACGTGTGCCTCGTTTTGCTCATTGTACAGAACGGACCTTCTATGCTTATTTACTTTGTGATGCCTCAGTGGGAGATTTTCAGTTGTGCACTCCACCTAACTAGCGAAATATTTATATTTGCGATGCTTTGTAAGCTGCGAGTAATAAATGAGTTTCTTGTCGGTTCGCGGCTGTTTCGAGTCAGTAATGAGAATTCAGTCGTAGAATAAACATGCGGAAATGGTTTTTGTACAGATTTTGCTTCGTATTTCCATGATTCTTTGGCGGCAGCAGTTTTTATTTCGAATTAAATAGTTCTGTTTGATTCGATTTTGATGCATTTATGCCAAGACTTTTCTAAGCACATTTGAAAATACTGAGTTACGGATACGATAGTTTAGGCTGTATTGTAAAAGACTGTTGAGTTTAAACTATGGTTTGATATCCACATAAGCGTCCATTCTTTTAAAAGTGCTGATAAGAGTTGATAAGGTCTTACACAAGAGCTTTCCAACTAGGACAAAGAAACCAACTGCACAGAAGTAAGTTCTAAACAAAGTTTTAATTAAATTCTTCAACCCACACAATTATACATTTAAATAAAAATCTCAATTACCTTCACCGACTGCACCTGACCACAAAGTTGTGGTTCGGTTCCGCGTGACCGCCAGTACTGCACATAAATCGCACCCGGCTTCAGCTGGACAAGAACATCACTGTAAATGGAGTGCTAATTGGCACAACAAAGGGTTGGAAAGGTATAAATCACCCACTTAGTTGTCACTATGTTTGCCATAGAGTTTTGTACTCTAATACTGGTTACAACACATAACCCGTGTACTTTCCTGCGTCGCTTAAAACATCATTGTTCCATTCCAATTCCAGAGTGGGAAAGAGATGGAGCTAGACGACCTGTATAGCTCCGTCTCTTTTACACTCTGGAATAGGAATGGAACAATAATGTTTTAATACGTCATGGTACGGACGCTGATCTACGTACAGACTCTTGTTTTCAAAAGGATAAGAGCACTTGTTATAAGACAAAACTTGGCTTATTTTTTAATAACGAATTTATCTCTTATCAAGACGTCATCATCGTCCTGCTCTTGTTGCGCCAGGCCAACACAACAGGTTTTCTCCTATTCTCCCTTTCAAACGAGTCTTTTCTTTCATCTCATTCTTCATACAAACCATCCATCTATTCTTAAGACTTTTTTTTTCTTCTTCTGCTTAGCGTGTCGATGGCAATTTAAATTGTGTCGGCCCAGAACTGAGCTGCTAGTTTGGCGCCCTCTGTCTATCACCATAATGCACAAACAGCAGGGCACGCAGGACACGATATTAAGTACCACATCGTTTGTTGAACAGCAACACATGATGATGTATGATGATTTTTGTGTCAAGATAAATTGACAACCGACACTTACTGCTGAAATGAATATAGCGTAGCAATCATATGTTTGATCTGATGGCGCACAGATTGGTAGTTCATCACTTCATGTTCTCATTACTCTGCGGCCGTGAACCACAAATGGTGGCAGAACATAACTACTGCGGGCTCCCCTGCATCGCTTCGGTGCACTGCCCAATTACTATTGATACGTTTCGCAGTAATTAATGGCTATTTAATTAGTGTGTTGTTTTACGAACGGATAACTTGTGTTTGCCTTCTTAAGTGTTAAACACGTCTACATTATTGGAATGAGTTGAGCACTATCGGTAGGGTAGCTTATAAAAACAAAAAAAAAAAACTCTGCGATATGTGAGGAGTACACGTAAATTGAAAGACACTAATGGAAGAAGTGGTTTAGAGAGCAAAGCCACCGTGACGCGACGTGCAGTGCGTCCGCGTCGGTACCAACTTAACAACACTTCTCAAGTCCCATCGTACGAGGGCGCGGACGAAGCCGGCTAGGCGAGGTAGAACTAAGTAAAATAAAATTAATGTTACAATGATGCAATTTTTGCTTTTGACTATCGTAGCGAGAAATATATATTTATTGTAATAACAAACCAGCCACCATCATATTCCCGACCACCTAACACCGCACATTACATATCAAGCAACGTATCAAATCCAGGAACCACCGAGTTAATAACACGTATCCTATTAATACGACCACAGACTACTACAATAATCTCCCGCAGCAATAAAACAGTACAGTCCGTTCACAATTAGTTTGCCTCTAACGACTGCAATCCATCAGCAACTTTATTTTAAGACCATAAAGATCATTGCGATTTTCACAGGCTTTTATTACGACTCTAAAGCTTGCAGAAATTTTGAATAGTTTGTCAGTGACAGCATCCAAAAAGTAACTATCTTGCTAAGTACTAAAATAAAGCTCAATGTAATTTTGACAGTGATGCAAAGTCAGAGAAGGGTTTTAAAGAAAATAAACTAGGATTGAAGTATTAAATGCAGGTATATGGTAAAGACAGCGTCAGATGTGCTAACCCCTCATGTTTTAAAATGTTACACTGCTACAACATTGAATTTGTTGCGAACAACATTCTAAAGAATACTTAAAAAGAGTTCAATGTATCGACTTGGATTCGAACCATCGCATCACCGAACTTCGTTATACTTATGCCAGCGGTTTAACTATTTAGCCAGCGAGCACGAGAGGTAAGACTGGATGTCAGACTTTTGGCTTTTGACAACTCGTAACGACTGACAATGATCTACAAATGACACCCGAGACCAACGGCTTAACGTGCTTTCTGAGGCATGGAGGAAACTCGGTATATAATTATGGTCACCCATCCACGGACCAACCTTGGCAAGCACGGCTTAACCTTAAAGATCGACCGGTGCGGTTCTTATTATTTAGCCACGAGCTCCTCAGATGTTGAGTAACATCACGTTAATGTTAAGCCTATTATTACTTGTCGTATACCCAATAATAAAAGTACTAACATTTTATTGAAAAAATAAAAACAATATTTAACTGACTTTTAAAAATAAATACTAATTTAAACTTATTTATTCACTAAAGCAAGAAATTAATGTTTTTGAAAAATATAAACACCAACTAGGCCCAACACAGATTTGAAATGTAATTTAGGGGGGCAAGAATTTAATGGAGTCGTGTGTACATGAATTTTGTTTAAGACGACTATATGGCTACGTGCGCACTGACGGATGCCTTGCTTATCGCATTGAGCCTATTACTTAACATCTGGTTACTTGCTTGCTCGCCGACGTTCACATCGCTACTTGCTAGACGACTCACTAGGCTCAAACCCTTTATAGGACGGCTCATACAAAGTGACCAGTCACTTAAAGGTCGTTATCTCATAAATCATCAGTGCGTAAGTAATCTAAGCGAGATTATAACCTAAATACGCGCCTCTAGTGGCATATTTCGGTACTAGGCGCAACAATTCTTGAAATTTTTTGTTTATACATGCGTTCTAACAGTCTGAAGTAATATATCCGTGAAAGGACTGTACAGCAGTCCGGAATCCTACTGAGGAATATTGAAGGGAAGCCTTGTTTTAATCTAGCTAAAAGCCTACACTGTGTACTCAGACTGAATTTAGAAAACTCAGGTTAAATAAAGAAGTATGGCCCAACTTTGTTAAAGGATTTTGAATGGGACGGTGTTTGAATGAGTAACTCGACGAATGTATGGTTCTTTTTGTGCCAGAAATAGGATGATCTGGGTACAAAAGGTAAAGAAAGGTGGACCAACTTGCGTTTTATAACACTTTTGTAGGTATTTGTACTTGAATTGTGTGTTATTTATAAGTAGAACCATAGAATCTACCGTACAATTATTGTCAGGTATATAGCCTACAAATGCGCTTCAGCTGGTCTAGTCTCGATATTTCTAAAATTCAAATTCGTCTGTCATGTTTACTAACTTACTTTTCTATGTAACCTCCTTTTTCTACTAAGATTAGCAATACGTAACAATCACTGGCCATTTACCTTTAAAAACAAGTTTTAGATGCCATTAAGTTTTTGTTTTAATTTATTTTTTCACGGTTTAGGGCTACTGTCATTTTAATTGACTTTTATAGGCTAGCAAATCAATTCAAAATCGATAGTGACCTTCTTTGCAAAAATTAGTCACTAAAAATTTACAGAATTGCATAAGAAAGAAAGAAAGAAAGAAAAGAAAAAATGTTTATTTGACGTCAGTCACGCACACACACAATAATAATATTAAAAAAGTTACAGAAAAAAGGAGAATATACATAGTGTGCTGTGTGCCTCACGGCTGCGCCAAAAAGGTCCATTTCAGCATTCATGCCAGACAGGTAATGCTGTCTGACGCTGGTCTTCCAATGAACCTTGAGGGGGTAGGTAACAAACAGAAAACAGTTTCAAACATATTCTATAAATAAATGGTTACAATAAATAGATATCGAGTAAATGTAAGTAATAAGTATTTTATTTTGTGAAAGTAATACTGGTAACAATAAATAAATACAGAGATAAACCAAAACAGAATAAATATTTAAGACAGAATAAATACATATTTTAGGTAAGTACAAGAAAAAATAATAATTAAAACAGTACATCTACAAAGCATCTCATTCAGGCTGTGGACTTATGACGAGGAGTTGAGAGCGGATTGGCCGTGGGACGGGCAGGGTAGGAATAATTCGCATGTATTATGCATAAGTACATACAGTACGTATACGTACACGGTGCAGTCTGTAATTATTGAGCGTTTATATGATTGATACATTAATTGCGACCATATCCAGTTTCTGCTGTGCTGCTATCAAATACTGTCGCAGTCGTGTTCTGAACGTGTGAATAGTGCAGACGTGCAGTGTAAGACGTATTTAGACGTTCAGTAAATACCAGGATTTTTAGGCGCTTGAAAGAAATTGAGAGGGTGCTGTTGGTGAACATTAATTGTGAAATCTAAGTAAGTTGTAGGGTGTATCTTCGAGACTACCGATCGGTAAATTCAAAACGTTCCTCCCGGGGGATAATTTGCTACCATAACGCGAGCGGAGCCGCGGACAAAAGCAAGTGTACTGATGAAACAATCTGGTAAAGTTAATTCTGATAAGTGTTTTTGTCTTCATAACATTGAGTAAATAATATGTCCAATAACTTTAAGATTTGAAAGAGAGATCGGTTCGACTCCGCTCTCCAAAATAAAACACACATTTACCTCAGAAAAACCTCATTACCGAAACGTTTCAGACAGATTTGACTAAGTAACCTTCCCTGAAGTAATCTACAAAACAAATACTAAGTAATGTAAAACGCTTTCAACATACTAGAATAAAAGAAGGGTAACGGAGATAAACGAAGGGTCTAATGTCGCCCGTAAGCCATCTATCACAGGCAGCTAGGGGATTTAAAACGATATTGATGTATTATGTGAAAAGGATTTAAGCATATAAGGTGTGAGGGAATTAGAGTTGGAATTCCGTGAGGTATTTCTGGTAAATTTGTGTTTTTGAAATAATCCCTAAACGGTTAAAAATAAAACAAGAACTTTATACCCTACTAGCCCGATCAAGAAACACTTTAATGTAAAAGAATAAAGTCTTACAAAAATGTTCTTCGCTTGCTCTACACTCTGCAGCAAAGGAATTGATAGTCTCGTAGGGAACGCCTATTATAGAGCCGTTATAGAGTTTATCGATGCCCGGGAGGCAGACTCTCCTATAATAGAGCTGTGTAGAGTCCTTGGAAATGTGCACAAGGAAACGCTAAGATGGGTATACGAGTATATATTGTTGCAGCATGTGCAGTATATATGAGATAGGAACCCGATAGTATTCGATCATATGTATTTGCAAATCCCCGGGTAAGTCTGCTTCTGTTAAGAAATCTTGGGACAATTTTATGAAGTATTTAAAGAATTTGATAAAGATAATTTTGAAAAAAGATAGTAACTAATTCCTGAAAGCCCAGACAACGTGCCTTTCTATCAATGGTATTGTATTGTATTGTATAGTGGGCTGGTTTCCGCAACTCCACGTCTAAAGCGCGAAAACCGTCTATCAATGGTAACGATGATACGACGAAAATGAATTGGATAAAGATATGCTACCAAAACTGTCAATATTTTAGGAACCCTTATAAAAGTCGTAGAAGAAATATGAAATGCTTTGAAAGCGATTGCCTCTTGTGTAGATTCTCTGAAATAACTTAAAGTTAGCGTTATAATCATCATTTTCATCCACAGTCCGACTTCACCCACTGCTCTGCTGCTGCACTGCTCTGCTCTTTCCAGTCCTTGGACGCCACTCGGTCACAGCTTTACTCCACCTGCCATCATTGCGCTAAGGTCTCTTGTCCAACTCCATTTGAGTCGCATAACGCGATTTCCAATATCGAATAAATAAAATAACGCCTAACTTGGTAAAATATTAAAAACCTACAAAAAAAAAACAATTAACCCAAAGAGCTATATGTTTACATATAGCCTGGTCCACACTAGGACACCCTTTGTCTTGGAGTCCAGATCAAAGACCGCTGTAGTCATAGCGTTATAATAATAGAAGTCAATTTCAATCTTTTCTTACTCAATTGTCTAACATCGAACCGAGATAAGCCTCCAACTAAGTAGGTATCCAATTTCCAATATAGTTTCCAATTTCTCTTTATTTTTTGAGTGTCTTCGCATCGAGTCAAGTCTCGATCCAAAATATGACAGACATTTCATTTATTTATCTTGAGAGCACGTAGCACTCTCATTTCCTTTCGAAAGAAAGCTTTTTGTTTCCTTTTGAAGTCAAACTGTAAGAAATGAGTGATGGATAGTTGTGACAGAAATGGCGCCATCTTGTTTTGCAGAAAATAATCACGATTAAGGTCGGTAGAAAGTTTTTGAGTAACCTTTTTGCAGTTTACTTAGAAATCGCACAGCCTCAACTGCTGAGTATAGAAGCATGAAATGAACAATAGTTATTTATGAAACTTAGGTGAGCATTAATAAAGGATTTTGTAAACAAGTTCAGGTTTTTTTTTCCAACTTTCGCCTATCGCCAACGTAGACACGGCTTTATGCAAAGTGCAACCTTTACGTCAAGCTTTTGCTATGAAACTCCTGAAAATTATAAATACTAGCTTCCGCACGCCGCGCCGCTTCGGCAACGGAAATTCATTTGTACTTACAGAATATATTTTTAAATTATAACCTATATGTTATTCTGATGTATAAGCTACACTACCGCATAGTTTCATAAAAAACCTTTCAATAGTTTTGCATGAGAGCTTCCCTCCCACACACACATGCATCCATCGACCCTCACAAACTTTCGCATTTTTAATAGCAGTAAGATCACGACGCCTCCATGCTTGCGTGCATGTATATGTTACATTGTAAATAACTAAAATTAATAAAAACATTGCCAAGAACATTCGTTTTGTTTCGTTTAGCTGAACCCCACACCCGACTACCTCATATTTGTTCGCTTGCAGGCATTGGTATGAAGCTCGAATGTTTGTTTAATTTATGGGCAATTGGCACCTACAACACAGAAAACCCAATCAACGGTAATTATCGGTTGGAGGTCAGTTTCACGATAAAATAAACTGAGGGCCTACCGTCACCTATTGTAGTAGTATTGTTATATACTTAGCTAGCCGCCCTGTATGACATCTCTATCTCATACTAAAGTTACATCAACGTAGGTATCACGGGTGGAAGAGGAGATGCTAGGTTTCCAGGTGGATCTGGTGGTCACAATCACGACTGCTGAGCACGAAGCCCTGATTTTCGATTCGGTCGGGCTAAGTATTTTTGTGTTCCTTCAATCAAAATCTCAGTAGCTTGGTTGATGGTTATAGACTCTCCCTCTAATACTTGGGATTTAAAAGTAACTGGCGAAATGTGTGCATACTCTTACGGTACACCTACTCAACCCTTTGGAACTACAGGCGTGATGTTATGATGCTAAAACAGGTGATGGTAAGGCCCTGTATTTAACAGTGTTTCAATTGAGAACATTACATGTATCGTATGGTAAAGGTAAACTGTCTGAATTTCAGTGTGCGTTGAAATGAACCCAGACTTCACAAATATTGGCATATGTTATGCACGATTCGCACCTAACCGAACGTGCGAAGGCTCATCTGTGCGTCAAATTCCTTTCATGGTGAGTAGATAAATTTTACATTTACGTGTGTTGTTATTGATGTTCATATTTGAATGTTATTTCAAAATCTGTTACTGTGCCCAGAAAGAATATTGGTATGGATTGAAGATAAGCTCATGGCCCATTCTGGTTGTAACAGGAAAGGTTGAAAACACATGAATATACTGCTTACTATTGCGTAAACGCTTAAAGAAATATAAAAATGGAAATAATAACAAATGGATATCTTACCAGACTTCGAACCCACAAATCGTTAGGAATCCTTAAACCTCCGAGCCAAGGGTTGCCGACCGATAATTCAAAATCTATCAAATCCCTACTGAAAAAATGTTATCGTTGGTCCCCAAAATATTACAAAAAGATTTTTTCATCTTAAGAAAGGGTTAATCCGGTCATTCCCCTTGGAAAACCTTTACAAATTCAATAAGTAAAAGTTTCTTTTACCAATAACTGCAGCTTTTTTAAACAATATACGGTATAGAAAGCTTTTGAAGACACAAGAACAAAGATTATACATACTTAACCGTTTAATTCGTCATACCGCATCATAAAAGGTTTTTGATTATTTTTGTTGACCATAGTCAACATCGTCGAGATAGCTTATTAGCCAAATGGCATAGCATTTGGGTACTAGGCTATCTCGCTTATTCATACTAAAATTCAATCTATATATATCAAAATGAATCCCTATTTCCCTAGGTCACGCCAAAACTTGGCAAATACTTAACCGATTTCATACATCTTTTTTTTTAATTTTCTGATAGGTACTTTGCAGTAGGTTTTTAGGTAGGTAGTAGGTAGGTCGGCAATAGGTAGGTAGGAAGTAGGTAGGTAGGTAGTAGGTAGGTAGGTAGGTGGTAGGTAGGTGGTAGGTAGGTGGTAGGTAGGTGGTAGGTAGGTGGTAGGTAGGTGGTAGGTAGGTGGTAGGTAGGTGGTAGGTAGGTGGTAGGTAGGTGGTAGGTAGGTGGTAGGTAGGTGGTAGGTAGGTGGTAGGTAGGTGGTAGGTAGGTGGTAGGTAGGTGGTAGGTAGGTGGTAGGTAGGTGGTAGGTAGGTGGTAGGTAGGTGCTAGGTAGGTGGTAGGTAGGTGCTAGGTAGGTGGTAGGTAGGTGGTAGGTAGGTGGTAGGTAGGTGGTAGGTAGGTGGTAGGTAGGTGGTAGGTAGGTGGTAAGTAGGTAGGAACAAGTGCATTGCAACGCATGCTGGGATCAGCTAGTATTTAATACCTTTTCACCACTTAATTATGGTGGTACTACAACAACTGTGTTACAGTTTTGGTATGCATTTAACTATATGCTTTCTATTTGAATTATTCAAACATCTCTATTTAATTATGCCAACCTCAATTTCACCTGCCAATAATGATGTAAATAATTAACTTCCAAATAATTGGAATATGATTAATTAGGGAGGTATTAGTTCAATATTTGGCCCCCATGATTATGTAATTACCAGGAACGTGAACTTCAATAATTATGGGTTACTACCGGAATTATTAATACGTTCGAAACAAATAAGCGTTCATTTGATCAGTGTTTTTTCGCTCGTCAAAACCGATCACAACAAGATATTTTGAGAAAAATACGAAATATCTCTTCTATTGTGGTGAGAGGACATAAAAACGCTATTCCAGTTAGAATTATTGGAAAAGTTGTTTAATGCATTTTTATTTTATTTTGTATTTAAATAATAATATGATAGCTGATAATTTAAAATCGAATTGTTGCTAGTCTACTAACGAAAGCTGCAAATGATGGGGCCTATATGGCCTTTCAAAATTCACACGATATTTACCAAGTTCCGTCAACATGAAGCTGCAAACGTGATAAACTTATTACCTTAGTAAGTAATAAGTTTATCACGTTTGCAGCTTCATACTACTTCTGTATGTATTCTTACACCTCACGTGTAAAGAGCATTTAAATGCTAAACATTGCACAAATCAGCCGTAACTTCATTAAGATTTATTCTTCGTTCGTCGATTTATCAACTAAATTAACATAACATCCCCAAAGGGTTACAAAGAAGTAAACGTATCCACATCTCGCCATTGATGTTTAAAATGTCATATAATATGGAGCGAGCCGTAGCTTTCCAAATGAATACCCAATCGCTTAAAAAATTACAGCGACAATAATCAAAACAAAAAACGATAACATGGCGTCCAGTTATCACAGTTCACGTTCCGACAATTTGCAAAATGGCGGGCGCTGGGGCGGCACGACCCCGACTATTTATCACCCACCTCTCTGCCCACCAGCGGAATGGATATCGGACGCTAATTTACGCATCCATGTATCACAGTACAGAGAGAACGAAGAAAATCCACTCCTACTAGGGTTACAAGATACCAGTGGGGCCTCGTAGTATCAGCTCTGCCTTATAACTTGTACGTTACTTTGTGTAATTTATTTCATAACCAGTGCTAATAAAACAGCAAAGGAAACCGGCACGAAGTAGAATCAAAAATTCTAAAACATGTCTGTTACCAACCTCGCACTTCTTTCTTCTTCTACGTTTTTTTCATGGAGAGGAGCCTGCGTTCAGTATAATATAACATCCCATCTGTAATACCCAACATTTTTAGAAAGTAATGTTAAATGTAATATTAAAAGAAATGTTAAATTAAATATTTAATGAAACGTAACATCATAGTAGTAATGTCTGAAATGTTGAAAATATTGATAAATGGAATGATCAATGGATTGTGTCAAATGAAAAGCTAAATGTTAAGTTGAATGTTATATTTAATGAAATGTTAAATGTATTGTTAAATAAAATGTTTGAAGAAATGTTAAATGTATTTTTATGTAAGGTAAATGGGCTAAATAAATACCCAAAAAGTAAAGCAAAGCCGGACCTTAATAGTACATACGCATTTCACCAGTTGTGCTTGAGTGTAAAAGGTAACGACATAGGCTTTATAAAATTTACTAAAAATGTTTTTATCCCCCCCCCCCCGCGCGGTGTCACAGTGATCGGACGTGCTTTTGTTCTCTCTGTATTTAAAATTGTAAATCAGTGGAAAAAGTTACTACACTTCTGAGAAAATCACATCATTATAAATCCAAGTGAACGAGTGACAAACTGTGTGAAAATTATAGTGAAATAACAATTGTATCACCTCCAAAATACAAACAGAAACTTTACAACGGACAACAAAATTTTAAAATCGTGCAAGATTTGGTATTAGTGTACACAAAGGATACGAGCCACCACGCACCGTCTAGTGACGAAATCCGTACTTTTCGCTACAGATTGCCATTTTCGAGCGCCTATGTAACGTTGCCGTAGCACTGTGGCGTAGGCTGCCTACCAGTATTAACGTCGATTCGGGTTCAAATCCAGGATTTCGGTAGACTGCACTTTTTGGAAGTTTTCAAATTTTTCCCCGATAGTATATATGATATACTTGGGATTATATAAAGCGTAATACATCTTAAATTTGCTAAAGACTGTTTTTCTAACTTAGTAAAAACATTTTAAATCGTTGGGAAAAGGCAGCACAGCTTTAATACATAAAAATGATGCCGCTACGACGCACTCCACCAGCATCACCGGCCGCAATGAGTGGGCAGCCTCCTGTTCTACATCAATCTGAGCCTAACATTAGTGTGCTTTCGGAATTGAGTGAACCTTGCGTGGATACAAATATAACAAATCGCAATAAAAGGAAACGGGACGATCACCAATTGTTTGTCAACATGTGCGAGTTCAAGGACGAAATATCGAACACACTTAAAGAGCTAAAGAAAGAGCAAACATTGTTTCGTTCAGACATTGCAACGACACTGATGGAAATTAAAAACCAATGCAGTAAACTTCAGGATTACGTTGATTTCTCAGTTGCCAAATATGACGAGATGCTGGCAAAAATGCAGGAATATGAAGTAGAGAGAAAGGAAAATCGGGATTATATATGTAGACTTGAAGAAAAAATCGACCACCTGGAAAAACAATCTAAACTCACTAGCATTGAAATTAAAAATGTCCCAAAAACTGCCGATGAATCGAAACTTGATCTGGCTAACGCAGTGAGAAATATCGGCAACGTTCTTGATACCACTATTGTTCAGTCTGATATTAAAGATGTTTACAGAATAAACTCCAAAAGCTCCATGAATAATACGATCATAGTGGATTTTACTACCGTAATGCTGAAATCAAAATTACTTCTTTCGGTCAGGACCTTCAACAAAAACAACATGAATAACAAATTAAACACAACACACTTACGAGTTGACGGCCCTAAGGTACCTATTTATATATCCGACAACCTACCATCAAAAACCCGAAAAATATACTTTTTTGCAAGAGATTTTGCCGCTCAGAATAAATATAAACACTGCTGGTCCGCATATGGTAAAGTCTACTTACGCAAAGAAGACGGAGCGCAGCGTGTCGTAGTAAACTCTGAAGGAGACTTAGCCAAGTTAACTAAAACCTGACTATGTAGTCATTATGTCATTATTACAAATACTTGCATGTTCACTTTTAATTATTGTTACCATCTACTTATCGCTACAAAACTATGCAGCATGCCTAATTTTAACTATTTCATTGATTTTTCTTGCATAATGTTGAAATTTCTTGGTTTTTGTATAACACTTATTCACGAACGCACTTTCAAACAATCACACTGGCACAAAAATACACACAATCCTACACTGTACGCACACAAAATATTTACAAAATCTACAAATTCACGATCAAGACCTGTCTTTAGAGGTGGTTCTCGCATTTTCTTGGAATACTGGTGTGACTCACATATTACTGCAAAAATAATAATATTGAGAATTCGATACTTTGTCCCCTTAGCTTTAAACCGGATCATTCGATAATGCAAATAATGTTAATGACATCTTAGACAATTTGGATAACGTTACTTTTTCAAATGCGATAACATGTGACCCTGATGATTGTTCCAAGCTGGTGCCCTCTAACACATGTTTGACTATTTTATCCCAAAACATTCGCAGTGTAAATGCTAATTATGCGGGGCTGTTAACTCTATTACAAAGAATTGTGGTACCTAGTGACGTTATTATTCTATCAGAATGTTGGCTCTCCCGCAACCCCGTCATTCCGATTCTAGATGGATATACTTCTCATAAGTCCTCAAAAACCTTTAATCAAAATGACGGAGTAATTGTATATGTCAATAGTTTGCTAGCAAATGTGAAAGTTAAAGAACCCGTCGTATGCGAAGCGAACTGCTTGACGGTCACGGTTGGAGCGGATATAGCCATAATTGCCGTGTACAGGCCCTATGCATTTAAAGATCCCTCAAAATTTTTGCAATCTTTGGACAGTGTTCTCTCTGAGTTCAAATCGTTTAGAAACATAGTAATTATGGGAGACATAAATATTGACATTTCCCGCAATAATAAAGATGCATACTCACTGGACTATTTGGATCTACTAGGTCACCACGGACTTTTCCCGGGACATGCGTTGAAAACACATGGATCTACATGTCTTGATCACGCCAATATAAAGACTTCTTTCTCTAGCACAGTCATGGTGATAGAATCCACTGTCACAGATCACTTTGCAGTTTTACTCTCCATGGCACCAAATAGAATCAAAGTTCTAAACCCACGCCAAATCACAAAAGTAAATGAGGATGAGCTAGCTAACGACATTAGCAATATAAGTTTCGATGCCGTCTATGCAACAAAAGATCCCAATATGGCTACTAAATATTTAATAGAACCACTTCTCCTAGCTATATCTAAGAACACTAAAACTATTTCAACTTCACGTAGACGCAGGCCGATTAAACCCTGGATTACTCAAGGACTACTTAAATGTATGCGCCACAGAGACAATTTGTACAAAAAGCTCAAAACAGATCCAACAAATGAAGTCCTCGTGGTGTCCTACAGAAGGTATCGTAATTTTTGCACAAATCGGCTCCGAAAAGCAAAAAGAGATTACGAGAGACTAGAATTTGAAAAAGCAGGAAGAAATTCTAAGCAGCTATGGCGTGTAATAAAAAGTGTATCAAACTTAGGAAAACTAAAGTCTTCAGCCCATGATCTAATAACGAATAATCACGATAAGCAGGGCACTATTAATCAAATTAATGATTATTTCGCAAATGTAGGGAGACGTCTAGCTGATAAAATACATAGAGACCCTCGATCTAGTTCTCTACCCGACCCCCAGAAAGAGTCTTTTGTACTGCTTAAAACAAATGAGCAAGAGGTGGAACGCTTAATTCTATCACTTAAGAGTGATTGTGCAGTTGGCTGGGACGATATTTCTTCTAGTTTTCTAAAACGACATAGAAACGTTATTGTACCTCCACTGACACATGTTTGCAACCTGTGCCTTGACTCTGGTGTCTTCCCTAACTGGTTCAAAAAGGCAATTCTGCACCCTATTTTTAAATCTGGAGATCGTGACCTTGTCGAAAACTATAGGCCCATATCAGTTCTGCCTGCGATGTCCAAGATACTGGAAAAGATAATAAATACAAGGCTGGTTGCATATTTAGAGGCACGCAATCTTTTGTCGATTAACCAATTTGGCTTTCGAAAAAATCTATCCACTGCTGATGCTCTTCATAAACTGGTTAATCACATAGCTCAGAAACTTGACAGCGGTAAGAAATGTGTTGCATTGTTCCTAGATCTCGCGAAGGCTTTCGATACGGTCTCGATTCCCATCTTAATATCTAAGCTCGAAAGCCTGGGTATACGAGGTACCCAGCTATCCTTGTTTCGGAGCTATCTTACAGATAGAACACAGAGTGCCAAAATTGGAACTTACTTCAGCTCTGATCTAAATATAGCTTTTGGTGTGTTGTCTCAGCCTAGAAAGCGGTACAATATTTTCCTATGCGGACGATACAGCACTTGTATTTGCGTCGGACAACTGGGAAGAGGCATATCGCCTTGCTCAGAAAGGTTTCGATACAGTCAGTGAATGGCTTAAGAACAACTTGCTTACCCTTAACATATCGAAAACAAAAATAATAAATTTTTCGATTCGAAATACCAACGTGTCAGTTACAAGCTCACTAAACGTAGCTGCCCAGTCGACACTATCAAATGGTAGTAGCGACGGCAGTGGAACCCATGATCACTGTAGCATTGAACGAGTCACCTCGATAAAGTATCTTGGCATAGTGATTGACTGCAACCTTACATTCAAAGAGTACATAATACACCTATCAAATAGAGTGCGCAAGCTAATGTACATTTTTAAACAACTACGCAATTCAGCAGATGCTGTTGTCATGAAAATGACATATCAGGCACTGTGTCAATCAATTTTGGCCTATTGTATTTCGTCCTGGGGCGGGGCAGCCAAATCCCACTTTATTCAGATTGAACGTGCACAGAGAGCGGTTCTTAAGGTGTGCTGTTTCAAGCCAAGACTTTATCCCACCGTCAAGCTCTATGAATATTGTCAAGTCCTTACGGTTAGGCAATTGTTTGTACTGATCACTGCCATTAAGCAGCACTCTATTTCCAACTATTCTCAGCAAACAAATCGACGGAACCGCATAGTTGCCCTAGCTACTCCTCTTAAAACTTCTTTTAGTCGAAGATTTTTTGTTTTCCTTGGACCCTATCTTTACAATAAACTAAACCAAATTCTATCCCTACACCCATTGAACAAACATCATTTTAAAATCGCTTTACATGCCTGGCTACAAAACCAAACATATACTGCTACAGAAGCTCTCTTTAACGTATTAGTCTAATCAGATTTATGCACTAAAACTCTTTCCAACACACACACACACACACACGCACACGCACACACACACACAAACACACACACACAAACACACACACACACACACATACACACACACAGATATACATTCATAAAAACCTCTCAAATTCAATTCAATTCAATTCCTTTATTTCAATCAACAAATTTGGATCATTTAATCAAATTATTTTAATTTTTAATCATTTTACGTATATTTCTCCATTTCTATCTTGTGTCTTTTTAAGCTCACTAGTTGTTTGAAATTTTTGTTTTTTGCTGTGATACCAGATGAAAGCTATCAAATATGTGTAACTTTAAACTGGAGGGGACCTGGTGACCTGTATTACAGGTGTTACTACCTACCACAGGCACCAGCGATCCACAACCAAAAATCGTTGGCTACTGCTTGTGTGTAAATATTGTTTGTATTTTTTTGGCTTGTGGTGAGAAATAAACACTTTTTATTATTATTATTTATCGAATAAAATGGTTCGACTTTGACTATAGGGTTTTGGAAGTGTACACTGTAGACAACCTTCTGAGCCCTACTATTCTGAGTGGTCCCGCACAGCCGGACCATCATACAAAAGAGTTTTTTTTTTCACATTTTTCAATGGCGAAGAAATTCAAGGTCCAAGTTCATCGTGGGTATTTTTTTTGACAGTAAGTACATTTTTTATTTTTAGAATCGGCTTGACCGTGCCATTTCGGAAAAAAATAAGAAAACGGTATTGCTAATCAGCTTTGAGCAAGCGTGGTCATTGCTAATGCCTTCTTTGTACAAAAATATGTCCCGATTTGTCCAGCAGTGGAAAAAAAGCACCAAAAAAAGAACAGTTTGAAATGCTCATTGTAGTGGTTTATAAACAGTAGTGGAATTGAATGAAATTATTTAATTTTGTGGCTGAAAGTTTTGCCATGTGGTGAAGCCAATTTACTGGCTTTTAGATCATTAAACATGTTTTCATTAATCAGCGATATAAATGACCAGTTTTCAATTAAGGTTACGCAAAAATCCAATACGGACGTATTTCAAAAGGTCATGTTGAATTTTTTAATTAAAATTAAGTGTCAATCATTCTAATTTATTGTAAGTAATTTAATTTTAAGAATGTATTGTGTCACTTGTCGTCAAAACGAATACGTAAATCATGTACTTTAATTTTATTTTAATAAAACGTAGCCATAAAATACAAAATAACCTTAAAATACAAAATTTATTCATGAAAACTGACATAAAATATTCAATTTCTTTTGTGTCTCATTCGAAACTTTAAGCCAACCTTAAATTTTATCCAAAAATACATTCGACAAAGTTATTACTTGATACGTATCTAAAGAATAAGATGTAAAAATGGTGTGAAAAATACAGGGTGTTTACTAAAACCTATTTTTTTATTTGCGATTTACAGGAGGATAAGAAATCAAATTTTTGCCTAGGTTATGAACGGAAAACATCATTTATTGCCATAGTCTCAAGAGATACCTGAGTTTTTTTTAAATTTGCATTTAAATAATAAAGGACATTTCTTATAATTTGCCTTCTTGTTATAATTCTATCTTCTTATTTCTTCGAAGAATCTACATTTAATGCCCAGTGAAAGAAGCTGCCAGAAATTCACAACATAAATTGCACAGCCTGTATATCGAGGTCGTTCTACTAGATAAGACGATATATGGTACTTGGACTATAATATATTCTTATTGAAAACACCTCATCACATATTCATACAATATATCTTTGCGGCATATTGCCAATTCTTGCCTAAATTCACACTAAAATAGTATTTTAATATAAACGTGGTTCAAAATTAATTGTAATCTACCAGAAATGTTTTTACTGTGATGTGGACACGACAATTCTTACGTCCTAATATGGAAAACCAGACTTTTCGCAGGCCTTTTCATCCTAAAAAAAGGGTAGTAATAAAAATCATCGTGAAGAGACATGAAGGTTTAGGCGAAGTGGTAATTGCTGTCAAAGTGGCTTACGCGTATTTCGTCTTCTAACAGGATTGACATTTCAGAACTTCGGTAGCTAATGTCAATAAAATGAGAATCTGGGATGGGTTTATCTAAAACATCTACCGCTTGTAATCGCCAACAGTCGGTACTCGCTTTTGCTTTATATGGAAAACAGCAATTTTCCTTTGCAGTGTGATATTATTTTATGAAATTTACACATTTCATTCGTATAACGTGGAAACACCGCAGATGAAGATAAATAAATTTTATTTTCCATTAAGTCTGGTGTGTGAACACGTCAATTTAGCTCGCCATTTTTATTTAACTAAAAAAAATGCATAAACGTGTCCTATGTAATTTTTATTGTTGGTTTTTAACTACTATAACGTCGGTAGTGGTAAGAAAGACTTACTTACTGGTTTAAGAAAATAAAATTATTTGATTGATTTCATGTTGATTAGTAAGAATGTTATCAATAGTCATCATGTCTTATTAAATGTTGTATTAAACAACTATTAATATTGAATGTATATAATACGGGCAACGTGATTAACTGGGCATTATTAATAAGGACCGACCATTATTAATAATGCCCAAGAGCGATGGGCAAAGTGACTAATTTATCACTTTGACCGGCCATTATTAATAATGCCCGACGGCCCCTGGTCCATGTAATAAGTCAGTGTTTGAGATAGCTTGAATTTATCACTTGGACCGGGCAGTATGAATAATTCCCTACTTGTAGCCGGGCAATTGGGTTAGGTTAGGTAAGGTTATTTTAAGTTAACTTTTCATGAACATTTTGTAAGTTTAATTTCATTTAATAAACAAAAACACTACATTTCACTTATTTTATTACTTTTCCCAAGATAGGGTGGGCATTATTCATAATGGCCGGGAAAAGTAATTAATCATGCTGTTTTAATCACATTGCCCAATTGAGTCGGGCATTATGAATACAGACCGGCCATTATTAATAGTGCCCGGACTTATCAAATTGCCCGTACAATATATATCAGTGTATAAGGGACAATAATAATAGTTATAGTATTTATCCAAGTAAACAGGTGTCTTCTTCCCTTATATTGTGCGGCTGAGTAAGTATAATATAATTATTTCATATGCAATGATTGCATCCACGTTTTAATTACAGTGTAATGCCGATATCACAAGTTAATTCGGCAACTTATAATGTCAATAAACGCCTTGAATTATTGAACAATTCAACTAAAATATTTCGCAGAAAAATAATGTTCCGCCGAACAATTCCCTTGAAACGCTATAATGGCAATTAATTTGCCAAATTATTGAAGTTTGTAACTGGATCCAGATTTTAATTACCAGTTTTAAATCAGACTGAATTGAATTCCAGCTAAATTGTATATATTGACACAATTAAAATCTATAATGAATTAATGAGTAATTAATGGATTTTAAAATACATATACCAAAGTGTCGTGAAACGGTTCTGAAACAGACGAGCGATTGAGAGAGAAAAGCAGTTTGATGTGAAAGTAAAAACAATTGGATGAGAGGTCGGTTTTACTCAGATAATAATTTTTATATGCACATAAGTATGTAGGTATACCCAATTTTGGGTTAAGCTTGCCTTTGTATACAAGCTATATATTGCAATTTTCGTGTATATGTTTAATTGTGTGTGCAATAAAGGATAAGAATAAGAATAGGTATCATTTCCGTTAGATTTTTTTTTGGAGCCTTGTATGTGGAACTGCTGGGTAACGGCCTCCGACATACTCTACTACGTCGTACTCTTCTTCTGCACCACCTCGAACCATCCTCCGGGATGCGCATAATGCTTCGTACGATTAATCTTACTTAAAACACGCGTTTCTTTTCGTTGTTATGCGACCAAAATAATCTCAAAAATCACACAATATTGGAACCAAATTGACACATTCACTACCAATCAAAACACCTGACAGAATTACAATTCGTTTAGTAGAGTTAGAAGTTCAAGGTATGTACCACCACCTCTTATAGCAGATTAACTTTATAGGCGCTTCCTCACCGAGAACATTCACATGTAACGTAACATTCAGACTCGAACATGAACGTGAGGAGAACAGAGCATTACATCGCACAACCTGTAACGATTTTTAGTGCCCTCACCTTCCGCCTGACACAGGTTCTCACCGGAAACAGTTGTTTCGGAAGGTTCCTGCACCGAAACGGGCGGGTGGATATGTCCGGGTGTTACCACTACGAAGGTCGCCCGGAGAACACGGTAGAGCACACCGTGGAGGTCTGCTTCGCTTGCCGTCGCCTCCTTCTGCGAAGCAGTCATGCTAGCGAAGGAGGTGGCGGAACGTTAGAGGGAGAGAGCCTCATGTCCCAGCCGCCGCGGGAGACGCCAAGGGCGTCAGGGGCCAGTGGCCCCCGGCCACCGTAGGCATGGGCCTGTGGACGTTGAGTGATGGGCTGACTCACCGTCCGTCCATCTTATGATGACAGGCCATGTCCACGGCGTGTTACTCGCGCGCCTCAAGGAGATGTCAGCTAATTGGAAGGGGTCCGAGAGGCCCATGACAGGGCTGCGGGACTGTTCGAAAGAGATAACTTGGCCCTGGAACACAAAGGGCTAAGAAGGAACATGGATAGGTTTTAGTCAGTACAAGTCTGACACCCCCTTCCGCTCCGCCCAGAGCGGAAGAGTCATTTGGTGATATCCCATCCGTAAAAAATAAAACGGGTTGCACTCCGGGAGTGCCGGTAGAAGTGAAGACTTGAATATTAATGTTGTGCATTTTTGATATTTTGGAATGGTTAGGGAATAATTTTGCTCGAAATGCTTTAATTACCAGTATAAAAGTACTATCATTTATGTACGAAAATACAATATTCATTAATAAATAATTATTAATAATATAATTTATATTATATTAAAAATTTAACACTTCAGAACTAATACAATCCTTCTTAAGAATTGTACCTCTTTGGAGAAACCGAAGGTTTTGTTTGTGTATACCCAAACTCAATGACAGATGTCATAAAGTACCATCACCAAACTGGGTATCGGACCACGGTTAGGACTATCCGTGCTTGCAGCGTTAAAATAATTAAAAACTTTCTATTTTTTGGTCCCTTTTTTTGTCTTATTCCTATTGATCGAAAAACGGTCATCAAACACCTGGGATCATTAACAGACAGATTTTTTTTAAACAAAACATTTAAAAAAAGGGTCGTCCTTCGTAACCTAAAGTCAATCCTTCTTACGAATTTTACAGTTTTGGAAACTCAAACTCAGTGACAGATATCATAAAGTTCAAATTCCTTCGTAACCTAATGTCAATCAGTTCGATCAGGATACGTGATACCTGACGCGAGTTTAAATTTTTTTACCCATCACAAAAGCACTAAAGAAGTTTTCACTTCAAAAAAATGGCTATCACTGTGAAATTCCTGATAGAATACTCAATACCGCTAACTTTGCCTGACCTTGTCGAACCCAATGATTACCAGCCGCGCCTGCGACTACTAGCCCAACGAGGAATTAAATAATACTGGTACAAACCGTGATGGAAGATCCCTAGAAGGGCGTGCAATCAAATATGTAACGCAGTAACATGCCTCAGTCACCAACGTAATCACTGATTCCTTTGAAAGCGCGACGATCGACTTCGTAATGTGGAGGGAAGAGATACTGAATATGAATGCCGTGTTAACATGCTGATCGAGGGGTGTGGAACGTGTAGTGATGAGAATAGATTGTAGTGCAAAGTGCAATTTAGAGGTAAATTATTGAACAAGAAATGAGATTAAAAAGTATTATTTTATATCAATACTAGCTTATACCCGCAGGTTCGCCCGCGTGGAGTTCGGCAATCGCCCACGTGTGTGTCACCTCCGCAAAATAATGTCGAAAATAGTCATTTAAATTTCATAGGTAATATACACTCTTTTGCAAAAAAACGGGCACCTAAGGATATTTACGTTCTACGATCGATTAGAGTTAATTAAATGAAATTTAATTGCTTGATTGCTCTATATACTTATAAGCGTATAAATTAATACGCGTGAAGTGAAATTTTGCCATTTTTTTTAAATCGATGAATTCATTAAATCCGATGTACACGGCCAAACAATAAGAAGTGTTTGGCAAAAACGACAAGAAGATTTTTTTAATTAAGTTCTGAATCTTCTGCAATGACACTTTTAGCTCCCTGATGTTTTGTGGAGCAGGTTGCACTGATCTTACCCGTCTCTTTAGAACATGCCAGACATGCTCAATTGGATTGAGGTCAGGACTTCGAGCTGGCCAATCTAAACGACGGATCCCAACTTCAGTTACCATTACATGCACTTTTGAAAGTCAAAAAATAACAAAAAAATGCGAAGCAACAGTCGGGAAGTCACAAGGCATGATAACTTGTGAGAGTACTGTAGTTAGTAGTAGAAGTCGCACTGGATCCATTTGATGGCATGGAAATATGGTCCATTTTTTTTCACGGTGAGGAGCATTGTGTCCCAGGAGTGGAAACATTAAGTAGGGCTTAAAAATGGCAGGACCCCACTTTATTTACCTAACATAGCTGACATAGTATAAATCTTAAGTAATTGAACGTAATTTAAAATGGAATATTCTTACAACGAAAAATGCATAACAAGAGTGCACTCTCCCTAATTTTACATTCAAATACTAACGCGAGTTCTGTCGTTGCGTTGGAAATACTATGTAAAATGTTCCCCTATTCGAAATATTGCAACGAAATATTTCATTCGGAGTTTGATTTAGCAAATTTGCTGAAAATACTGCCCGAAACGCTTCGTAAAAATATTTCGCTTTTTGATAGATTGAAAAATACACAGTATTGAAACGTTTTGATGGTCCTGATTTTATTGAAGCGTTTTCAGTTTTTCAGTCAGTCAGTATTACCATAATGTACGCTTTGCGTGATTAGTTGTGTTTCTACAGACTAGAGAACACCACATCTGCTACGAACCTTATATAGCTCCAATAGGTCCTATAGGTCTACTCCTTTTGCCTCTTCCTTGTTCACACATCTGGTGATACACTCACGCGGAATAAGAGTACTACGCACCTGACCTTTCTCAAAAACATCACAAATGAGGTCAGTGTATGCCTTTCCTCTCCGATCATTAACATAATTATTATTAATTTAAAACAGTTTTCATAAAAGGTCAAAATTTCCAAACTAACAGAATACCATAACTTAACATCACGCTTGTAATCTAAGAAGTATTCAGCAACGTAGATTTTAAAGACATAGAACATCCACATTTTTCACAAAAGTTTAAAGCCAAGTTAAAAGTTTATGCAATGCGAGCTAATTACCACCAGGGCATAAATTTATACTCCGGGGCAGCCATCAAGAAATACTGATTGGACAACCAATAACAGTTTGCCTGACCTTAGAATCGAATCCACTACTCGTGTTCCTCAGCAGAAGTACTCGCTACCACTAGACCAGCAAGTGTATGAGTGTGAGTTGTTAAATAATATAGGTACATAGTAAAAAAACAAATACACGTTGAAAATGCAATATCAAAGTTGAATGGTAGTTATGTCGACAACGTTAGTTATTTTTTTTTGCAACAAATTTTATTAGTGTGGAAAATTACAACAATAGTGATTTATATTGCTACTGAATGTCGAACATAACGTTCGTTTTACAGCGTGATAAAGTTTTTAACACCAGGTATTAAATTCCTAAGTAGGCATTTGCTCAACGCAGTATAGTTTGTTTAATGGGTCATGGCAACTTACGTTAAATTCATCACTTGCTTTTGGACTGATAAGCCACGGCTGAAAAGATAAACCTACAAGACTTTCTCATAAAACCGCACTGACATCAATTTTATCATCACTGCTCTCAAAACGGTCAATAAAAACATCGTGAGGAAACCATAGTGCCTTCCACCCCTTGTGTCTTAGCAATGAGACGGCATAGGCTGATTATTCTATGAATCAGTTTCTTTGTAAACCAGCACATTACCCATATGCCCAGTGCAGCCTGGCTCAACAAAAATAAGTCCAAATATCTGCGTTGAATGCTACGGAATGATGCTGAATTCTGCATGGATTTTGAATTCTAAACCTAACGTAAAACCGCTACGTAACCATGCTCAAACTACATGGAGCATAATTTGACGGTAACATATCGACGTCCTATCGCTCATCGCAAATTCTATCGCTATCCGAATACTGACGACTATGTGACGTTCTGGCGATGACTGTGTCAGTAGATATGTTCCAGACTAGATTTTTAATTGCTGAAGTACTGGATTTTATTTTATATCCCTGTTTAAATGGATTTGAAATGAATTTGAACACGTCTTGAGACCTCGTGGTTAATAATATTAGCAGAATTGTAAAACCGTTGTTTAATTTTTGGTGTACAAAAAAGTTTTATTCTATTCTATCACCCAGTAAAACTGGGTTGTGGAGGTCAGATTGGCAGTTGCTCCATGCAAATACTCGTATTCAGCTGCATCCGGTTAGACTAGAAGCCGACCTCACATAGTTAGATACAGATATTGGTAAGGTAGACGTCTTACATTTTTGCAAAAAAATAAAAAAGATTACGTTATGGAGAATGTTATATCTATTCATTTTCTAACAATTCTCAACCTAGACCTTCAAGTAAAGGTCAAGATTCTACAAACTTTACTGAGCTCGTTCTTTGACTAAGACCTGTTTCCATCTCTATTTCACACTGTATTTTGACAGCTGTGCGACAGTGACAAGAATATCGCTTAACCTTAATAAATCTATAAGTTTGTTTCAGTATTTCTTGTCGAAATAGTCTTATTAAATAACGGACTCGTCTGGAATAAATCGTCTAACATTAACATTACATAATAACCTTCTTACCTACCTACTGTAAAAGGATCATATTCCATCAAAATAAGGTATATGGAACAAAGAGACTCGGAACAAAATTCCAACAAATTATAATCACTGTATATCGAGAACACAAGGGAATCGTGCCACAGCTTCTGTCAAAACTGAGCGGAGTTAATCATCCAACTTTTGAAGCTTAATTTTACAGTAACACATTACTACACTTGGAATTGGAACACTTGGGAGAGCAGCGTTGGCCCAGTGGTGGCAGCCCCGACTTACGAGCAGTAAGCCGTGGGTTCGAACCTAGACAGATGCATTACTTTGTGAAATTTGTTTCATCACCGCTACTCTCAAAAACTGTGAAGGAAAACATCGTGAGGAAACAGGCATATCCTAGAACTAAAAATTCGAAGACATGTGATATCTACCAAGGAGTGGGCTGTAATACACCCGCGTGGTGTATTACAGCCCACTCCCTCTCATAGAGAGGAGGCAGGAACATTATAGGCTGATGATGATGATGATTATGACACTTGGAATGCAATACTTTTGGAGAATCGGAAACTTCAGTAGAAATAAAACTTTAAAATTGAATTCAAAATTCTTTTTGACGTGAGATCGTGGAAAGATTCGGCAACTCTCATTATGCGGGCTATCGCACGAAGGTCAAATAAGATGTAACAAGAACTTTTCAAAATAGTATTCTTTTTTTTTATTCGGACAGAATAAATTCGTTAAACTATCATCGTTTTTATGCGTAAATGCATAAAAGTGTTGAAATAAAAAGTCGCAATAGATGTGTCTACTTTTCAAAGTAGTTCCTAACCAAAGCGAGCACATGCGACTGAGGTGCCATCCAGTTTCCCACCAAATGAGTGACATATTGAATGCAATTATTGCATGCATACTCGAGCGCATAGCTTTGGTTAGGACTCTAGTTAATGCAACACTTCTATATGCATTTAGCAAACGTCGAAACTCTTCAAGGTCATTAACTTGTTTGTTCGTTATCTCGTACCTACTTGTACGTTCATCGGAATACCACGAATATGGCAGTTCACACTGAACCGGTTATTGTTTGACAATTACAGATAAATTCGTGGAACAACAGTATAACATTATATACGGCCCGTTGATCGCGAGTTCTGCCTTTCAAAAGCTTCATTATAGAGATATCTGCGGCTATCTGCTACAATGAATTATCTCATCGATGGACATCGTGTTTAATTAGATAGGACTGCTTTATGTACAGCCTATAGCTGCGTCCTGTACCAACCAACTATAAAACGGCACACACATCCCGTTTGGTTACTTTACCGTTTCGCTAACTAAACAAAAGACGAGCAAAACAAGTGAAAAAGAGTGCCCTTTCGTAACTATTTTAACCTTCATGCATTGAGTCCCGTTTCGTCAACGTACTGTCAGCTCCCAAAGTTATAAGAAAACTTCTAGTTGGTGTTGCTATTTTTTGTCTCTCTCTGGCACACTAACGTTTGTTACGAGAAAACTCGACAACAACTGTAATATTATATGTGGAACAAAAATGCACGTGCCTCCAAAGTCTAGACAAACAAAGAGGTAACTGGCACAATACGCCTAGAATAGAAACCGTTACACGTGCCTAGGTCTTAACCCTTCGATAGCACAGCTGCGCCTGACTGTGACTGAGACGTGGGCGCCTTTCAATAGGTCGGTAGATTAGTACAGACATATAATATAATATAATCAGACCAGTAGTTCCGAAAATTACCCCTTGCATACAAACTTATAAACATGCAAACTTTACTTCTTTTAGTTCTACATATTTTACACGTCATGAGTAAGATTGAAACTATTATTCACGTTAGTAGAGCTAGGATTTTCACAACAGAAAAAGGTATCACTGTCGTATTTTCAGGACGACTATTTCAGTCGTTTAACAGGTACATTCGTTGTATATTTAGGATTGAAAGGTCGAAGTTTCGAAGATATAACAGGCATTCGTTTGGGCCAGTATTTCTCAATGTAGGAAACTATAAGTGCTTTAGAATGCACTGAAAAAAGATACAATCCCAAATGAATCGTTATCTGCCTAATTTTCCCAATTATGTTGGGACCGGATTCTAGTCTAAGTGCGTGCAGCTGAATAGCACTATTTTAGATGGAGCGACTGCCTATCTGATTTATAGACCCAGTTAGTTCTAAGTAATACGATACCTTTTTACATTTGCTACAATCCAAAATTAATATCTAAATTAAATGACTCGACATCAACGCAGATTCATAAACTGTCTGTTATCGTAAAACGGTTTATTGTAGGAGATCAGAAACCATTGTTTTTTCTTCCCTAAAAACTTACCCTCCAAAAGAAAATGAACGAAAAAAATACAAATCTAAAAGCATAAACCTAGCTATAAGGAAAGAAAACCTCAATCGAAGTTAGGACGTAGTTGGAACATTCAAATACATAAATCTTTGGGGCGACGTTAAGTTTTTTATGCCCGACCCGATAAGTAGCCCGCTCCCTCGGGCATACTTACACATTCAGAATATCTTACGAGCGCGCACTTGCGACTAGTCGTAAGACCGGTTTGTCTGCGACTTGAAAAATGGGCTAATATTTTTACATACGAGCATTTGTAATGCATGTCTTGTGATGTATGGTGTCCGGGTAGCCGGATAGGAAACGTGCATGAAGTATTTTTGAGCTTTTCTTACAAAACTCTTTATTGTTCATGGTTTAATTAAATAAGTGTAATGACCATTCAATCAATTAATACAGACTATCTTAGACTAGTGTGCACTTCCGGTCGGTCTAGCCACCTTTATAAAGTCGTCAAGCCACCTATGTTTGGTCGTGTCTCGCACTACACTTGCCAAAACGCGTCCTCTACTACATTCATTTGCTCCAACTCCAAACAGGCATGTCCCACGGCCACATCAGCTTTCTAAGATTCAAACTTTATCGGTAGCTCCAATTCCTTTCCAGATCATCATCATCACCATTCTCCTGTCCTTATCCCCATTTATTTGGGGTCGGCGCTGTACGTCTTCTTCTTCCATACTTCTCTATTAATCGTCATCTCAGCTGTCACCTCCAATTCCTTTCCAGATAATTTAATTTACACATCACTTATTTATGCATTATTTTCATTCGATATAGACAGACAGCACCAGCAAAAACTCTGGTGGTAAAAACTGGTGCTAAAAAAGTCTTCAGTGTGTGCACTGCCCACCACTGCAGATTTCACCGTAGTATTTGCTTTTACGAGCAAGAATAGAAGTAGTCCTAGGGTTTACAGCTTCTGATTGTTAGAACAGTCGTCCTACGTTTTCAAAACTTATGTAAGTTTAAAGTGATCTTTGTAATAAAGTTAGTTTGTAATGTCGTAACAATTTCTTTTTTGTCTATCTTGTAGAAAGTGTAACCAGAGGGTCTAGGCAAAGTAAAATTGTATCAGAGATAACGATTAAGAAAAGTTTTAAATGTACATTTGTGTGAGTGGCCGAAAAGCATAAGTAAATTAATACTTTAAGCCGTTTAGAAAAAGAAACGCTTTGAAGCGATTGTTTAGAAGCTCAAAACACTACGATATTAGTGGCTCTATTAAATAATATAAAATTGTAAATTATTAAGATCATAGTACGCGTTCTCCCTTTTGACCTCAACCCCCATTATTCTACTAATGGTCTCTATCATCCTAAAAATAACCAAATACTTGTAATCTCATCTCCCAAATCAGCGCCTTTGAAAGCAAGTAAATACTTCTAGTTGTAAAAGTGTAGACAGTCGGAAAATAAGAGTAAAAGCATAGTTATTGATTCTTTAATTTAGTTGGCGCGGGCGAATGGAACGAGACTCAAATAGGGGCGAGTCCGGGCACTGGCGGGGGCTGCTGCTCAACTTCATTTGCACGGTTAAAACGAACCTTACTGCTTCATCTGAACTGGTTGTACGGGTGATTAGATGCAGCGAATAGGTATCTATGTTTTCGAGGTGGTTGTTCTTACCTGCTCATAAATCATCTTCAATAATGAAGGGTTGGAGAAGCGACTTGCAGTTTAACGTTCGTTCTTATGCACATGTGTAGAAAAATATTATATATATAGATATTCAAATTCCTCTTAATTGTTCATATATCAACAAGTAACTCTTTATAAAAGTGAACTTATTTAACCCGCTCACTTGATGCCAAAAAATACTATTTTAAATTGTCTAAAATTTTGACAACAATGGTATGTATATTTGAAGAGATTTCAACAAAGTGTTTGAACGATTTAACATCGCTGTGTGTAAGTTGTAACATAAAGTGTAACATGAAGTGTAAAAGATCAATACAACTAAGTAATTCGCCTCAGGGCTGTGAGCTTGAGAGTCCTCACATTCACATCTATCTTTCGACGATCATAATACGATATCAAATAGAATTTCTATTGATATTTTCGCTCCGTCAAGACATGTCGAGGATATTTTTAAATGTCAAAGTTCTAAAGCAATTTCAGTGAAAACTTTTAAGTGGAACGCGAGGGATCCGTGCAAGTGACGCCCCTTGAGCATTTGTTAGAAATAGGCAACATTTTATAAAAGGTTCGGTATATTTGCAAAAATTGCCGTCGGCAGGGATGGAGGGATGGCGGAGCGACAGATAACTGTCGGAACATTTGTCGGTTTGTGTCGAGTTTTGCGCGTAATTTTGAGGGTAGTTAGGAACGTACTTTTTGTTGTTTGCGGTTTTATTGTGACGGGGGCGATGTGTGTTTGCGAATGTGGATGTCAGAATTAATTGTATGTCATGCCTGCTAAATGGAACGGTCGAAAACATTTAAAATAAATTAGGGATTATAATTTAATTACAATGAACAAATGTCTTCATTCTTCCAATTATAAAACAACTCAGCATGAACGTTTTTTTTTTTTTTTTTTTTTTTTTATGAATGGCATCTCGCAGTTCAACCTAAGAGGTTGTCGTCTGCTTAACCGGACTATCCTGTGGGTGCCTTAAGAGTAAGGCCTCCAGCCAGGGCATAAAAACTTACAAACTAAGCGACTATACGCTGAGGGCACCCCCTGTGGGGTACGAGCCTCGGCTCAGGGCGTCGCTGGGGGAGGACTGCATGGGGACAGGCTGGATCTGAATGATATCATTATTTAGGGGCTGATTTAAAACTACTGGCACAGCATCGCGGGCTAGCTCGAGCGAGGGTCGGGGAGGGCATGGACCGGGACGTCGCGACGGACCTCGACGGCGAGGTCGGAAAGACGGCGGTTTGTGTCTGTACTTATTAAGAGTGCTAGTCTCTTTACTACTCTCCTGGAGGAGGGTGATAGCATCATCGGGAGTGACGAGGGTATGCCGAGGACGGCGTACTGTACTAATGCGCGAGGGTTCGTAACGGGCGGCCGCTGCGATCAGGGGATTACGGTGTTTACTGGCGTTATCGAAGAAACGCTTCGAAAGACGTTTCATAAACTGAAGGACGGTGGGCATTCTAAGGTCTACGTGTAGACGGTCGTTACGGACATAAAAAGGGGCTCCCGTGACTCTACGTAAGAACCGGTTCTGCAAGGTTTGCATCCTATGGATGTATTTAGGCTTGGTGTGAGCGTACACGACGCAAGCGTACGTCATAATGGGGCGGATCACCGCGGTATAAAGGCGCAACTTGCACTTGAGTGACAATTTGCTTTTTGCCGAGATCATGAAATGAAGCCTACCCATAGCAAAGGCAGCTCGGTCGCGAGCTGCTTTGATGTGCGCCGCGAAAGACAGGTGGTTGTCAAGTAAGACTCCTAAGTACTTGGCTTGCTTCTCCCAAGGGATAGGCTTACCGTACATAGTGATCGGGCTGAGCTCGGGTGGCTTATTCTTACGCGGTTTAGAGAAAAGAACTGCCTGGCTCTTGTCGGGGTTCACCTCGATTCTCCATTTCCGGAACCAAGCGCCTAAGACGTTGGCTGAGGTTTGGAGGGTGCTGTAAATAGCGTCGTGACTACGGCCAGTGTAATAGATGGCCGTGTCGTCCGCGAACAGGGCTAACTGTGCCTTCTTGCTCTTGGGGATGTCACTGGTGAACAGAGTAAAGATAAGGGGAGAGAGCGGGGAGCCCTGAGGGACTCCGGCTCTAATGGGGTGGGGGGAAGACAGTGCCTTCCCGATGCGATAGCGGAAGGTGCGATCCGACAAAAAGTCTCGTAAGATGAGCACGAGACGGTCTGACACTCCCAGTTTGTACAGCTTATATAATAAGCCGTTGTGCCAGACTTTGTCGAATGCCTTTGCTATATCGAAAAACAACACACCCGTCATCGCTCCACGCTGGAAGCCAGCGCTCAAGTGTTCTACGATGCGGTGGGCCTGTTGAATGCAAGAGTGTCCGGTCCTGAAGCCGAACTGTTCGTTGGGGATGAGACTCTTAGCCTCGGCGAAGTCTTTGAGTCGCTTATACATAAGTCTCTCGTAGATTTTACCGAGTGCATTCAGGAGACTGATAGGTCTGTAGCTCGAAGGCTCAGACTTGGGTTTGCCTGGCTTGGCGAAACCGATGACAGTGGCCTCTTTCCATATTTGGGGAAACGCGTTGTTGCTCAGGGCGCCATTGAAGATGGCCGCCATTAACACGACGAGCTGAGCGGGGAGGAGTTTGAACACCCTATTGGTGATTCCGTCGGAGCCGGGTGCTTTCCGCGGTTGAAGTTTGCTAATAATGTCTTGCACTTCGTCAGCTGTGACCGGAGGCAGAGGATCATCAGGGTCTTCTTCGGGGGGCAGGGCGGCTCTACGTTCGACGAATGCGTTCACCTCATCGAGATGTCGCTTGTCTACTGGTTGCGAGCTGGGGGAGCACTGGGACTCCAGGCTGTCGGCTAGGCATTCGGCCTTCTCAGAGTCGTCGAATGCGACGCTCTTATCGGGTCGGGTGAGGGGAGGCATCGAAGCCTCTTCGGTGGAGCGCATCTTGCGTTGCAGCTGCCAGAAGGCTAGGTGGGTAGGCTCGAGTTCGCTTAGCGTTTTTTCCCATTGATTATTACGAAGCTCACTGGTGCGATCCTTTACAGCACGCTGTAAATTACGCATGTGGGCTTTGTTTGCCTCGCAGGGAAAGCTGCTGTAGGCACGGATGGCCGCGTTCTTTTCGTTTATCAGTTCACGTACGTCAGCGGGTAGTATCCAGCGTTGATCGCTCATTGCTGGGACTTCCCGTGAGCAGTCCTTCAGTACGGATTGCACGTGTTCTGTAAACGAGTTGATGGCGGCCGTCGTGTCTGCGACTGAGACTATGTGGTCGGGGATGGCCTCTAGGTGAGGCGACGTGGTGGATTTCAGCTTTTCGCTGACTTTCCTCCAGTCGGTTATCACTTGGGTCGGCGGGGGCTGGCTGGGGTCAGAAGGACCCGAGCGAGGAACTAAGTGCATGAGCACTGGTCGATGATCTGAGTTAAGCTCATGTAAAGTCTCGATGGAATGCAACTTAAGGTTGACATTCTTGAGTAGCGCTATGTCGAGAACGTCCGAACGTTGGTCGGGGTCGTGGGGATAGTGGGTGTGCTCCATAGGAGCGATGGGATCGAAGTTGAGGGACTCGCCCAGGTTATACAAGTGACGTCCTCTGGCAGAGGTCGTCGTGCTGTTCCAGGCGGGGTGTTTGGCGTTGAGGTCGCCCGCTATGATAACGGAGTCGCTCAAGCCGAAGAGGATGGCAAGGTCTTTGGTGAACAAAGTGTGCTCCTCGGACGTGCCGCCGGGAGGGATGTACGCAGAGGCGATAGTGATCGGTTGATGGCCGGTCATGCCTAGTCGACACACTGAGGTCTCGAGTAGAGACTCCATGGGAGGGGGATCTAAGGGGATGCAATGCAGTTCTTTCCTATAATAGATTAGAGTCCCGCCCTTGTGGCAACGTGACCGATCGTTGCGAACTATGCGATAGTTGGCAATTCTCGGATCGCGGTGACTGGGCTTGAGGAAGGTCTCCTGTACGAGGAGGATATCAATTTGATGGTCGCGGAGGAAGGTGGCGATCTCATCACGCTGGCCTCTAATGCCATTGGCATTAAAGTACCCTAATTTTAGGGATCGGGGTTTGGTGCACGTTAATCTCGTATTATCCATTGGAGTTAGTCGAGGTTAAGGTTGCGGAGGAGGTCGCCTAACTTGAGTAGGGACTTTAGGATAATTTTAAGTTTATCACCACCAGTGTTAGCCGCCCTGAGATCAGCCGCCATGCGGTCTGCTTCGGGGGTGACTAACTCTGCTAGCGACTCTAAAATTACGTTGTGAGAGGGGTCCACGGCCACGGGGCCGGGTGGCGTGGGACGAGCGGGCTCCGGTGCGCTCGCTTGGGCCGCGGGAGTGGGGACAGGGGCATCTAATAGCCCGGGGATGGGGTTGGACTTTGCTTTACTGAGAGCCGGGAAGGCTTTCTGGTGGTTCAGCGTGGTCCAGGGAGAGGGCCTCTGAGGGCTGAGTCTCTCCGGCATCTGGGCAGAGGGTAGCCTCACCGATGGGCTTTCTCTTTGTTGGCGGGCGCTTGCACGCTTCACCAGGTTAGAGGAGGAGCCTTTGGGGGCTTTTGAGCAGCCGCGGTAGTTAGCCGTGTGGCCCGACTGGCCGCAAAGCACACAGCTCGGTGGCTCCGTGCAAAGCGACTTGTCTTTGGGACGGGGGCAGTCTGCCGTGCCATGGTCGCCTAGACACTTTACGCATCTGTGCGGTGCATGGCAGTTGGCTTGGCTGTGACCGTACATCTGGCAGCGGTGACACTGTCCGACTACGCTTGAGCGGTAGGGCTTCTCTATTGAGATGCCTGTCAGGGAGCAAACCGACTTCACTTTGAAGATCGGGTGGTGACCTTCTACTGGGTCACAGATGACCAGTACCATATCGTAATGGTCTCCGCCTCTCGCCTTATGAAGGCGGTGGACGGCTGCGACCGGGATGTCCTGGCCTAGGAGGTCATTGAGGATGTCCTCCGTGGGGATTTCCTTCGGGATCCGCCTGATCACCACGCGGGTGGGCTTCTCCTCTGGGAGAGAGTAGGTGTGGAAGGCTATGCGCCTTCCAATTAATTGGCGGGTTAGTTCCCTGAAGTCAGTTGTCGTAGGGACCACCACTTTTATGCCCTGCTGTGTGCTTTTTGCGCTTGTGTATTGAATACGGCGCTCATTACACATTTTGGACACGTCTGTCCATTTCCCTTTGTCCTGAATGAACAACGGGGGAGGGGGCTTCAGCTTCTTTGAAGAAGCGGCTGAAGGTTTAGCCTTAGGGCTGACTGGCCTACTGGTATGAGCAGCGGCGGACGTAGGTAAGGGGACCGGGGTGGTGGGACGGGAGGCCGCGTGAGAGGGGGCATAAGGGAGCGCGACGATCTTTTTGGTCATGGCGGCCTGGGAATTTTTGCCCTTCTTCCTCTTGCCCTTTCCGACGACTTGATAGTCGTCTTCAGAGGATGAGGAGGCAGAGCACGCGTCTAAAATTGACTCTGAGTCGGAGATTGGCTCAGTTGTGTCCATGTTCTCGGAAACGGGAACAATGGACGCAGGTTCGGACTGATCCTTTGTTTGCGAAACAAAAGGTTTCGAAACAATGGGTCTCGGTTTAGCCGGAATCGCGGCGGCGTCGGCTGACGGTAAGCCTTTGTCCATGTTCTCGGAAACGGGAACAATGGACGCAGGTGCGGGCTGGACCTTTGTTTGCGAAACAAAGGGTTTCACAAGAATGGGTCTTGGGGTAGCCTTAAGCGCGGCGGCGACGGCTGGCGGTAAGCCTCTATCGGCAGGCGGCGGCGACAAGGGGCTCTCGAGCGCATCACTGAAGTCAGTGACGTTATCGCTGGTTTGCTGAATGGCAGCAATTTCTGACCCATACTTTTCAAAATTTGGGTCGGTCGTGAAGACGCGGAAGAAAAAACGCAAAAGCGCTTTTTCCTTCTCGTCTAAGGACGACATTTTGTCGGTTAAAAGTTAACGGACATTGAGTGAAGCTCCGCGCCTAAACAGCCTAACAACCTAATTCCTTGCACAATTATGAAGGGAATTTACTGGGTCCAGCGACTCACCCGCTTCAACCTTCCCGCAGCCACAGTCCGAGGATCCGGGCTTGGTAGCAACTCCAACTCCAGTCCAGGGAACTTTGCTTTCAGGAACTTGTTGAAACGGGAAACACTAGCACAGTAAATCGGCGACACACACGTTCGCGACGGAGCCCAATTTTTTCACCTAGATCCTGAAGGGATTAGGCGGGCGGATTGGGTTACCACCCTCTCTTGGTTTCGTTGGCACCGTTAGGTTTCCCACCAAGAACCTCGAAACTGAGGACTTTTCCCTGATGGGGCAAAGGAAGTTAAATCGGAATAATATCCGAAGCAAAATGAGCAAGTGCTGTCTTAATAAAAAGACAACAATTGTTCGGGGGTGTAGTCAAGGGACTACTGATGACGTCACGACACTGGGAAGCGACGAACCGATGACACACACTGATAGCGAGCGGGAATGCGAGCAGGTAGCGGCACGTCCGTACGCGGCGGCGGTCAGGCGGAGAGTGTGACTCAGCATGAACGGTGTTACTGATTCGTTTTATAAGTTTATAATGGTGTACGAGTATGCAGTTTCAATTAGGAACTTCCAATCCTAAGAGCTCTTTTCGTAAGTAGGCAAAAGGGTAATTCAGTGTAGGGCTGTTTATTCAAATATTGTTCTTAGTAAAAGAGAACCAACAAATTGGTAAAGGATTTGTGGCCGCTGTGTTTGATATTATTAGCAGCCCGAAGAAAACTACTATTTATTTTTGACGTAACCCTTACTAACATTTTAAAGCACGAGAAACATTAAAACTTGGTAATATTATAATTACAAGATGTTCGTGTTTTAATCTAGAAATCCTCCATTCACGGCAGACACTATGGGCCGCAATTCCAATTAAGATATCTCTGCCTTAGGCCATTTTGCTCATACTCTCCGACTCAATCATTAAATGCATTCCTCAACGTACATAGGTGGTATACATTGTACCCAGGTACACATAAATAACGACTCATAATGACATCATTATGGATTACAGGCACAGCAAAATAGCTCTTTATCGCATTACAGGATTAAGTTTGTAATCTCTAAAAAAAAGTTTTACTACTAAGTCTTTAAGAGCCCTAAAACATTGTTAAGAACAACCAATTTCGTCCGATAACTGTCAACTGTCGAATCGCGAATATTAACGCGACGTTGCCGTGCCTCCGACGAGAGTGACGTTTATCACCTGGCACCGACTCGGCAACGGCACGGGATGGACCTGGAAACGGCTCGTGGATAAACAATGTATGCATGATTGTAGGTATTGTTGACCTGTCCCCAAATTCAGAGCCGAATTCGATTCAGAACTTAATTGATTGAGATTCACTGTCATACCATTTTTTTTTAATTAAAATATTTTTTTTTTTAGAAAAAGCTAGATAGTTAATGCTTAAGAATTAGGTGAAAGGGTCCTCGTACTCCTTAAAAAGGAGGATTCACTGACCATGAGGTATTGAGTCACAACACACATTTTATTAAACTTTATATTTTTAAATAGCCGTCTACGAAAAGCCTAAATCGCGCGGTTTTTACACCGTCCTGTCCGGACGAAATTTAATGTACCTTTTAGCATGCAAATATTCGTTATTATATCGTAATATATTTATTAGACATAAATAGCGTAATTTAGAGGTTTTGCAGTGTTCTCCCGAGGTTATTGCCGCCGGTGGTTTATCTAATGACGCCTTGTATTCACAGAGCTGATCATTTTATAAGTTAATGAGTATCATTTGTATTTTCTTTTATGTTTTTATTTTTATACTTTTGCGTTGCCAAGAAACGTTTGCGGTTGACCTGGGATAAGAAGAGAACAGATTTTGTTCATCTTTTTTGAGGCAGCTAGCTAAGTTTATTTTGATGCAGGTAACCGTGAGTGTTTAATCTACTTTCTAATCTTAACCTAACTTCTGCACTGTTCAAGTTTATCTCAAACTTAATAATACTCAGCTACCGATGTCATGTGAGTTTGTAGAGTAAGATTAAGCTATACGGAGGAGTACCTGAAGTTTGTTAGTACGCACAAGTCTGTCAAGAAAACCCTATAAATTGCCAAGACCCAACTAAATAGCAACAAAGAAAGCGCAGTCTAGGAATGCCACTTAAGTTTTTAATATAAAATACAGCGACACCATTTGCAAACTTACCCAGCAAGAAAAACAGGTCGACGATCTCAAAGCTTCTAGAAAAAACACATTCACACACTTTACTTTAAAATTAAACTATTCTAAAGAACTTATCCTTTGTGCTATTGAGAACCACGCTACTTGAATCTATGTGAGTCTTTTCGATTTTAGGATCATACGAGTACAATATCATACGAATGAGATTGGATACTCGATGAAAGTCGTGTTTATTAGCTACAATCTAGGGATGAAAGAATATAGTGTAACGGTTTATGATCCTAGCTTATAAGATTAGAAGTTACAATGCTCTCGAACCGAAATGCGGAGGACCTCTGAAATACGATATCTTAGTATAACTTGATTATATTCTGTAAGTGCGGGCATATTATGTACAGTATGTATGATATAGGAGGAGCTCGTGGCTAAATAATAACAGCCGCCCAGGTCGATCTTTAAGGTTAAGCCGTGCTTGCCGAGGTTGGTCTGTGGATGGGTGACCATAATTACATATCGAGTTTCCTCCGTGCCTTGGAAAGCACGTTAAGCCGTTGGTCCCGGCTGTCATATGTAGATCTTTGACAGTCGTTACGAGTAGTCAGAAGCTAAAAGTCTGACATCCAGTCTTACCAAGGGGTATCGTATTACCCAGTTACTGGGTTGTGGAGGTCAGATAGGCAGTCGCTTCATGTAAAATACTGGTACTCAGCTGCATCCGGTTAGACTGGAAGCCGACCTCAAGATAGTTTGGGAAAAGGCTAGGCAGATGATGATGTATGATATAGGTATTCATGCGTGTGCCATTTCCAAAGTTATCTTAGAATAACGCCTGAGGATATAGCGGAGACCATGGGTGTTCATAGCTAAGGAATACGAAACAGTGCTTTGTGTAATCTACACATCGGCCTTCCCAGACACGACCTATTGATATAACGATACTGTCCGCCCAGTTATTGTGTGATTGCGAATATCACCACGAAGGCTGATATCCTTTTTGAGGAACTCAATAGTACAACTGAAGATAGGCACTGGGATATTTACATGTACCAAAACTGTTCCTACTTTTCAGAAATCGAGTGAATAGCTAGAAAATTCTTACTTAAAATATACTTCAAGTTTACAACTATGCAAAGTTTTCTCTTGCATTATTAATATTCCAAGCACTTTCATACTTCGTAAGACTCCACATGCAATCGAATTACAATGTCGCAAAGTTTCGAAGAATAAGTCATCTTTAATCCAAAACTTTTAATTCTATGTCAATGGCCAGTTGATCGACGACAGATTATCTAAATTAATCGAGGATCCAAACGGGACATTAATTGATACAAGGATCTTCCATATTCCTTAACATTGCTAAAGCGTTGCGAAGTGAGGTTATTGTACTTAAGAAATTCGACAACTAGTCTCCGGGGAGGATCGGGGAATCTGTTTATTGTTTTATGAAACTAGATACTTAGATTGAATCAGACGGAAATATTCTTGAGGGACCGTCGCCATATTGCGAAGATATCTGACAAACAAAGGACCTTAATAAGAGCCTACATTTTTGTTTACGAGCTTGTTTACTGATTATTGTGTTAACATACTTAAGACAGCTTTCCGAACGAGAAAAGGATTCGTTTCTCGAAAACTAACACGTACATAAAATTAGGTACGAAGCAGCTTCAATAAAAACGACAAAATATTATTATAATACGCGACAGAATATTCAAAGATAACGCTGCTCTTAACCCTCTACTTTATGACCCTGCCAAGATTCACAAAAGAAAACAACATACATAAAACCCAATATATAATAGAAAAATAACAAAAACGAATCTCTCTAGCGATTACAATCAGCACGCTCGAACTGTTACATAAACAACGGAAATAAATCATACATTCATTCGTTCATTCGTTCGTTCACGAATGGGATCGGACGTGATTGGTTCACTCGGACAATGTATGAATTGGTTGCCCGTTAAACAAGTCGCCGGGGACCATTCAAATACATTACTGCACATCACATGACTCGTTAATATCTGAAATTGTGAACAGAGATAGGGTATGTAGATACTACTTTTAATATTGAAAATTGGAACGATGTGGATGAAAGATAAATTCGACATGAGTTTGTGGAAATAAAACGTCGACTTCATCAGAATGTTTTCTGATAAAATCAATTCAAATGTATGTCAGGGTGGGCAATTCTTTACAGGAAATCTTTACTCGAACTATTAAACTGCTACTACAAATTATCTTCGAACAGATAATATATAGAAATCACTAAATAGTATTCCACTAAATGGCACTCCGAAATGTTTATGGATGTCAATAATTTCACTCTCTCTCTTTTTTTTATTAAACTAAAATATCATGAAGAAATGGCGATGAGTTGTCAAGTCACAACAACCGTGCGTGGCAGAAACGGGTTGCTTCTTGTAGGTATATATGTATGTGTAGATGTCCCCATATGCCACGCCCCAATGAATATCAACTTCCAAAAAAAGGACTTTTACCCAATCCCACATAGCCCGTCAGTCACATCCAATGTGGCAGGTGTCACATTTCACAAAATCCTCGATTCTGAACAACGCGGAAATTAAAACACTTCGGGCCACACTGCGCGAGTTTCCCAAGTCGTTTTTAATATAATCCCGAGGCCTATCAAAGTAGGTAATCCTTATACATACTTCAAACATTATCTTCTTGGAAATGTATAAGGAAACGCTTACCTTGAACAATTTTGAGCGAAGACTTTTTTCTTTTGATCTCCTTTTTGGGTTGTTCGTTTTGTGATAATCTGAAGATTGGAAGTAAATTAAGGAGGTAAAGGAGCTTGGATTCTGCATAATGATAAACTGAGGATCAACTCTTGGGATTAGTGTTATAAGATTATTGGTATGATCCATAAACTAAAAACGAAAGCAAAAATGCCCTTGTAGAATAAGCTAAATTATTGAACTGTTTAATCTTCTCCTTATGATTTTAACCGTTATTGAGAGCAGCGGTGGCCCAGTGGTGGCAGCCTCGACTTACGAGGAGTAAATCGGGGCTGCCATCACTGTATACTGGCTTCGAACCCAGGCAGGCGGATTACTTTGTGTAATTTATTTCATCACCGCTGCCCTCTAAAAAGGTGAAGGAAAACATCGTGATGAAACCGGCATGTCCTAGAACTAAAAATTCGAAGATATGCGACATCTTCCAACCCGTACTGGGATCGCGTAGTGGATTACAGCCCTCTCCCTCTAATAGAGAGGAGGCCTGTGTCCCAGCAGTGGGAACATCATATGATGATGATGATGATGATTGCGATCTTACGCTGTCACTTACTGCAAATACTTCCGTGATCATAATTATTGTGAGCTCCCGATATTTTGACACTGCTGCAAGCGCCATGATAACGGAATGGAAGATATCCTGTAAGTGCCAGTGTGAATTTAGTTATACAGCGTGAAAGCTTAAAACAGTGTTCGTAACTGATAGTGTTATAAAGCAAGGTCCATCAGGTTCTCGTAGCGCGTGAACAAATTAACTAAGTCCCCCATCTTGTTTAAACAATACAGTTGTAAACCAAAGTGCCTAAAATCTTTGTGGATCATACATAAACCGTACGAATCGGACCATTATCATGTAAACGTAAATTACTCGAATATTCCAATAACCCACAACTTGAACCTCGCTCCCGTCAAACTCCTAAATCACGACAATACATCGAATACACCATAAAGTTATAAACGACCCCAATTTATCATCAATTCCTAATTTGAGCTACATATTAGACGATTTGCTTACCCATTCTATTAATTCGACATGCTATTAATATGCTGAATGTTAAATATGAAATATCAGTAAGTTTATATTAACATTGGTAGGTACCTAAATAACTTTTGTGATGAATTCAAATATTAAATATTTATCGTCCATTAAATTCCGTTCGGAGTATTGCTGTTTAATTGAAACCAAAATAATTTCTATGAGTGTTTTGTAAGGAAGTTCGCTGAATCCATTTTAGTCAGGAATTACCAATAGACTAAGTAGCTGCGTTATAAAAGCAGATAATGATGATTAATGGAAATCCTCAGTGCCTACAAGTCGGATTCCTGTGCTAATTCAAGTGCAGTTACTTGAATTACACATTGAGCGGCAGCATATCTTACCTCCACAACCACTCTCTGGGTTGTGGAGGTAAGATCACATCACACCCTCTTCTTCGGAAAAACTAGTTAGTACTTTAGGGTTTTGGACTTCCTGCTCGTTAACAACTGAACATCAATACTATCAAAGACACAAAAATTGATTATTTACTCGAAGGATTGGGTTTGGTTTGTGAGAAGGATTTGGTTCTTTTAGGGTTGATAAGTAAAGATAAATTCACGACTAAATGTCGTGTCCTACGTGGCCTATTATTTGCTTATTATAGGACCTGACAGATATCACTGAAGGTGCCAAACTGTTGGCTCCGTTCTAGGCCGACTCAATTAGGATTACCATCGACACGCTAAAACAAAGAAGCTCATGACGAATCACGCAATAAAGCCATTCATCGAAACAAAAGAATCCAACGAACGTGTCTGCTACACATCCAAGTAATTGTAATTCCCCCCGAGTAGGAGTTGGAAAGTCAACAACAAACTAAAGTAAAAGGCTACACCGACTGCTACAACTTCACACGTGTTTAATTACCTTTTCTAGCAACGTTAGGTGTTGAGAACTAAGCTTAACTATCCTGTGGATTCCAAGTTTAAATGAAGATATAGGTAGTATAGCAGTGATGTGCATTAAAGGAGTATGAGTGACGATTACGGCGCAACGGTGCTCTCTGGATAATCCTTTCACCTCGGCTTTAGTTTCCACATTTTGTTGGAAACGTGGGAATTATGATAATTACATTTAATGTTGGCCAAAGGATTGGAAATTGAGTTGTAAGGAATGAAGAGCTGGTTTAAAGTATCCGAGGATAAAAATAGCGTGATGCAGTGGTGTGACCATCGGACAGCCAAAACTTGGTGTCAAGTGCAAACCCAAGACATGCACCTCTGATTTTTTGGATTTATGCGTATATAAGTTCATCTATTGTATAATTATCAAAAAAACTCTGACACAAAGTTAGGAACTAGCCACATGATAATATAAAGAACAAATTGATTTGAAAACCGCGTCTTCTGAGGCAATGTATTTTTCAACACACTTGCTCGAAAAGTTACTCTTTTTCGACCGTTTTGAGGTTTCCAAAATCAAAATCCTCGCCATAAGTACAACGACCAACTTTGTTAACTTGCATCATGTTGACATATTGATTCGTTAGCTCTAAATGTTTCAAATGAGCTGAATATTTTCTTAGAACAATCTCAGACCGATAGGGAAATACAATATGTTCGTTTTCTAACGAGATTACTTTCCATCAAAACGAAGGGGAAAATTTAATACACTTTCACGGTTTGGTTTTCGGTGTGTGCTTCAATCTCAGAACTTTTAATGAGAATGAAATAAGCTCGAGTTTCTCGTTCATACAGGGAGTACGCATCTTATCACAGTTGAATAGAAAGCGGTTCATAATCTTTTCGAAGCTGAAAGAGCTCAAAAAACCCATAGCACATTCCACTTAAAATAAGAGTGCCACATAAGAGACTGCATACGGAATGTGTGTGTGCGTGGCGTGGGTATGACGCAGCTTAAGAGGAGCCTTTGTACAGTGGAGGACTGTAATAAAAGACTGAGTTGTCTGACTGATAGCCTCTTTTTTTGCAGCTGATGGTGTCTTCAAACCATATAACCATAACCATATAATTTTCTGGCAACAGAAGTTCAAATTGGGTCCCTTTTAATGCTTCTAAATGCCGACAAAATTCTCGCCACATCAATTACGTCTCATTGAGCATTACTTCAAGCTCACATCCTGTAGTTGCAGAATGTTTGTGAACAATTTGAAATGTATTAATTGCTTCGCTACACGGGTTCGTAATTAGCGAGGCGTGTTTCTATGAATATAGTTGTGGAAGAGTTGCCGACTGTCGAAGGAACTATTAGGATCTGTGGAACTAGATAGTGGTACTCTTAGTGCCATGGGGTTCTAAACAAGTAAGTAGTATTTATAGTAGTATATATAGACCACTCCCTCCGACAGGCTGATAATGCTAAGTATGAGTAAGTCGTATTTTTATTTGTTTTTTAGTTTGGTCAAATCCACCCTTCATTACTTATAAAGAGCAGCCGATGCAGAGTTAACAGAACAGGTTCGGGAGTATTCGGATAAAAAGTCGAATAGAAAAACTAAATTAGTAAACTAGCCTAACGAATATACATTTGCTTAAACACAATAATCAGATACCTGATGACGGTCAGACACCACACGTCAGTTCCCAACTGAAACCATAAGCGAATGAAATATTCATGAGCTCGCACCAGCGGAACCGAAAGGGAATATGCATAGACCCGCGCCCTTCACTCACAGGGACGAGGGTCTTAGGGTAGCATACACTATAGATAAATTTGACAGACACATAGCTACAGTAAACTTATACCTGTTAAAAATAGTACCCACTATCTTACTAACTACTAAAAATGCAAAATTTTATATGGATTAATGTTTCTAGGGCACTAACCACACGAAACGAAGAAGGTACCACATAAACATAGACGTTGACAGCAATCAGCAAGTTTTTATGTTGCTGAAGGAACTGCGATAGAATACAAAACAGCTGTGCTATATCGATAGCACTTCCGAGGTGATGCGCCTACTATCACAAAACCCTCGCGGTCTACGGCTGCACGTGACGAGTACATAACACCATCCTCCCTCCCTAATGTCTCTCGAGATGCCGCAAGATCAAAATCACAAAGGTGTCTCTTCGTCTATCACGACAAAATGGTTTGAAACTTCATAGCTGGTTGTGATCTTTGAATGCAGCTTCGATAGAGAGGAAAATAAAACATGTGAATGAAGAAGTTTTGGTTTTTAAATAGGTTATTAATAAAGATAACAAAGTAAATATTTATAAATTGTAAATAACCCTCTGGCACTCAATATTCCATGAGACCAATCTCATGGAATATTGAGAATTATGAATATAGTGAAGATATTAGTGGATGAGTTAAGTTAGAGGAGAAAATATACAAATCCGTGATCAGACCTGTCGTATTATATGGATCAGAATGCTGGGCTCTGATGGATGTGTGGAGCTGTGAAGAGTGGATTAAGTATGGAATGAGTATATTAGAGGAAGTTTGAAAGTGGCGCCTGTTACCGAAATTTAAGAGAAGAGGAAATTTGTAGTTTGTCTTGGTATGGACATGTAATAAGGAGGGATGAAACGCATGCGACTAAAAGGGTAATGGATGTGAATATTGATGAATGGAGAGGGAGAGGAAGGCCAAAGAAACTATGGATGGATTGTGAGTTTTTGGCCGTGAGGAGTGATATGAAAGAGAATGGAGTAAATGGTGCCGTGACGTCTGACAGCAGAGAATAGAAGAAGAAAACGTGTTGCGCCGACCCCAAGTAGAATGAGACAAGGGCAGCAAGCTTTTTAGTGCACAATTTCTAAAACAAAATAAGTTAAACATAGCTCACTCGTGGGAGAGAGCTCACGCCTAGTTTAATTTATAGAGTAAAAGACAGAGAGGCCTTGGGTGCAGCTTTGGACTATGATAGGCTTGGAATGAATAGCTAATTAGCTAATGAGACGTATGACCACAAATATCGGTCATAAAGCATTAAAAACATAATCTAAACTAATATTATAAAGAGGAAAGATTTGATTGTTTGTTTGTTTGTTTGTTTGTTTGTATGTTTGTTTGTTTGCACTGTGTAGGCTCCGAAACTACTGGTCCGATTTGAAAAATTCTTTCACTGGTATATAGCCTATTTATCAAGAAGGGCTATAGGCTATACGAGTATATAATCACGCTACGACCAATAGGAGTGGAGCAGCAATGAAAAATGTTGCGAAAACGGGGAAAATGTGACGCAAACGAAGTTGCGCCGGACAGCTAGTATGCATATAAAATAGTTGAGTATAGGTTCACTCAACTATTTTATTCTGCACCCAAGTCTCTTTTCCTTGCATTTGCCGCAATTGTTTTTCAATAATTTCACGGAATGTTGATATAACCCCAGTCCTTGATAGGAAGAGAAAAATTCTATGAGAAATGACACAGATGCGACTGTATCACAGTCTCCCTCGAGACAAGGATGGAATAAAACAGCATCCCTTTGATATGGCTACGATTTCAATTCAAGCCAATGTTGAATTGCATATGAATAAAAAGCTCTTGAGACAAGTCAAGACAAGACAACTTATCAAACAGAGGTGTGGCTGGAGAGTTCGATTGGCCTCTTATTTTTCTAAACTTGAACACACGAATGTGGGGTGTTTATCATTTTGACGGTCACGTAAGTAAACGACAAATTTTCAGTTAAGTTTGAGATATCAATAATGACTTTTGATGTTAACGCCGGCAAATCAAAAGCATTAACGCGAGTTGATGTGTAGCAAAACATACATAACACATCTTTCGCCTTTTTCTCATATGAATTGGCAGTAACGATACACCGCCGCGATCCTAGTATACCAAAACTCGAGAAGAAATACACAAAAGTAAACTTGTTCCTTAGCAGGGTAAAAGATATTCTCATACTTGGAAGCAACCCGCCAAACTATGCGATCCACTGCAACTGTCGTAAACCAGAAGCAACTTAAGCCACAAAGAAGCCTCAGGAAATAGTTGTCTTGATTATAACAGAGGTACGGAGATCAGTTAGGTGAGTCTGACTTGAAGTAAGTTTATTTCAAATACAAACTTAATGTCATCCGAAAGGAGTCAGTTTGTTGGACTGTATGTTCAAGCATGGCTGAACAAATACGTATGAGATTACGGTGATAAAACATAACCAGAGGTCGGAATTAGGTAGAGTTATTTTTGTACTTGCATCGAAATGTTGATATTATGTGCGCATTGGAATTTTGCAACTTTGGACATCCGATGTCGGATGGTTTAAATTGTGTAAAAGTAAATAACTTTTTTATTTAACAAATCACGGGATTTTTCTGTACTTTAAAATCAATCTCGGTATTTGAGGCATATCCACTTTATTCTTTCGCTGTATGAAATCAGTGTAAGTACACAAATAACTCTACCTAATTCAAACCTCTGGACATAACACACTTGCCATTACATTTTAATCCCTATAGTACGTTGCCTTGGTAATATTTTCAACCTTCGGAAATGCTGGAAATGCTGTAATTTAAATAAACGGTTTAAGGCTAGCAATTAATTGAGCAACTGATTTACACCAAAACCTATTACTGTATAAAGACGTTGTCGACCCAATTAACTTACAAATGTCTCGAATTACAGGATCCTATTAGATTGGAGCTGTTAATTGCGTGTTCTGTTACCTTAAACTTGAACCTTAAATGTTACTGACCCTAATAGGGCACGTAGGACGATGGACAGTAAGATGGGTCATTCCCAAACTTCGGCTAGTCTTTGAAAATCAATGTTTATCTTTTATAGATGTTCTGAGGAGGGCAGAAGCACAAAAGCGAAAGAGGTGGAAGGAATGGAGGAAAATCATTGGAAAAGAGCAGGACAGATAAGGCCAAAAAAAAATGACCTCATGGATTTTGATGAAAGTACGATGACCTAGTTTAAGAGATAGAATACTTTTAATTTCACTGTATGTTTCCATAGGATAATATATTCCGACCACCACGGACAAAAGCAAAGCTATCATTTTATATTTGTTACTGTTTGAGAATGGTAATAACAAAAACTCATTGAGTTTCAAAAAATATTAAATTCAATTAAATGTTTTGAGAAACGGACAGCTTTTGATGGATCACTTAGTAGTTAGTATTTTTACGGGTAAACGTAATTAGTTCAGACACTAGCACACTATGCTACAACAATCTGTCAAATTTCTATAATAGATTTATCAACTTTATTGTTAAAGAATTAGGTTCTTTGCGAAAGCGACATTTTACGCCTGAGCCCATGGTTCATCTGCCTAGCCTTTTTCCAAACTATCTTGGGATCGGCTTCCAGTCTAACCGGATGGTATGGATAGTACCAGTATTTTACATGAAGCGACTGCCTATTTGACCTCCACAACCCAGTAGATGGGTTATACGATACCCCTTGCTAAGACAGGATGTCAGACTTTTGGCTTCTGACTACTCGTAACGACTGTTAAAGATCTACAAATGACAGCCGGGACCAACGGCTGAACGTGCTTTCCGTGGCATGGAGGTAACTCGTTATGTAATTATGGTCACCCATCCATGGACCAACCTCGGCAACCACGGCTTAACCTTAAAGATCGACCCGTGAGACTGCTATTATTTAGCCATGAGCAAGAGTTGATTGAAAAAAAAATCAAATTTGTCAGTGAGGGTAGGTTGGTTTGCTGGCATCTTTACGTAGTATCATGTGTACATAATAATGATAATGAAGACTATTCTAGCTATGTGTAATTCATTATGAGCTAAACAAAAAAGTAACTAGACTAGTTTTTTTTTTAATAAAGTCCTTTTCCCATACTGACGCGCACTCCATACTAGTCAACACTCAACTTTTAGGTAAATATGCATCCAAATATCCTATCACTAGTTATCATAGACGTTCGTTCGTTTGACTGTACCATGCACCTGCAAAGTCGAGACAGTTGTGTTATCCGTTGTAGCGGCAATATTGTGTATTGTAAACTATGAAAATCGTAATACAAAGAAAAACATAAACAAACTCATGCATGCTGCAATAATCATTCATTATCATCATCTGCCTACCTTTTCCCAAACATATTGGGGTCGGCTTCCAGTCTAACCGGTAGCAGCTGCATATCAGTATTTTAGCTGGAGCGACTGTCTATCTGACCGCAACAACACAGTTAGCACTGTGTAATACGGTAATGATTATTCCTTGTCTCTAAATAAAAACTCATACATTAATATAAGGTTGAAAACCAACACTTTTTGACCATCAAATTAACATTATGACAGTATTTCGTCATTTCCTAGTAACTTAACTGAGGAGAAAAAGTAGCGGAATACTCCCACAATATCTCTGTATGGGAAGAGGCTATTCTCTCTTAATAAATCTATTAAGAAACAACCAATAAGTACCCACCTATAACACTATTACATATTATTTGTCCGCAAACATAAGCACAGAGTAGTCACAGATGTGTTGGTACCTGCGTGTGACCGGGAAGTTAAAATGTCGCCGCGCGGGCTCTGAATGCTCTGATATAATCATTGCTCTCTGGCCGCCGGCAATGCGGGGTTGGGTTACCCAGCATTGGAATAAACTGGATGTGATATTTTGTCAAGGAAAATATTTTTAGTAGTTCTGGTGTAAATCACACAAGGCCGAGTATTTCAGTTTAAAACAAAATAGCAACGCAGCTTTGTGAATATCGCACATTTTTTTATTTATTTTTTCTTGTACAACCTGCAAAGCTTTCATCTAGTATTTAAATCGCATTTTTAAATGCCATAGGTCTTCATTTTGACAATTAGACAATATCCTGTACATTGTCGAACAGACCAATTTATCACACATAGTTATAATGCAATGGATTAAGAATTTCCATCAAAATCCGAAGGATTATGATAGGAATTGTTAATACAATAAGAGAAAATATGCCACGGAATTGAAGTGATGACTGATTTATACACAAACATTACTATAGTAGCATGTTGGTTACAAAACGCATACGAACGTAAGACAACAGACGTTTCCAGCATCTTTACAGCTGTATTTGTAAGACGGGATCATCCCCTAGGGAATCGTTCCGAACGTATTAAGAGCTCCCGCCTGCTAATGTTCGTTCCCGTATCGCAGGAAACTTCGCTACGGCCACTGAGCAAGGTGGATGCAACAGTACTATTTTGTACAGTTCATTTCCTCGATTTGAGTTTTTGAAAAAACGAGCATCGACTTAAAAAGGCGCTATACACAAATCCCTATGTGGTCACATCGTCGATACCGCCGCGTACGAACTAAACTGACATATCCACCATAGCGATAGTAAAGTTATCCGCGCAATTAACGTATACAATCCCATTTCTAACTGTAGGGCTCCCGGGACTAAGCCCACCAGGTCTAACACCCGTCTGATTGGAGTTCTTCCTTTTTCCATGGAGGCTGAGGAATTTTACAGTTTACACCGTGTTCCTCATACCCTCTTAATCTATAAAAGATCGAAGTCTCATATTTCTGCCTACCCTTTTCCTGTGTTGGGGTTGGCTTGCAGTCCAACCGAATGCTGAAAACCAATATTTTACATGAAGCGACTGCCTATCTGACCTCCACAACCCAGTTTGTGCCCGAGATATACGACACCTCTTGGTAAGACTGGATGTTAGATCGAAGTCTCATACTTAAACCGAAAATTGGCAGTTGACGGGAAAGAGACAGTTCTACAAAACTTACATAATGTTTGCTCGTTATTCTTTTTTCATCGACATCATCAAACCAGAAAATTGCTTCGAAGAGCATTGCAGTTGACTGTCCGTCAGTCTGATAGTCTACTTGTCGACTGAAATATTTTGGTACAATAATAAGAGATCTCAGAACAACCTCTTTCCCTAGTGGATTCGTAGCAGAGGATACAGGCCTCTATCAAATCATAGATCTCATGCGATACTTGTTATGCAGTTTACAGTCCTGGTGGCTTGCCATGACAACTTAAATCTTTATTGTTTTACTCCTTTTCCAGTGTGGGAAAGAGATGACGCTATACATCCAGTATAGCTCTGTCTCTTTCCCACACTGGAATAAGAGTAAAACAATACTGCTTTAAGAGGTTATGGTAGGCCAGCTGGTTAAAAAAAAGGTGGTATTTGAGGTGATCAGCAGTCATAGCCTAGTGGAGTGACCGTCGCACTACCAAGTAATACATGATAGGTGTCGTGTTCTAACCCAAAATACGCACCTCGTGATTTTTTGGATTCATGTGCGTATTGTGTAAATATCACTTTCTTCGGTGAAGGACAAAATCGTGAGGAAACCAGCGTACCTGAGAGATATTTCTGGACGGCATGTAAAGCCAAGTCAGACGCCCATGGGCGGCATAAAAAGTGACTTGATAAAGAAAGACCTTACTTTTTTGTAGTTTCAGTACTGTACGTCGATTCTGTAAAATTCATACAACAACTCGCATTTCACATCGCTATTCACTCTCATTTCGCATAAGGTTCAAAATGACCTTGATTTTGCATTCTGTAAGCATCACCTAGTCACTAGCCACTTCTTACGTCATCTCATACTTTATCAGTCAAAATCTCCCTGTTAATTTAGTTCAACTCGCTGACACGCTCGCAATGGTTTCGCTAATGTTAATTCGAATTATCAACCGAGTTTTTAGAATGCCAATCAAGAAACTCACAGCGGATTCAGATTCGAAATTCTAAATGAGTTCTTACAGAATCACACTACTGACCTGTTTATGCGAGAAGTTTAACACTATCACATTACACAATAGCTATTTATGCAACTGTTACGTTATGGACGGTCTTTTAATACGAGTGCTATTTTTCGGTACAAGCGTAGCGCGTACCGAAATAGGCACGAGTTATTAAAATACCAATAACGTACAGTTGCATACAATATTTTATCTACGAAGGAAGGAATAAAACACAGATATATACAAATTAGTATTTTTATCTACTTCGGTTTCATTACATTTCTCATATACATGTCTTGATTTTTCTGGTAGTAAATTATTTGTAGCCTCAACTGCTCTATTTGTTATACCTGGTGGAGTATTTCAATATCACTTGATGTTGAAGACATTTTTAATAAAATTTAACTCAGAATTTTTTGCCCGCGACCACTTTTATTATATAAATTTATTATTTATTATACTTTTGTTCTAAACTTGTTCCATTTTTAAAAACATCATTTACATTGTCTCGATTTCGAAGTAATATTGTACCTGGCTGTATGTTCAGAATGTCTTTGTTTGTGTTTTAGAATTTATGACGATTCGCATAATGCAACCCGATGTCGTTATGGGTATCATAATGAAACCGCTGTCACTTTTGTAATTCGAATAAAACGAAACCGAAGTAGATAGGAGGTAGAGAAACAATATTATAGTTTTTTAACTCTGTAGTAAAACAACATTCAGATGTTTCACTCAGTTTCATCAACAGCAGGCTTCACAAAATCTCGCCTTACATACGTAACTTTTAATTACCGTTAATTATTTTACCCTCATTGAATACCTGCTAATTAGCAATTTTTAATTACAAAGTGCGGCTGGTGGCGTCGGCGGGGGCGTGCGAACTCCGTACGAGTACAATACGTATTGTTAAGCCGAAAGTTTGTTTACTGAGCTTCAACTTTATTGTGCGCACGTGTTACTTACGTAAATATCGAGTTTTCATGGGCCTTATTTTGTTTTTTTGTTTATGTTTGGAGTTACAGACGTGGGGAACACCGAAATACATGTAGCATTTACGAAATTTTAATATCAGGTAGAGTGAAAATAGGCAGAACAAATCAGTGATAAACGTAATAGTCTGGCTAGGAGAGACTGGATGCGGAAGAGGAGGATAGAGCGTTGTGGTGAAGCTTACGGGAGGTGTCGATAGTCTATCCAGCCCAGCACTGGCCTGTAATAGGCCGATTTGGTACATGAACATAAGCATAGTGGAGCATAGGGTTAATTAAAAATAGCACAAAAAATAATTGCAAAATTTGTAAAATCTTGGAATCATTTGGCCTCTTTGCATGCTTTGTATAATTCACAACTATTACAAAACTCACTTGACTGCCTCGATGGTCTTGGGGTTGCAAGCTCTACTGCACAGCTGGAGGCATAGTGTTATTGGATTTTTCCACCAGCATCTTCTCCATCCGGTTGATGGCAATAGGGCAGCCCCCATTACATGGGAATTTCGACATGTAAGGCACACCTCAGCCTTACCTATTAACGTGATGTAATATCATGAGAATCATTGCAATAGTTGACCCAAGTGTACAAGTTTATTGTTCTAGTTTTTAACTGAGACTCCTCCATTACATAGCTATTAAAGTTTTGAGCAGAACATGCAGTTCACTTGGAAGATGGCGGTAATTGGAGGGAGTTGTCTTGTAATGGGCGAATTAACCGCACCGAAGTATTTCCGGAAGTTTTATATTACTGGCTTTATGCTCCGTGCTTAATTGCTGGAGGATTATTTACTAGCAGTGCAAGTAGTCTATTGCTAAAATTTTAGCAGTAGGCAGTAACTAGACTGTCAATGCTGGCGCTGAAAGCCTTTTTTTTGCGCCTCCGTCTCGCATGGTGACAGTGTTTATCAATAATCAATGCAACGTTTTTTTTTTTTCACAAATAAATGTATCCTCTTTCTTGCTTTTCTTTTCATTGTACTAGTCATCTTTTCAGCCCTGAATCACCCACTGCTGGGTATAGGTCTCCCCATTTTTCTGCCACACTTCCGGGTTCTGTGCGTCCCTTATCCAGGTGTTTCCCGCGACTTTGACGATACGATGGTTTCTTTGGCCTAACTGTACTAGTTAAAGATAACAATCATGATTACCGGCTTGAGTGCCTAATACCCCTTTTCACTAAAACTTAAGCGATACCTAACTGAACACTGGCCTGAACAGTTGTTAATTATAGGTGAAGTCGATTGTGTGTGTTTGGAAGGCCCTATTATGTTTCACTAACGGCTCACTTAAAGTCAAATTATTGTTTCTGAACTACGAGTGAGTAAATACAGTCAGGAAAATGAATAGTTATTGTAGTAGGTTTTTACTATGAATTGTTATTCTAGTAGATTCACTTTACTTGAATATGTTGTGTTATAGCCGTTGACTTTTTTTCTTATCAATTAATTTCCACTCTTCCATCTCCACTTTACTTTAGACCTATGTAGAAACTAAACTATCCTACTCGTTACTCTAAATACAAACCCCACTTTCATTATGTTATCTTCAGGAAAACATTGTTTTGGATTACTAATTCCTGACGCCAAAAGTCGATTTTCGACGAAAACAGAAACTTGGTTTCTTCAAGATTACTTTGAGGTCCAAGATCAGAGATAAGACTGGATTACAAAAGAAATCAGGGGTTACTAGACTAGACCTTATCAAATAATCTTAGTTTAAGACGGAGACACTATTTTGTAAAGGCCTAATTTCAATCTTCTCTCTGGGACCTAGGTTTAGTCTAGTGTTAGAGTTGTAAGGTCAAGAGAACCACAGATAAAAGATCTTGGGTGGTTGGCTTTGGGTTTTGGTGTATGTATGGCAAGACACAATGTTACTATTAAATAATAATAATAATAATCTATTTTTTTATCAGGTTACAAAGATAGTTAAATACCTTAACCTAAATATAAATACTATAACAACAATTCTGTTAGTATTATGAAACTTAAAACTATATTAGTATCGCTTCACTTGCACGATGTTTTGTGCGTTCGTGTGGAATTTGTCCGCGGAAGCGACGGAACACCACATCCTGCGGCCAAAAACTTTCTTCTAACACCAAATGGAGAAAACACGTTTTATGCACACCAAAAACCCCTTGAAATTGACGTTGCGGCGCAACTCCAGCAGCTGCACCCTTGGTGTGTGGTTCTCTATTGTGTCACCTAACTTTTTTATCCATAATTTAAAGTGCCATAACATTTTCAATTTTTTTTCTTCTACCGACTTGTTTTGAGATAGTTCACTTGTTATGTTGTTCTGTTTAGTAGCAGGATAAATCCGTTTTGTTTTATAATATACTCGTATCAAAAATAATGTTTTGCTTACGACAAAAATCGATTCAACAACGAAAAATATTATCGGTGTGTTTAAAGTACAAAAATAAAGAATATAAGTATAATGTACGAGTAATATAGTGCTTGTTTCGTAAGCAAGCAAGCTTGCAGCAAGCAATCAAGCATGAGGCATGCAAGCAAGCACGCAGCATGCAGCATTCAAGCAAGCACGCAGCATGCAGCAAGCCAGCAAGCATGCAACATGCAGCAGGCATGATTTCTGTCACGGCTCCGGCGCTGCGGGGCTCCGGCGGTCCCACGCGAGTTTATCGTCGCAGATGGGTTTAACGCTCACCACCTGCTCCTCAACTCGCGGGCCGCCTCGCCCCTTTGCGCCTACGCGATTTTAAATTACAATCTAGGGGTAGGGGCATACAAGACTGCGAGGAGTCGGATTTACAGCGATTCGTTTCTGTCACTAAAACGTAATTTTTAGTAAATGTTTTAGGACTAAAAAATCTATTATAAATGAAAATTCGGAATAATACACATTATTAAACACAATTCTTAGGACTGGGACATGACTTTCATCATCATCATTTAAGCCGAAAGACGTCCACTGCTGGACATAGGCCTCCCCCAAGAATGGGGGGTTTTGCCATAATCGCCACGCTTGGCAGGCGGGTTGGCGATCGCAGTACGGTTGTTACAAAAGCACAGAGAACGCTGCTGCCCATTCTCTGCTAAGTCCCTTAGTCGCCTCTTACGACACCCACGGGAAGACATGTGATGGTGCTATTCTTTACGTCCGACACCATACAGAACACATGACTTTAGGACATGACTTTAGGTCATGTAAAATTAGGAGATTCAATTATCATAGTAATCCATATTATGTCAGAAAACTTTTAGAACTTAAGATAATTATGTTAAATAAAATTTTGGGATTTTAAACATTATGGTTGCTGAAGTTTATAGCAAACGTGTTATGGATAATGATTTTCGGACAAACAATTTTAGGAGACGAAAGAGAGTACCTTGGCGTGTATTTCAATTTTAAGCGCACGTACTCCTCAATGTTCTCTGCCTCAGTGGTGTAGTGCAGGCGAGAGGCGGGGTGTTCGGTTTCGCGGCACGCATTCGTGTTACGTATGCATATTCTCGTATTAAAGTCTTTAAAATCGTGAATAGTCTAGAATTGCAAGTAACACATAAGGCAGCGTAGTGAATAAGCAGTGAGACAGCAAGCAATCCAATTCAAATATATTTAATTTTACTTAAAACTTCGTGGGAATTCAGGAAACGTCAAGTGCACGGTTCAGCTGGTTTCCACTGGTTACTGCTTTAAAAATATTTTACTTTTACAATGGTATCCGACCACATCTTGTTTTAATACAAAAAAAAAACTATCTTTTCGCCCTTCCCAGTTTATTCAAACCATGTCTTCATCATTCTATTACCTAGTAATCATCTCTGTAGCCACCTCCTTCCCTTCTCATGTTATAAGCCAATGTAGACACAAAATGTCAGAGATAAAGTCTGCTGTTATTCTATCCGCTAAGCAGGATTTTGTGCCTCGAAGGGTGAAAGATGTCGCGATTATATTCCAAAGAGACGGCTTACTCCAGGGGCTTGCGGCATCTAGTAGTGGAGCTAAGGATTCCGGAGTCTGTCACTTTGAACGATTTATCTTGTATGAATTATTTAAATGTGATGTTGTGAGTATTTTAGAGTGCTGGGGTGTTTGGATATGCAAATTATAGAAAATTTGTTGTTGTAGGATGCTCGGCCTCCATTACAAGAGACTAAACATATGTAACTTGCTAAATGTGGGTGAAAAATTTTTGATTGATTTGTATCAAAACTTGCTAGTCTAAGGCTGCGGTTCCACTGAGGCGGAGCGGAGCAGAGCGGAGACGAGCTGTGCCGCGATTCACCAATCACATGGCGGAGTGGAGAAGAGATGTGGATTTCAAGCCATGTGATTGGTGAATCGCGACACAGCTCGTCTCCGCTCTGTTCCGCTCCGCCTCAGTGGAACCGCAGCCTAACTCAGCCTTGGTGGGGTGTAAATAAAGAGGCAATTATCTAAGACCTTTTTGCTATCATAAGAACCTATATAGCTCAGTAAGGCCGTACAGCAAAATAACAAGATTTACCCGTTCCACTTTTACGAATCAATTAGGTTTTGCAAGTTGATAACTTTTTTTTTTATCAACAAAGACATTTAATTACACTTACGAATCGATTGTCGGGATATCGGAAGTATTTTAATATTGTACCACATACAACTTCAAACAAATTAAAACAATTTTTTTAATTCATCAAAAATCTTCATTCGTCAACATTTTCTTTCCCAGAGTTTCAAACTTTCTAACACTGCGCAAAATTTTTAGCGGGTAATTTCTTCGGAAAATGGAGCAGGATTCCTTTCATCGATTGTAGAAATGACGCGGTTACTTAGCGGCTGAATGGGTGCGATCGGTTCATGGGCCTGCGGAGTGGACCCACACGAGTGCCGTGCCGTGAGTGCTTTCTGGTTTCAGGACTGTCAGATACGGGACGGAATCTTGACCTGGACTGCTGAATTTGCTCTGAATTTTGTGCAACATTTTTTTGAGACTGACGGACTAGACTAGAATTTATGAATCTCAGCGACTGGTTCTTTACTTCCCGAGACCTGCTAATTCAACCAAGTCATCGGTCCTTCTTGTTTCTAAATTGTGAAGTGGTAAAAGTGGTATTTATCAGTGCACATTGCGTACAAATTGGACCTCGATCAGCTAACTCGAACTCTTCTTTGACCGCAGAATTTATAATTTTGTGGTATTTTATTTTATCATATGTCTGTTAGACTGTAAGGTATATATCTATGGGCCAAAGTTGCCTGAAAATAAATGTATGTTGTTGTTGTTGTTGTATGCCATAATATGTTAAAATTATGCCTTTGGTATGGACGAATGAGAAAATTTATCACGAGTTAAATTATACGAAAACGAAATATATGAATACGAAAAAGAACTGATGGATGATCTGTGTGAAGCATAATATAATATAGAAAGAAGGGGACTGCTGTGACAAGTAATAGACAAGTATGGGAGAAATAGACATGTTGCTTCGACCCTAAATAAATTGTAATAAGGGTAGGAGAATGATGATGGTGTATCACAGACATATCTGTTGACAAATGCGACTATATTTGACGACCTAATACTTAAAAAAATCCCCTTTTGACGTGACAACGTCTAATAAATCGATGAACGCCCGAAAAAGGATGTTGTAACGTTACGCTCATTGTAACGTTACGATCGGAGCGGGAGCGCTGTACGAGCGAGCGAAAGCCGATCGGCTTGAGCGTTCGGCTTGCTATTCATAAAAAAATACAAACATTTCATCAATGTTTTGTTATGACGTTGTCACGTTAAACTATCGTCCGTAAACTGACTTTACAGACAACCAATTTTTAGACAAAAAATCGCCAGACAACCGCCGCGAGTCTCGTCCCGTATATTTTCACGTAATGCGCCTCTTTCGTCCGATCCGTACTTGGGTCACGCGCGTTCGGAGTACAGACTCCTTTTTATCCGCCTGACTGATATACCGCCATAATAACTTATACAGGATGTGGTTTATTTGATGTCGAACCGGACTTTTTGTACCACCCGCTGTAATAGCAATTGCTTAGTTACGAGCGTTTAGTAATACTTTCTGTTATTATTAGTAAAGGGTTTTCCATTTTGATTTATTCGTTGATACTCATGTTGATTGATAGTTTTTTTTCGGTACTTTTAATTTAACAGGCTTGCTTTTGATCTCTATCTAACATTTAGTTACCTACAAGTACTCACTTCATTGTAATGTACACCACTCTGGTTCGGAGCAAACTCAGTTCTAGTTTCATGTGTCTGTCACTCCTAATACTTACTGCGATACAAACATTGATGCTCTAAAAAGGTGCAGAAAACTTTCCTGAGAGGCCTTTTTCAAAGGTTATACCACTTCTTTGCCAAAATTTATCCTACGTGCTGTCAGGGATATTGTACGTACTTTAGCTCTCTGGAGGTGAGAATAGGCTTCAATCAGCTCACGATAGTCAATAAAAACGTGTGGGGACGTCTTGACTCATCAGGACTCCATGGCCTATTCTGCCAACTATTTGTGCTCGATAAAGGCCTCCTTAAGTATCTAACCTTCAGTATCTACGTCATCTCTTAATACGCCCCCATAGTACACAATATAAACTATAAATAGGCTCTTATTTAAGACTCGCTCCTTAATCCGACCCCCAAAACTCAAAGATATCGAATGAAAGGTTGCACAGGTGAGAGAGCATCATCAAAGAGTTTGTTATTACAAAGCATTAATTAACGGACACGTCTTGTTTCTGAGAATCTGACCAGTGAGCCCAAGGTTACGGAAGATTGAGTTAATTTGGTGGAATGGCTCGACAAGGCTTGGAGAGGTTTGGGCCTTTCTGGATTATAATGGTCCGTGAAAATATTTTGAATTTATAAATGTGATACGTTGTATTCAAAAAAATCATACTTGCTTAGTACTCAAAGGGGTTTGGGTAAAAGTGGCATGTTTTTTTAAGTCTGCGGCCACTAATGAAAAATATTTCATTAGTAAGAACACAATAAGACATTCATTTTCTTCTATGAACAAATATTTGCAAAATTCATCGGAGCCAAGATATACAGGGTGAACTTTTCAAGTGGATGGAAGGCCAAATCTGAAACTATGAGGAATAGCGAAAAACACTCAAAGGAATCGAACCCGTTAAGTATGAAAAAAAACCGGCCAAGCGCGAGTCGGACTCCCGCACGAAGGGTTCCGTACCATTATTTATAAAAAATAAATATTTTTTGTATGGGATGACTAAAAACCGAAAAAAATAAACATTTAAGAGGACTCCCTTAAAAAAAACCGGCCAAGTGCGAGTCTTACTCGCACACAGGGTTCCATAGCCCCAAACAATATTTTGAACTGTCATTCATTATTTAGTAGTATTAGTTGGTAAACTTCCACTCAACCGCAAAACTAAATTGGTTTTTCATACTATGTTAATGAAAAACAAAGTTACTGCTGCAGTTTGATGAAAAAGTCCCATATCTCAAAAACTAAACATCATATCTTATTAAAACCAATTTTCGTTGATAGTTTTTTTTACGTTCTACAATCCTAAATATTTTCAGAATTTTCCTCCTCTTACTTTAGAAATTAGAGGGGGGGGGGACACACATTTTACCACTTTGGAAGTCGCTCTAGCGCAAACTATTCAGTTTAGAAAAAAATGATATTAGAAACCTCAATATCATTTTTGAAAACCTAAAACCTTTTTGTTTGAAAATCTGAATGCGGTTCAGAGAATACATCTACTTACCAAGTTTCAACAATATAATTCTTATAGTTTCGGAAAAATGTTTTTAATTCTTACAGTTTCGGTGGCTGTGACATACGGACGGACAGACAGACAGACAGACATGACGAATCTATAAGGGTTCCGTTTTTTGCCATTCGGCTACGGAACCCTAATAAAAAACACCTTGTATTATTACACCATTCGATAGTGTCGCTGCTAAGGATCAAATTCTGGGAAGTAATGACATACGGCAAACGATAGGAAAGAGTTATTTTTTGATAAAATACATAACAGTATGCAAACTGTTAGTAAGAACAACACAACTTTGACATCAGATATTTCAGTTCCGATATAATTTTCGGCAAAATTCTTTTAGGAGTCATTATTATCATATATCCCACTATACGTTAGCAACAATTATCTTTCTGCCGCCGCACATACGGGTATTTGATACAAAAAACTGGCCAAAAGTCATTTTTACAATAGTAACCGCGCAGCTATCCTTTGTTATGTTTTAACAATGGGACACTCTATTCATTAAGAAACCGGTACCCAGAAGGGGCTAGAGCGCTCCATGCGCCCTCAACGTCAGTCGGAACTCATCTGTTGTGCTAGTGACACGTTTGTTTTCTCGGCGCTCGCAAATTTCAATTGCTGTTTAAGACTAATCATACTGTTGTGTTTAGTGCAAACCCCAAAAACCATCATGGAATCTTCAGGCACAGGTATGAACTTTATTTTGAATCTATTGTGCTACTGTTAGGATCACTTTTTCATTCTTTAATTGTACCATAAAGTCATGAGTATTTTTATGAAAAAAAAAACACGTAAAATAGGTTTCCTTCGTCAAATTAAGTATCAGATAAACATAGTTAAGCTAAAGTTTATACATAATCGTGTTCTTTGAACCTTCTAGATTTCATATCAAGAGAAAAACCTTCCGCCTCTTTCCGCCCCTATGAATTATAGCCTCTGAACAAAAATAGGTTTTTTTCGAAAAAAAAACAACACTTTGTGTTTCTTTGATTTTAACATAGATTTTTGCTTGTTGGCAGGTCCTTATGATGAGTCATCGATGACAATAACAAGAGAGGATATGTTTAACGTAATAAAACAGTGCGACTACAAAAATTTAGATAAAAAACTGGACCTTCTTGAGCATAAACTAATTGAAATGACCAAATGCCCCGAGGACAAAACTAAAGTACTCCGCCATTGCTTAAAATCATTTAAACATCATTACAAGCTAAAATGGACCTCAGCAAGCTACAAAGAATGTCGTTTCCGAAAAACGAATGAACAATGGCTTAAAGAAAAAATTTCTCTACCTGTTTGGCGACACAATAAACCCGGCCGACCTCTTAAGGAATTCCAAGAATGTAGTGAAAGAAGCAAAAGGCGCAAAACAGAGAAAGTGAGATCAGAAATATCGCATGAAGAGTTGACGTATGCTGCTGTGATGAGTGAACGAGCCGCAGGCAACAATTATTTGTCTCAAATAATAAAACAGGCTTCAGCGACTCCGAGACGAGCCACTAGATTCCGCAAAATCATAAGTTCAGCCGACAAAAGTTCAAAAAGCGGCAAGTTAACGATAACACAAGCACTGATTAAATACGTGGAAGCCGACCTAACGCGCAAACAATATAATGTGATAAGAGATGGGCAGGAGGATATATACCCCTGTTATTCTCTCCTACAGAGAGCGAAAACGGAGTGCTATCCTAAATCTATTGTCTCCGAATCGATAGCAGAAATTACTTTACAAGATCTTCTTGACCACACCACTCAACGCCTTTGCCTGTACCTCCAGAAAGTTTTAATGACAGCAACAGAAATTGAAGGGCAGAATATGGAACTCATTTGCAAATGGGGATGTGATGGCTCGAAAGCACAAGAATTTAAACAAAAATTCCAAGATGAGTCAGGCTCCGATGCCCATGTTTTTATAAGCTCATTAGTACCCCTACGACTGACAAGTAATGTGAATGGCCAACTGAAGATTTGGTGGCAGAATCCAGCTCCTTCATCTTGCCGATTTTGCCGTCCTATAAGGATTCAGTTTGTGCATGAAAATAATGAAGTGACTCGATCCGAAATAGCACACATTGAAAACCAGGCACAAAACATAAACCCCACTGAAGTTGAGGCTGACAATAAAGTCATAAAGGTGTCGCACACACTTGTGCTTACAATGGTAGATGGTAAAGTGTGCAATGCCGCAACTAATACCACGTCAACAATGAAGTGCTACATATGCAAGCAGACCAGCAAAGATTTCAACAATCTTAAAACCGACGAAAGTTTGATAGATTCGAACTCGCTCAAATTTGGACTATCAATATTGCACGCTCGGATTAGATTTCTCGAAACATGTCTCCATATAGCCTACAAACTACCTATCAAAAAATGGAGGCTTAACAAGGAGGAAAAGCAGCTTTCGGCAGATAAAAAGAAAGAGATTCAAGAGGCCTTTCGAGAGCAAATGGGCTTGCTTGTAGACGTGCCGAAAGCTGGCTTTGGAAATACTAACGATGGAAATACTTCTAGGAGATTCTTTGCCGATCCTGTAACAACTGCTTCAATAACAGGGATTGATATAAACTTCCTTAAGAACCTCAAGTTGATTCTAGAAGTTATTTCGAGTGGGTTCTCTATTGACACGGAAAAATTTTCGGTGTTTCTGAAGTCAACAGCCGAACTATATGTGCAGTTATACAACTGGCACCCCATGACGCCAACTTTGCATAAAGTTTTGTGTCATGGGGCTTTGGTAATCAAACATGCTCTTTTGCCGATTGGACAATTATCAGAGGAGGCAGCTGAGTCGCGGAATAAACATTTCCGCCTATACAGGCAAAACTTTGCAAGAAAGTTTTCGCGAAAGAATTGCCTCCAAGATGTCATGAACCGCCTTCTTCTGACCTCTGATGTCTTTCTTAGTAGCAGCAGCAGAATGCAATTCAAAAGGAACAGGAAACCACTATCGCAAGAAATTCTACAATTTCTTAAAGTTGAATACGAGTGTCCCGCGGACACTGACACTGATAATGCTGACCCGGGCACTAGTACTGATCAAGCAGATAGCGATAGCGAGTCTGACGAATATTAGCTGTATAAGTTTCTCTGTAAATATTACAAGAAAATGTATATTTAACTTTTATTTCGATGTAAATTACAGTTTGTACATAGCTTTTCATTTATGTATTTTGTAAGGTTATGTAAAAAGTAAGCGTTATTTTTAAATCATTGTGTATTTTTAAATGCTTTTTTTATTAGTTATTGTACAAATAAATCACCATAATGCTTGAAATAGAAAATAATGTTTTATTTTATTTCGATTTTATTTCACACGTAAGTCCCTTTGGAGAAAAGGGTATAGAAATGATTGGGTTATACTAAAATTAATATGAAAAATAATTAGGAGGCACAATTGACCCAAAATTACCAAAAAAAGGTTTTGGCCAGTTTTTTGTATCAAATACCCGTATGTGCGCCGCGTGAAAAAAAATTATGCCAGTGGTCCATACAAACTTCTCCAATGCCCTTTAATGTGAAACTTACTCTGTCTGTCAGTCTGTTACCTTGTCACAACATTACGGTAGAAGGAATTTCGAAGAAAAAAGCAAACTAGAACCTGCATTTCAACAAAGGTTACAAGTTTTCCCTGTTGTTCTCGGATAATTTCCGACATACACTCATGCAAGCTCCCGGGCCAAACCTAGTATCCAATGGACGGATTGTGTGAGGAATGGAATAAAAGGAACAGGAGTCGATGACAAACGAGAACGAAAGAACAGAACGTGTTGTCAATTATAGTGTAAGTGACCATATCAGTTTAAAAACTTATGGAACAGAACCTGTTACGCCGACCTCAAGTAACATAGGGGCAAGGGCAGGAAGATGATGATGGTGATATTTTATATCGTTCTATCGTTGCATTGGTACTGGCCAGCCAGCGAAACTGAACTGGCGACCAACCTTACCTACTAGCAACAAGAACCACCACAACGACATCATGTTTGTGTATCCTGACAAACACTGATTTGTGAAACTTACTTCAGAAACAACACAAAACTAACTGCTTCTCATCAAATTAAATAATAATCCTAGCAATTTCTAATTAGCCAACTTAGTACTAGTTTTGACTTGCAGTACTAAGTGGACTCGAAGTAGCACAGAAATAAATTCAGTGAAACTAACTTTAAACCAACTTCAAACACTGGAAGTAAGGAACCCGTCCAATTTGTTCGTACGAGTGCGGTGGTCCACTGTCCAGCGGTGGGCCTGGATAAACTGAAACTGTCGCCACTAAATAGATAAGCACAGAAGCAGAGTAGATATTTTAGTATTTGTTTGTGATCTCCACGCACGCATAGACTTGCTTCACGTACAGCGAAAACAAATGCACTCGAGTCCGGCATTTGTTTGAGATCTCAACGTCCACATAGACACGCTTCACGTACAGCTAGAAAAAGCGCATTCACGAATAGCATTTGTTTTACTTCTCAACACACACATAAACACGCTTCACGTACCTACAGCGAAAACAAACACACTCTCCAGCGGCATTTGTTTGAGATTGCCATCGGCATTGTGGATGCGCCTGTTGTAGTTGGCATTCTGTATCCCTCTACTTTGTGTGAGGATACCCGGCTATTATATTAAGTTGAAAGGATAAACTTTTGGAAACTATACCTTAAGTTGATACAGAGATGGGGGGTTGAATGGGGAGTTAGACGGACTTTTTTAGGGAGGAAGCTAGTGAACTAATTCTCATATGGGTACGTGATTAGTTCCTACTTAATGGTTTTAAATACATTTAATTTAATTTGTCTATTTGGTAATTAAAAGAATTTTTATTACCTTTTTTATTCCATAATGTCCATCCAAAGGTTGTCTGGAAGATATCGTTATCAGCGATAATACCGCCGCCGTTGTAACCATAAGATTAGCAGTTTTGTAAGCCCGTTATTTTTCATTTTTGGCGTACAATAAAGTTTTATTCTATTCTATTCTATTCTTCATCATAACCTAATAAAATAGTCTTAGAGGACCTAATACAACTTTTGAAACCTACGAAATATCTACCTAATTTAAATCACTCATGATTTTCTTAGCCTTAAATTAATAAGCGATAGGTACCTTGTTGGCGTCTTTGAGCAATTAGGCGATAATTATTACTCAATTAAGTCTAAAGAAGTGGATCGCCTGTTGTCTTAAATTTCGGGATTTTGCATGTTAATGATTTCATCACTTCCATTTTTTTGAACCTGCCACTTCTTTTTTTCAGCTAAAACGCTAGGAAGTAGCGAAGAGCGGGCATTTCGGGGGGCTGTCTTGTGAAATTGACGTTCAAAGAGTGGTGATCTAATTTATTTGGGGTCAGCGCAGCATGTCGTCTTCATCACTAGAAATAAGACGAGAGAAAGTGATCATGACATGACCAACAATAATAATCTTAATACAAATAAAATCAATATCTCTCCGAGCCTAGTCAGCCATACCCAGTCTTTATATAGTAAACACTTACCGTCAGTAAAATATCTGTAAAACCGGCCAAAGGTAACGAAATTAGAAAACTTTGCGACGTCACCGCCCGCGTCTATAGCAGCGCTGTTAAAGGATTATAAGGCATACCAATATTCAATGTATTAAAGCGCTTTATTTTTACTTTTTGTTGGATTTTAAAATGGCCTGTGATATAGTACTTATGAATAGTGAAAATAATGTATACTTTAACGCCCCTTTCACGACCTCGTCTTACGTCGAGCACACGCACGCGGTCACGGTTTCCGTCCGGCCACGACGCTCCACAAGTCGCGTCGCGGTGAGTTGCGGCAAGGGTCGTGGGCAAGAGGTAATATATCTGCAGGCGGGGTCCCCAAACCGTAAAAACAGGTCAAAAAAATCCCAAGTCCAATGATTGATCTTCAATTTATACTCACGTCTTTCTTATTTGTAACACACGTTACACAGTATAGATCGCCAGATACAACACATTTTGTTCAACAATTGGTTCCAAATCTGGCAACCCAGTCGAGTCCCACCCGATGTTCGGTGCCTTTTCAGGTAAAACTTTTTGTGGAATGTCTGCGGCATACAAAAAGTCGGCGAGTCGTGCAGACTTTTTACACGTCGTGTGTGCTTTTTAGGGTTCCGTAGCTGAATGACAAAAAACGGAACCCTTATAGATTCGTCATGTCTGTCTGTCTGTCTGTCGGTCCGTCCGTATGTCACAGCCACTTTTTTCCGAAACTATAAGAACTATACTATTGAAACTTGGTAAGTAGATGTATTCTGTGAACCGCATTAAGATTTTCATACAATAAAAGAAAAAAAAAACAATAAATTTTAGGGTTACGTACATACATAGAACTGAAAACCAAAATTTTATTTTTCATCAAACCCGTACTTGTGGGGTATCTATGGATAGGTCTTCAAAAATAATGTTTAGGTTTCTAATATCTTTTTTTTCTAAACTGAATAATTTGCGCTAGAGCCACTTCCAAAGTGGTAAAATGTGTGTCCCCCCCCTCTAATTTCTAAAGTAAGAGGAGGAAATTTCTGAAAATATTTAGGATTGTAGAACGTAAAAAAAAACTATCAACGAAAATTGGTTTCAATAAGATATGATGTTTAGTTTTTGAGATAAAGGACTTTTTCATCAAACTGCAGCAGTAGCTTTGTTTTTCATTAACATACTATGAAAAACCAATTTAGTTTTGCGGTTGAGTGGAAGTTTACTAACTAATGCTACTAACTAATGAATGACAGTTCAAAATATTGTTTGGGGCTATGGAACCCTGTGTGCGAGTAAGACTCGTACTTGGCCGGTTTTTATTTAATTAGATTAATATATCACCTTAGGCCATCTGTCGATAACATAAAAGGCTTTTAAACAACTAAAAGCCTACGTACTTAAGTTTTTTATTTGCGAGCTGGTAAATGGTAATTATGGTCAACCCTCTCAATTTAATAAGTGGTTGCAGCTTAACACAGAGGCATCGCAACTTAGTGGCTGGCCTCAAGCCCCATTTACGGCCTCGGGCGATGCAAATTGCGTGAAGCGTCAAGTGCGCGATTCACTTGTTTCTTTCACGTGACTACCGTAGCTTCACAAGTCTCGTCGCGGTGAGTCGAACCATGGTCTGAAATTTCTTAAATCATTTATTTGTTTTCTCATCGCGTGTCGCTTGAGCGTGTAACTCGTGGCTAAGAGCTTACAGACAAAGCTTATGCTTTCAATCAGCTTCTACAAAAATCCTTTACAGTCGAAGCAGTACGGCTATGGAATACCTAGCCTGTGGCAGTAAGGTGCGCCAAACCTTTAAAATTTTCATGGTTAGTTAGGGTGATCAGGTAAGTTACCTACAATTTATTAGAACTCATTTCCTACATTCAACTAAGCGGCGAATTGGTGGCACTTTCTATTACAAGGCACATAAAAACGTAAACATTTTTTTTTTAAACTAATTTAAGTCTTAGTCGACACACTTTATAACAATGTTGATCCGCTTTAAACATCAAAACAGCCCATTTTTAGCTGTCATCAATTATTTTTCAAATTCGTATCAGGGGGTCTACTCTCTAACTCCGTCAACGAAGACACGGGCCCGTACTAAAGACGTCCGTCACTAAGAAATAAACCCTACTCCCTAGTGACAACGGATTCACGAGCTACGAACGGGACCATAGACAATATTAGTGAACGAATGAAAAATGGCGATAGAGTTGGGCTATTTTGCCGGTCCATTACCGGTTTACTTACTTTATGATTTTAATGATTTTAAACAAAAAAATGACATTGTTATTGTTAGAAAATGACCACATTTAAAAGAAAATACCTTTTACTATGTCTTTATATGAAGAATTGAACTATTTTTGCCATTTTTGTCCGGATTGAGGCTTTATACTGTTAATACCTTTGCCTTTTTTCTTTTGACAGCAATGTTGTTTTAATGAAGTGTCAATTTTTTGTTTACAAAGTTTGAAATATACATATTTCGCTTTATTAATACGACACGGGAACTTTCCGTAATAAATTGAACGATTACACATCAACACCGGGACGTGCTTAATCAGCCGCCGTTATTGCAATATCAGCGGCAACCAAAACACACCAGGGGTGCCAGGGTCCTCGGAGCGCGTTGCCACCAGTATCAAGCCGAGGACAGCCTGATAAAGAAGACTGCATGCGTGTGTAAACGAGGAAGAAGAAGCCTACTCGCATCAGTGCGGTACCGCATTGACAGGTCCGATTAGTTGTTGCGTCCGGCTATTCCATCGACGCAGCTGTACATGTCCCATCTACATCACACCACGACGCCAGAGAAGGTCGTGGAGTATATAAGGAGCAACACCAAGTTCACTTTAAGAGTGGAGAGCTTATAATCGTGCCTAAAGATTAACTTCAAGTCTTGTGTGGTGCGTGTCACAAGTTCACAACACTCCACCTCAAGGCTTTTATGCAGGAGGAATTTTGGCTGCAGGGGATCGTGTATCGGTATTTTGGCGCAAGGCTATACAATTTCTCAACTCAGCGCAATATGTGGCCGACCAAGCTACAATAGTTTTTTGTAAATGTGTTCAACATGTATTAGTTTAGTAATCATAAAAGATTATTTTGTAGATTGTATTTATGGCCCTTTGATGCCTGAGAAAAAAAAAGTGATTGATTGATTGAAACTAAGTTTGTTGCAATAATTTAAGACTTCAATAGTCAAGTTATCGGTGCTTATAAAACAGCACTACTTAGAAAAAGTGTTTTTTGCATGGGTCCAATAATATTAAATAAACTAACAAACAGCATAAAAAATTGAAAATAAACTCAATGCTTTTTTGATAAAATATTATTTGTAATGTGTTTTCTGAATATGTATGTCATTTCATCAGTAAAATTTTGTAATGTCATTATTTGATATCTACTATTGTGTATAATCTACCTTGTTAAAATAATTTGATAGTATTGTAATCTTATAATTTCATAATCTTATTGATACTGACATTTGTTAAATATTGCATGCCAAAACTCAGGCAGAATGTACCGGGCTCACTGTATTTCAGAAAAACTTTGTTTCTATTCTATTCTTTTCTACAATAAATTCTATGCAACTAAATGATTTGATAAAGGAAATATGTTTTGCTTGTAATAGTGTATTGTTGATTGTATTTTTTGCTTTTTCAATTTTATTGGTGTCTAATGAAAAAAACTCTCATTCTATATGCAAATAAATGATTTGATCCATTAATTTATAATAATACAGTTGAGTGAGTTACTGAGAGAAAGAGGGCTATCCTCTCTCCTAATGTTGCTGTGCTAGACTGGGTCCAAACTCTCTTATTTATTATCATCTTTGTACACATATGGAATACAATAAATAATTGAGTATTGAAATATGTTTAGCTTGTAATAGTGTATAATCTATCTTGTTAAAATAATTTGATAGTATGGTAATCATTTTATTTTATAATTTTACCCATAATCTTATTGATACTGACATTTGTTAAATATTGTAAGCCAATACTCAGGCAGAATGTACCCGGCTCCCTGTATGTCAGAAAAACTTTATTGTTTCTATTCTATTCTTTTCTACAATAAATTCTATGCAACTAAATGATTTGATAAAGGAAATATGTTTTGCTTGTAATAGTGTATTGTTGATTGTATTTTTTGCTTTTTCAATTTTATTGGTGTCTAATAAAAAAAAGTCTCCATTTATGAAAAAACAATGCTTTTATTGTGTAAATCTTTATTTTTACTTATATCAGAATCTTCCTCCAGTCCCAACACCCATTATGTCCTGTAAGCAAAATAAACAGTTTGTAAAATATTTATTATATGTAAGTACAGTCAACAAATTCTGTGTCGGACCCCCGTAAGGACTATCCTTGCTTCCAGCGTTAAAACAGTTAAAAACTTTCTATTTCTTTGTCCCTTTTTTGTTTTATTCCTATTGGTCGAAAAACGGTGGTCAAACATCTGGGATCATTAACAGAGACTAAGATTTTTTTTTAAACAAAAGGTATTTAAAAAAAGGGTCGCGTTTATTGGCCCGCAAACTATTTGTGCGGAGTTGCGGACCAATAGCAGTAAGGGTGTTAAACAGATGTGGTCTTCGAGTGCACGGGATTTGGTTTGAAAAGTGTACCTATTGGCAATTTTGCGATAGTACCTATCAAAATCAAAATATTTTTATTTTACATAGACCTACACGGGTACTCATAAAACGTCAACAAAAATATGCTTGGTTCGGGTTGGTTGTTTCCTATGGAGAAGAACCGGCAAGAAACTCCAAGGTTACTCTTTTAGAATCAATCAATAATGTAAATCCAAAGTTATTGACATTTTATTATTAGAAGTGTGGTTTTCTTAGAAGACTGCATAAGTACTTACCTATTTCCATAGTATACATAGTCTTTCACCTATTTCCATAGTCCCTTGTTCAGCAATTCCACGAATATGTCTGTCACTCTTAGCCCTTGCTAAGGAGTTTGATGAAAATTGAGAGCAGCAAAGACCTAAAAGTAAACAAAAACAACAGTAAATAGGTGGGACTGATTGGTAATACAACTCAATAATTTGCAGAGCTTAGTCCTTGATACTTGGATCAAACCACTACCTACCTTCATTCTTGGAGGTGATAGATCCTCCCCTAGATGTTTCAATATTTTCCGTATGAGCCATTAGTTCCCGTGAATTCAACATCGGGAATACTCGCCAAATGAAAGTTTTGGTGCAAGATAATCGACGGCATCGCCTTCGATCTTCCTGTAGAGCTTCTTCGAGCATTAAAAAGCACCCACGGTATCGATTTTCTCAAAAAACTTAACTTTCGTCGACAGCACGATAACTATTTTCATGTCGTATCAAATGACATAACAATCCGTCGTAACAACTGTCAAATTCAATATTACGAACGGACAAAAACACTTAGCGAGTAGGCACAACTGTCAAATCGAGTTGTCATTCATTCTTAGTACGGGCCCCGAACTAATGTTATGTCCGTTGGTGCTGCGGAGTAGGAAACGCCCGAAAGTTCGGCCGTGACAACGGGTTTCGTGCATAGAGAGTAGACGCCCTGTTGATTAAGCCAATGTTAGGTATAAATGTATACATTTTTTGCTCATTGTGCGATTTTTGTGTTATACAATGATATTTTCTGACGGGTTAATAAATATTTGGGTAATAAATAGCTGTTAAAAAGTCGGATACCTAAACCACAAGCACCTGCTTTTCTCTCCCCTGATTTTATTCTGCTGTTAGAAGAGCGTATTTCATCAACAAACTTTCAGCAGGATTGACATACACTTTCCTGCAGGCAATGCCGTTCAAATCTTTGTTCCTTCTAGTAGCGTAATCGCTAATACTCGTACAGGTGTAACAGGCGACTATAAAAGAAAAAAAATACTACGCCGATGTGTAGGAAGAGACTAGAAGGACATACACTGCCCATAATTTATAATCTTTTTCAAGTGCGTGGTACTCGTAACTGGGGGCCTGACTGGTATATGGCAGATGTAGGTATGACTGTGGATGGCGTTGAGGAGTACGTAAGCACCTGAGCAGACAGGACTCTGCAGTTTCTGCGCTTCACTGTGGGTGTGCTTTGTATGGTGTCGGACGTAGGCTCTGTATGGTGTCGGACAGAGAGAATAGCACCATCCCTTATCTTCCCGTGGGTGTCGTAAGAGGCGACTAAGGGACTTGGCAGAGAACGGGCAGCAGCGTTCTCTGTGCTTTTGTAACAACCGTACTGCGATCGCCAACCCGCCTGCCAAGCGAGGCGATTATGGCAAAACCCCCCAAAATGTCAATGTGGCGACACTTGGGGGAGGCCGATGTTCAGCAGTGGACGTCTTTTGGGCTGAAATGATGATGATGATGATGACTGTGGGAAAAGGCATAAGTTTATTTATTTGTATTGCATGCATGTTATTAGAGCTTGTCATGGACCTCTGGTTGTACAGGTTTGACCACACACATCAATACAACGCCAACGCGATTACAATGTGACTCTCGGGCACCTTCGCTCCGTAATCACAGGCCTCATTACTGATCTCCGGTTAATTGCACACCATTAATCCGCTGGCAGCACACTAGAAATTATGCTAATTATACATTAACATTGTTATTCCTGGGGTCTGGGTTTGCGCGCTGATTAAGATTTTGATCAGTGGTTAGGAAGTAATTATTGTGTTTTAAACAACATATATAATCATGATTAATTTCAATACAAAGTGACCAACTACCCTCTGACTTTGATACAACATCACATTAATTTATAATACCAGTTTATTGATTAAATGGATTTTTAAGCTGAAGGTTTGTATTTCTCAACTTCATAGAAATACTTAAACGTTTTCTCTGATGATAAAACAATATTTCCTCTAAATTCTTATCAAGAAAAGAGAAAGTACCAAAACAGTAGAGTTCTCTTATCATTTCAGCCCAAAAGACGTCCACTGCTGGACATAGGCCTCCCCCAAGTGTCGCCACATTGACATTTTGGGGGTTTTGCCATAATCGCCACGCTTGGCAGGCGGGTTGGCGATCGCAGTACGGTTGTTACAAAGGCACAGAGAACGCTGCTGCCCACAAATCCCTTAGTCACCTCTTACGACACCCACGGGAAGATATGGGATGGTGCCATTCTTTACGTCCGGCACCATACAGAGTCTAGCTTAGAGTTCTCTAGTTTATGGAAAAACTTATCAAAGATAACATTGCAACTAAGCAAACAACAGACAGAGACATCGCTCTACAAAGTTATAGAGCGACGTCTCTCTCTTTCGTACCGAACACACGCGTCTCTTCCCGTCGCTCGTGATATTAGGATAAAAAACATGATCAAAAACAATTATTAAATCTTCCTTCTTAGCTATCAACAGATTTTCACAACTGTTTGTATTTAAAACGGAGTGCGAATACAATGTCGCAAAGTTGTGCCCATGGCTCGATAGATGGCGTTGTTAGAAAAGTGTGCACATTCTGAATCGCGCTATGGTTTCGTTACCAATTCTGATATAGTCGGAGCGGGGCTTGTGCGGACGACCACGAGCCAAGCCCATAAAGAGGGCATGGTGTTTTCGATGAAGCAATTTTTGTGGAGGGTTGTGCGTAAAACTTGTTCGTGTAACAACCCTTAAATCAGAATTATTTAAAAGTGCATGTTAGCACTTACCTACTAGATATGCGTTCAAGCGTTTTATTAAACTCATGCGCACTCATAGTCACGGTATACATTAACTGTTTAACGTACGTAGTTATCTCTCTACTGTATAGAGAGATAACTACGTACGTTAAACAGTTAATGTATACCGTGACTATAGTTATTTTTTGAAAGTATGAACACATCAAGAACAGAGCGTTTTAAAGACGAGTCCATAAATATAAATCAAATGGGTCAACCAACGTTTTTACCCGGTCATGTGGCATACAATGCAGGAATCCAAAAAGAGAGAAAGAGAGAGAAGCCTTCTTTGTAAAAATATTGTTTTTTGTTTAGCATTATTAAAACACAATATTTATCTAACGCTAAGCTATGAACTTATTTTTTACTAGCTGTCCGGCGCAACTTCGTTTGCGTCACATTTTCCCCGTTTTCGCAACATTTTTCATTGCTGCTCCACTCCTATTGGTTCTAGCGTGATGATATATAGCCTATAACCTTCCTTGATAAATGGGCTATCTAACACTGAAAGAATTTTTCAAATCGGACCAGTAGTTTCGGAGCCTATTCAATGCAAACAAACAAGCAAACAATTAAATCCTTCATCTTTATAATATTAGCTTAGAAAAGCCAGTCATGTATGCCATCGACACGCTAAGAAGAAGGTGTATGAATTAATTCATTTGTAATGAAGAGATGTAACTTTTCACCGTGACCAGGTACTTAACAAATGCTATAGAAACAAACTAAGTTCAGTTAAATCAGAAACGGTAATGAAACCAGAACCCGAACCAGAACTATATGGAGTGAATCAGAGGAAGTTGGTCCCGCCGCGCGCCCCGCAGATAACTAAAATGACTTTAATGTCTCTGCTGGTCGCAAATCACATTATTTGCATTTTACTGCACATGACCAGGTACTTAACAAATGCTATAGAAACAAACTAAGTTCAGTTAAATCAGAAACGGTAATGAAACCAGAACCCGAACCAGAACTATATGGAGTGAATCAGAGGAAGTTGGTCCCGCCGCGCGCCCCGCAGATAACTAAAATGACTTTAATGTCTCTGCTGGTCGCAAATCACATTATTTGCATTTTACTGCACATGACCAGGTACTTAACAAATGCTATAGAAACAAACTAAGTTCAGTTAAATCAGAAACGGTAATGAAACCAGAACCCGAACCAGAACTATATGGAGTGAATCAGAGGAAGTTGGTCCCGCCGCGCGCCCCGCAGATAACTAAAATGACTTTAATGTCTCTGCTGGTCGCAAATCACATTATTTGCATTTTACTGCACATGACAATTTAGATTTAGAGTTTAGTTTGCGAGAATTTAACTGTGTTCTGCTTGTGATTAGCTAAGTTATAACTTTGTCAGAGAAGAATAGGGACAAATATTTTTATTTAAAACGCAACTAATATATTTTGTATAATATTGTTGATAGCGAAAAAATGCAAATTATTAGATTCATCATCATCATCATCATTTCAGCTGAAAGACGTCCACTGCTGGACATAGGCCTCCCCCAAGTGTACGAAAGGGGGGTTTTGCCATAATCGCCACGCTTGGCAGGCGGGTTGGCGATCGCAGTACGGTTGTCACAAAAGCACAGAGAACGCTGCTGCCCATTCTCTAGAAAGTCTCTTAGTCGCCTCTTACGACACCCACGGGAAGATATGGGATTGTGCTATTCCTTACGTCCGACACTATACAGAATTATTAGATTAAATAAAATAAAATATGTGTCTACCACAAACATTATCATCATCATTTCAGCCAGGGATCACCCACTGCTATGTATAACTTTGAGGATATCGTCAACCCAACGAGCTTTAGGACGGCCCTGGCTTTTTTTGTCCTAACCTGGCCAAGGTTAGGTTAGGTCAAAGAAGCTGGGGCCGTCACTCGCGTACCACTCGGTCAAAGCCTTGCTCCATCGGCCATCTCCACGTCAAGCCATATGTCCTGCCTAGGTCCACTTGAGACGCACCGCCCGGTCTCCGACGTCGTAGACTTTCGTCCGACGGCGGATTTTATTGTTACGCACTCGATCTAAGAGGGTTATTCCGAGCATGGCTCGCACCATGTCCCTTTCTTCCACTTGGACAGGTGGATCCGGTCAGTCTCCTTTGTGAGCGTCCATGTCTCCGCACCGTAGAATATTGTTGGCAGGACACATTGGTTGAAAAGGCGAGTTTAAAGGCACTGAGGGATGTTTTTGAACCGAAAAATTTGTTCCAGTTTACCAAAGGCCGCCCACTCGAGCTACCGCAAACAAAAATAAATAAATATATACATTTTCATTTTTCTCAATTCTATTTTCTGGCTACTACTTTGCCTATGTGGATTTCTAATATTATTCCACAGAATATACCTACTACCCGGATGAAATATACGTCAAAGTAACAGACATACAGAGTTACTTTAAAATTATATTGCTGTTATTGTTATATTGGTGTGAAGTATGAAATTATCACGTAACAATAATTGTGCCCACACTAATAAACACACAAAACCAAACTACTCTTAAAACATTTCATAACTTCATAACAATAATTAAAACAATAGCGAATATAGACCCCAGTCTACACAAATATTCCTGAATAAATAAATTACGTTATAAGCACGTAAACTTTAATAGGTCCCAATATAATTAAGTTACAAACGTATGATCAGTTATAGCTTTAGTTTGCAAATTAGAATTAGCATTTTATCGCATTTGGTCACCTCGTTATGTCCGCCCCTTGTAATTCTGTTACAGCGATAATTGATAATAGGGTGTTCATATCGATTTGAGTACGATATTTGGGTTATCCAGTCAATGGGTTACCTTGGACGAGTTATTTTAGTAAATGGTAATTTTTTTAAAGTAAACTGGGTTGCCTGTGTCATTATTCGTTATCATGTTTAGTTCTTTGATGAAATTTAGGTGTGTGTCTTTTGATGTCCGTATTGTCTGTATTTGATCTATGATAATTGATATGTGAATATAAACTTAATTAAGGTTGTAGTGGATATTTCACTATTTGAAAGCGGCAAACGAAGTTACAAGGCACACTTAAAAAGCAGTTTAGAACGAAAACCGTCACATTGGTACGCGTCTTAGTATAGAACCACAATAAATGGTGGTCCAGTCTTTTAACCTTTCAACTCCTCTATGAATATCAAAAAGAATTCTTCGAAGAGTTCTTATCAGAAATATCAATGCTCGAACAGATAATCTAAAGTAGGGCCAAGTAACATCTTGTTGAGCCACTTATCTCAGTGGATCAAAGTTGCCGGTACTGTCGCGCACAAACCCGCTATCAGCGCCCCAGGGATTAGCATCGCTGTGCCTGACTGTACCTACAGATAATGGTGACTGTTCGAGAGATCCTTTGATGGGATCAAATAATTGGAGAGTTTTCCTTTTTTTGAGTAAACAAGAAGGACTACTGTTATCTGTTCTTTGAATTAGGGCTTTCGGGAAAACAATATACACGTTAAGACTATTTTGTTTTCTTGACAAAAAAAGCTGCGTACTGAAGTGTGCACCTAGCACATACTGGGCAGTTGGTCCCTCTTTGATTTTGCCAACTAGCCATGATTTTTACCAAAGCTAGAGTTATTCAATTTACTAATGGCCAATGCACACCCAAACCGTCCTGTCTAGAAGTAATATTTTTTGCACAAAGCCTTACCTTATGTAACGAAGATGAGCACTAAGGGAGGCTATTTAAAAATCATCCCCTAAAAGGATTCAATAGATGGTGAAAGTTTGTATGGAAGTTTTTCAATTCTATCGAAGGAAAACCGGGTACACGGCTTGCTCTCATATATCGCATCAAGAAAAACTAAAGCATCTTAAAAATAGAGTATTTAGACCTATTTGGAACAGCGTTCTTTGCGCTTTTGTAACAACCGTACTGCGACCCGCCTGCCAAGCGTGGCGATTATGGCAAAACCCCCCAAATTATCAATTTGGCGACACTTGGGGGAGGCCTCTGTGCAGCAGTAGACGTCTTTTGGGCTGAATTGATGACGATGATGATGAATTGGAAATTCAATCAAATAAATCAGCGTTACGTACTTAGATCATGTTTGTTCAGCCGCGTGTTTGATATCTCCCGACTGTTACACACCGTGTTATGCCAATTTATGTCGGATTAAGTCATCTTGCTATTAATTACGCCGAGCCGTGGTCCTGGCTCGTACGTCGAAGATCGTCACTTAATTAGCTAACTTTTACTTTGACGATAGTTTTAAATGAATAACCTATATCAACATTTTGTTGGTCTTGCGCTTGTAATTATTTAATTTAACAGGTTGCATTCTGTATTCTAGTAAGTAAAAGGTTTCACATTCATATATTTCATAGTAGCTATTGCCCGCGATTGCGTACGCGTAGAAATTTTAATGTGTAAGTGTGAGAAAAAAAAGATGTAACCCATGTGCTATTTTAGACTATTATAATGTATGACTGAGCAAAGTTCATCCAACTCTGTGAAGCCATTCTAGCGTGCTTCAGTCCGAGCCGAGCCGCACGGGTCGGTCTTTAAGGTTAAGCCGTGCTTGCCGAGGTTGGTCCGTGGATGGGTGACCATAATAACATACCGAGTTTCTTCCGTGCTTCGGAAATCACGTTAAGCCGTTGGTCCAGCTGTCATTTGTCGATATTTTCCAGTCATATCAAGGGGTATCGTATTACCCAGTTACTGGGTTGTAGAGGTCAGATTTGGCAGTCGCTTCATGTAAAATACTGGTACGCAACTTTGGAAAAGGCTAGGCAGATGATGATGATCCAAAAGATGTGAAAACTTTTATTTTTAAGAGATCATTGTACCATTTTGCACGAAAATAAAGATTATTATTATTTTAATTTGACAAATTAAATCAAAAGTTACCTCTATTTTTACAATACGGTACTGCGAAGCCACTTTAAGTTTATACAAACTATTTAACTGGCTTCGTTTAAAATTTTTAAACAGTATACTTATTTAAGTTAATGTGCACTTTTCCGTATAACTACTGCCATAAATTAGGAAAATAGGTTTCTTTATTACTTTAGTGCTTAACGTTTAAATACGTTCAAAATAAAATATTGTTCTGAGGTTTACCTGTAGTTGGGTAAACCTCGTTTGTAAATTAGGTAGTTTAAAGATAAAAATAAAATATGAGTTCTAAAAGCTTATGGTATTGAAACAAGACAGATTTTGGTCGAATTAAATACTTAGATTCACAGAGCCGCTTAGACGCCCGGATACACCTAGGTGGCAGCACTTCAATTCATTGTCAATACTTTCCTCGCAAAAGAAGTGTGCTACTGTTTACTCCCGCTGACGATGACGCTGACGTTTTGAAGGCAGTTTATGACAAAAGATGTGCGCTCAACCATCATAATCATTATATTATTATTTTATTATTCAGAATATGGTACATTGTAAATGGTCTTATGATAAGTATTTTATGGTACGCAACGCACTTTTTGAGCCACGATTTTGATACATGTGTACTTACTGCCTTTGTCTTTGTGCTTACATTGAACATCGTAGCTCTGGCTACGGCGTAGCAGCTGGGTTTGCGTAACTGCGGTGCTACGGCGTAGTAGACATTGCTTGCAAGCACGATAACATGACTAAGCGTTATCTACACTGGATATTGATTTACATGTTTGCAGATTCTGTGAATTGCTATTATTTATACATTCTATGTCTGTACTAACCATATGGATTATTAGTAGGAACATTAGAAGCTAGTTACGCTACTCATATTATTAACTGAAGTCTGTTTTCGCGTCTATCGGTGTGTCTGCGTACCTATTTCTTCTAACTGCGATAGTTTTCGTCATGATTTAGAGATTTTATTCCGGAAGTCTTATGTGTGTAATACATAAGACAGAAGATTTGAAATGTATGTATGTAACATACATTTCAAATCATATTACTTACAAAGAAAAAAATCTCGATCTTTTTGCAAGTCATAAAGGAAATGCTATACTTGTAGTACTAGTAGTGTAGTATTTCTTGTTTAGTTTTAAGTCTTTTTTTTTATTGTTTGTACTTGTGGATTGTGCCAATAAACGTTTTTTCTTTCTTTCTTTCTATAAGCTAAGGGTGGGTTGTTAGTGTATCATAATATTTACCTTTAATCATTTATGATAATTTAAAAAAATACTATAATATCTGTATGCTTATAGAACTGAACAGCTACAAAATACAATAAAATTTCTTGTTCAAGTTACAATGTAGTATTTGCATGAATGCAATTAGCAAAAATAATAGCCAATCAAATACCGCAAACAAATAACTGCTGCAATGACTAAAAACCATTATGAATGCAATTGATTAAATTGCTGGACATCGATTTAATTGAAAGAAAGAAGAAAACAGAAGAAAGAAAACATATTTATTTGGGACATGCCACAAATGCACAGAACAAAAAATTAAAACTAAAACTAAAAAAGATAATCTTGTGTGTCTCACGGCACAATTGGGACATTCAAAAAATATGCCAAATGGAAAAAAAAAACTGAACCCTTATAGATTCATGGTGTCCGTTTGTCTGTTCGTCCATATGTCAGGCAATTTTTTATTTATTTTTTTACTCTCTATAGGCTCGCGCTTGACCACTATCTCACTTGATGGTAAGCGATTATTATCCTGATACTATTGGCAACACACAGTTGCTTGGAGAGTAAGTGTCTTAAGATAGCGTGGTGATCAATGCTCGTGCCTTCTCTGTGTAAAAAAGTCTATGCCTTACAGTGAGTTAGTAACAGACTAGTAATTACTATTACGATGTAACCTGGCTAGATTTAGATATTTAGGTTACCGCCTAACTGTATTGGCAAGATAAATTGTATCTAAACCCTCCGCTTAGGTCCTAACTTGTGAGTCTGACGTATCGAATCTCCTATAGACAACTCAAGTCTTAAGGGTTAGAGGGAAATAGTCATGCCAATGTTACTTACGAATAGTTTAGAAAAATTACAATACTTAGCAATATCTTTTAAACTTTTCAACACCTCTCTACATAAGTTGTTTTTTTTTACATTGCCCCACACCTGGAATTTCTCCTGTATCGTGGGTGCACAAACATCTAAACTCACTTACACAAACAGCCAGACCCGGAACAACTATCTGTTTCTGATATGATTCTATATAAATTGTTCATGAAAATTTAGTGTATCTGCACACAACGATACCTGTTTTGATCGACGTTGTATTTTTAATCATATGCATATGACAGACCTAAAAAAATACATTAATTAAAACCTAAATATTGAATCGCAATTGCTGATCCCGTGTTTTCTCTAGCAGGTAACTATCAAAACAACAGATAAACAGCATACAATACACTTTATTGTAACCCGCAATTCTTCCACAGCTCTCTTACAATATAACTAATTCAAAAGATTAAAGTGCTAACTACTATATTTAATAAATAATTTGACAACAGGTGGAGAAAATCTTAAACCAACCTTGCTTAAGGATTTCACTTACTACTAACCATATTAACCTGTATCTACTAATTCGTAACATTCTCAGAAATCATTACTGGTGGCATTAACCTTAGCTGAGGTAGATGAAGCAATGAAGCCGAAATATTAACCGTCTCGGGGAGCGTGCAGGCTGATTAACGAAAAATTCGTCAATTACGGTCTTTTCGCGAAACGTGACAAAAATTGTGTTAGAAAGTAAAGAAATAGGCAAGTATAGTACGATAGAAGAAAATAATTAAAACTAGATATCGCTAGCATTAACACTGGATAATGGGATATTTACCATGTTTATTATTTGTTTTGAGCTCCCGATATTTCTGCGCTGTTGCAAGCACCATGATCACGGATTCACGTTAGTGACTATGTCAACTTATTAAAAACTTTTACATAGATGTCTTGTGTAAAAGTAAGTTCTTTAGGAATAATATTGTAGGTAATTGTAAGTGTTATATTTATCTAAGTTAAGTTCTTTATGATTATTTTAAACAATATTGTCCAATTTATTTCATCATCATCATCATCATTTCAGCCAAATGACGTCCACTGCTGGACATAGGCCTCCCCAAAGAAGGGGGTGTTTTGCCATAATCGCCACGCTTGGCAGGCGGGTTGGCGATCGCAGTACGGTTGTTACAAAAGTACAGAGAACGCTGCTGCCCATTCTCTGGCAAGTCCCTTAGTCGCTTCTTACGACACCCACGGGAAGATATGGGATGATGCTATTCTTTACGTCCGACACCATACAGACTATATATATAATAATTAATAACTATATAAATAATTATATATAATTTATTTAATTTATTATATTGATGATGCTGCTGATGAAATCTTAATTTTTATTGATGCAAAATATTAATAATGACTGTATTCATTATTTTTAACTTCATAATTACTATTTAATTATAAGATGTATAAGATGTAATAGCGTGTAAATTCAAATGCAAATTATTGTTAATGAATAAATGATTATGACTATGACCATGTCCTTTTATTCCATAGGCCTATTATTTGGCTCGTAAACTAAACATTAATAAATTAGGATTGGTGCCTCTTCTGTCGACGTTTTATAAGTGCCCATGTAGGCCTATGTAAAATAAAATATTTTGATTTTTGAGGCTTTTGAGCTCAACAGCTCCACCTGCAAAAAATATGGTAGCTGCTTACGTCATTGTTTATCTGACTTTTGCACAACGTAGTAAGTCCGTAGACATCGTTAAATTATTTATTCTTCGTTCGTCCTAGATTCGATTCCAGAGCGTTTTACTGAAATTAAAACAAAAGCGACTTTCACCCTAAACTTATGAAAGCTTATAAACCAGAAATGAGAATAAAGGAAAAATGTAATTAATAAATGCTGGAGAAGCCGCTCAGGTGCCCCCCCCCCCTCTATGGGGGTGAGGAAGCAGTGGTGCGTGACGGGCGGAGGTGATAACATTCCTCGTTACGTCGGCCGCGCAGACCACACTCAACCCGTTACGTGACTGCGGCCTGTTCCGCGGCGGAGGGTTACACCGAACTGTAATGTTAGCGTTTGTGGAGTTCCAGGAAGTCGGGTAGTTGTACTGCTGTTAAGATAACATCCCTTTTTATTTATCCTTTTTAAGTTTGGAATTAATATTGAGACCACAAGGATAAGCGATTACAAATACTGGTATTTGGCTGCATCCTGTTAGACGTGAAGCCGACCTGAAAATAGTTGGGAAAAAAGGCTAGGCAGATGGTGATGAAGGATAAGCCATTCTAGACCATAACGTCAATGGTGCCCGAGATTAAAAAGTCCATTGTTGTAGAATTTAAAACTGACATCTTGAGCCCACAATTCAGTGCCATGGTAAGAAAAAGACAAAAATCTCTCTTTTTTTTTTTTGATGTACTTTACCAACAGCATCTGTCAGTATTTATTTCAGACTATCTGTCCGGCGCAACTTCGTTTGCGTCACATTTTCCCCGTTTTCACTACATTTTTCATTGCTGCTCCACTCGAATTGTTCGTAGCGTGATGATATATAGCCTATAGCCTTCCTCGATAAATTGGCTATCCAACACTGAAAGAATTTTTCAAATCGGACCAATAGTTCCGGAGCCTATTCAATGAAACAATCAAATCTTTCCTCTTTATAATATTAGTTTAGATACCTACCTAGATACTTATCAGACCAATGAATACTGGATTTGTACAGGACAAATCCAGTACCGGACCTCCATTTCGTTGCCGGACAACGTATTGGTGGACACCATAGGTATTAATTCCGGAGCAGTTCTATTTACAGAACATATTGGGCGTTCCTAGATTCAACACAAAATAGGATGCTAGTTCCTTATTCCGGAGTACACCGATAACGGAATAATTTGGGACAAACTCCGGCCGAATGTACCGTTTTCAAATTGTTCAAAACATTATGTAACTCGGTTACATACGATAGAGTTTGACGTGAATACGGGCTTTGCTGTTGTTTTAGATGTAAGTAAGGTTTAGGTGGTTTCTGAGAAACGTGATAAAGTGTTCAAATTCGATGTTTAAATAGTTTTAATGACAAAATTTTCCACATGGAGCGTAGTTTTATTTCTGCTAAGTTTTATAATTATAGCTCTTCCTGCGAAAATTGTTCGATACTCAAAGGTTTTATTAAAATATCAATAACACTTGTAACGGGATATTTACCATGTTTATTATTTGTTTTGAGTTCCCGATATTTTGTTGTTGTTTATTAAAATATGTTTTCTAAACACAAGAAACTTTTTTAACAGTTTTTGCGTCGCTAGCTGTGTAACACTCTTACACTCACAAAAGGTTTTACTTAGTTTCAAAAACCTCTATTGTTGTTGAAATCTATATACTGAACAGATAGTTTATACTAAATGTTTATTACATTGCTTTTCCAAGCAACGATTATTGTTAATCTGCCAAAACACGTTCACATCATAGCAAAAACTATCTCTATGCCAGTTTGCCAGTTGTTTGTCGAAGGCAAATCATTACATCTTATTGATACAAGGTACGAGTAGCACGAACACGAGAATGTAAACGTGACGTAAATTCAAACGATTATAAAATTTAAAACATTCGTTTCACACGTAGTATTTTTTTTTTTTTATATATATTTTGACCTTTTATTATCCTCTGATTTTTTGGATCCATGTGCGTTTTGGTTAAATAATTATCTCTTGCTTCGGTGAAGTAGAACATCGAAAGGAAACCAGCACGCCTGATAAATATTTCTCGCCGGCACGTAAAGCCAAGTCAGGTCCATGGACAGCATAAAAGCTCTGACACCAGGTTGGTCACCAACCACACAATAAAGAAAAAATACTTTTTATTTATTTGAGTGTCGTAAGAGGCGACTCGGGGACTTGCCAGATAATGGGCAGCAGCGTTCTCTGTGCTTTTGCAAAACAACCGTACTGCGATAGCTAACCCACCTGCCAAGCGTGGCGATTATTGCAAACCCCCCTTGGGGGAGGCCTATGTCCAGCAGTGGACGTTTTTCAGCTGAAATGATAATATAAATAAATAAATCGCAATTAAGACGACACACAGCGATACCAAAGTTGAATTTTCGTTTCACAAATCGATCGAATTTACGGTAAAATCACGTCGCACGTTCCTGCTAGGACCCCTCGAGTTCGTATTCCCTTCGAATTTAATTCAAGTGCGGTGTGTACCACGGTCGGATAATCCTCCGGCCCTTAATAAACTCACAGGTAAACATTAACACGGGTTATATAAATTATGAAGATAATATTTGGTGCGCACTATAGCTCGGTTACGGCTATTACTTTTAGCTCGTTTTAGACTTGTTTTGCCTTTGAATGTCCGGTTCAAAATAGCCTGTTAATGACTGGATTTTGTCACTAGAGTTTCTGTTTATATTTTTATCGAGAAATTACAAAAAAAAAAAACTATTTGAAATATCTGTCTGTAATTACCACAGTCTGGACAATGACAGTACTTATATAATTAGTGGCACTGAACGTGTGTTGAGCACACTACTTTTGACACAGACAGCCTTAAAAAAACTCAAAAATCAGTGCCAAAAATCCATGTAAAACGTCGCTGGTTAAGAGTAGAACCATAGCGCCTTGATTAATAAAGCGGCATTCTATCTTCAAAAACTCTGATGGAAAAGACAAAAATTTAACTATGAGAGTCACAAAATCTGCCGAAAACTTTTATCAATTCCGCTGAATGTTGTTGATGAATTATACGAAATGATTTCAAAGCTGTTACAACTTGTCCAGACCCCCGGACCCGCTATACAGTTACGCTTGTTGTCGTAACAGTAGATTCACAAACCCCATGATAGTAATGTTAATAAAATATACAATTAGTAACCGATCCTATAAGCTAGCTTCACAAACTGTTTGGGAGTGAATTAACAAACGGTTTGTGGTGTACTGCTGCGGCCTATGGCGATCCGCAGATTTATATTTATAACTGCGCTTTTATGAAAGCATTTACCTTTTGTGGTATGTTTTGGGAAAATATTTAAACACTGAACAAGAAAAAACACAAACACTTTGAAGCACTTTTAGAGTCCCAAATATATAGTGATAACTTTCACGATGATCTTACAAAAAGGCCTTTTAAAAAGGCACCTCTTTGTCCTCCGTAAAGAGTGGCTAATTTCATTTGGAGAGCTAGATCCATTAGGTACTTCTGACACATAAGAACCGAAGATAAGGACTATTATCCGTTTCCACTACACCTTAACGGGTCGCTTATGTTTGAGCACCTAGGTGTTGCGTAGTTTTTGTGAAATTGGGAACACGTTTGGAAGCGTTATACGTTGGGAAGCTTTAGACATTCCCTGGACACTGAACCTCGTAACCTATCGAGCAGCCAAACAATCAAAGAAGACGAAACCCCATTCCCCAACTTTAACCACCAAATCATCCATCACAACTTAGATCACGCGTCAAGACAGTTAATATTCGTTGCGCGCGCGTCAAAGCACGTAGAGTAATTCTGTTGGGCGTCTTTGTCGCGGCGACAAGGAAGTTTGCAAGCGACAAACTCGCAAATAATACGTGCCCCAGTTGCCGTCTGCTTGCGATTCCGCCGGCGACTGTCGTATCATCTCGCGTTACCTAAACTTGTAAGTTGTTCGGAGTTGTCGCGGGTTGAATGGGAAGCTTTAGCTAGGTTTTTGTTTGTTTGTTTTTGTTGAAGACTGTGTTCGTTATGTTTTAGTTTGTAGAAGTGTTGGGCTGCGCACGTGTAGTTTATAAAAGAGTTGAATTCATTTATTTGGTACTTCAAGCACACTTCAATGTACAAAAGCGGACTTAATCCCTTAAGCATTTTCTAGCAGGTGAGTCATCGACCATCGTGATATGTAATCTGTTCATCAAGGTTTCCGATTGACACAGTTAAAATAAAATTTCATCTAGTGAGTATCAGCCTCCTAGTTTGACTTTAAAGCCCGTTTTCGCAAATACTAAAAGAAAGAATGACTAAATTAAATATGCATTGCTGGAATTTGAAGTCTGGACGCAGAGCGGGTCGATGAAGATCAAAAAAAATTATGCTTTTATATATGCTTTCATTTAGGAAACTGCTAGTGAAAACGGGCCTCTTTGTGAAGCAAACATTCAATAGACTTGAACGAGTATGGGCTCTACCATACATCGCCATGGGTGCACGAATCTTTCATTGGTATCTACTTTACATACTAAGATATTGCGTACTCACAGTGCGTCTGAATTTGAACATGTTTCAGAGTTCTGAACCAAAGGAAACTCGTACATAGAGGGTAGACGAATTACTGTGAAATAATAGCATTGATCAAGGCTTGATTGGACTGTGGGTGTAGGTTGCTAGGTTATTAATTGGTCGGTGTTAAATTGCTAGGTTTTTGATTGTTCACAACTTCGTTTATTAATGATTTTTAAGCGTTTTAACAAGCACAAATAAGGGGAAAATATCTCATCCTCTGCCTAGCCTTTTCCCAAACTATCTTGGGGTCGGTTCCAGTCTAACCGGATGCAGCTGAGTACCAGTATTTTACATGAAGCGACTGACCTCCACAACCCAGTAACTGGGTAATACGATACCCCTTGGTAAGACTGGATGTCAGACTTTTAGCTTCATGACTACTCGTAACGACTGTCAAAGATCTACAAATGACAGCCGGGATCAACGGCGTAACGTGCTTTCCGAGGCACGGAGGAAACTCGATATGTAATTATGGTCACCCATCTACAGACCAACCTCGGCAAGCACGGCTTAACCTTAAAGATCGACCTGGGCGGCTGTTATTATTTAGACACGAGGTCCTCAAAAAAAAAAAGGAAGGGAAGGGAAAATATCTAGCAAGTCAAATTTGCAAAAACACCGATTTGTTGGGTAATGTCAGTTGCTAGGTTTTGAAGTTGCACAGCCGGTATCTATAGTCCTACATACATGGTGGTTTTCGGTAATCATTTGTTGGGCCTTTCAAAATAAATCATATCCATATATTCGTGTACGTCTGTGCCGAGGGCGTAGATCATATCAGTTGATATGACTGAATAACGATGATATATAAATAGTGGGAGGTACAAGCGGCAGGCATAGGCGCCACTTTTGTAGTCACTGCAAAATGAAATGAATTGAGTAAAAAAAAAAATTTTGCGGTTTAGTTTGGTCTGACGAACAAAATATTTTTATTTTGATTTTGAAACTTTTCAGTAACTTACTGTCAGTACCTACAAGTAACCTTAAAATAGAGATAAATAAATCACAGATTTTCTAAAATAAATAAGACAGTGGATATAAGTGGAAAAGTAGAAATAAAACTTTAAAAAATACGTAGTAAATTTCGTGTCTGTGATATTACCGTTGAGGAGTTTTTTCGCGAGGTGGCGATCCTGACTGCAGGATCAAATCATGTCTGTTATAAGAATGTAGTGTCACCAGAACCAAAGGTGTGTGCAATATTTTAGCTCAATCAGTTAGAACTATGAATGCAAAATTCTATTAAAAACCGGCCTAATTATAACCAAGTCAGAGCGTTTGCTTTCGAAAACGTTGCAATCAGCCGGCCGGTCGCCGAGGCCTGTGGTCGCGGTCCACTGCGCGCTCTGTGCACTTGACACTGACGCGACACGAATTATGCTGGCAATGGAAGGTACAAAGTGACCTCAAACAGGTCAGCTGCTTTGTCGCTGCAGGGTGATTGATTGCGCTGATTGAAAGTGCTGGCAATGTTAGCAGTGGCGTTTTGGTGAAATGAAGTGTGAATGAGGTAAGGATTTGTTTGAGTTGTCCTGCGGCAAGATGAGTTAAATATGAACGGAAGAAGGGTTGGCAGACCAACGGCCTTATGGATGGACGGCCTGCATAAGCTCAAGGTCAAGACCCGGGTGATACTCGCACGGACCAAGGGGACATGACACCAAAAGAACTATTGTTAAGCATGCTTGCACTCACCAGTGAGTGGAACAAGGCTGCGTAAGAAGAGAAATATGTAGTATCTAGATAAATCAGCCTTAAGTACTATCTCTCTATGCAACGTAGACTCTTTCTGCCATTGGCTTAAAACTGGTTAGGTTTAAAATATTCAGTCCTATGACAGGCAGATAAAGAAACGGCTGAGTGGGCAGAACGACAGCGAAGCCTACATAATACATAGGCCTCCCCTTAGTGGCGCTATATTGACCGGTCCCGTGCGACCTCCATCCAGCGGATCCCCGCAACCTTCACCAGGTCATCGGTCCACCTAGTAGGAGGCCTTCCTACGCATCGTCTTCCGGTTCGCGGTTATGTCCCTACCTCTACCACGACGCCACAATAAATGACCTTAGTTACTACTCTTGCTGGGGGTCATTAAGTCAAAATTTTAGTTAGGAAAAACGGGGTTCAGATCCTGAAATACGAGCCTGAAATCCTCCTAAGCATCCACATAGGTTCCTATCATTTTTATTCATACAACTAAACCGTCACTTCCGCTTCTCTATATCACAGTACCTCAGTAACAAGCGCCGAGCGTCGAACGCCAGGACCCACTGAACCGTGCAGCCTGCAAAACGTGCGACTCAATATTTTTACCTTTTATTTTTATTTCACATTTTTCATACAACTTGCTCAGAACGATTCTATACTGTGACTGACGGCCAATTATTTTGCCATTTGTATACATGTTGCTGGCCGGTAGCCAGTGAATGGTTTTAAAGTTAAAAAGGAAAGTGACAGGATTTATAATTGGTTTCTTTATACGAAAATGAATTGGTTTCTGTGTTTTTGCTTTAGTAGATTTCAGTATTTTAAATGATGAGGTGATAGAGATGATTGCAGAAGTAAGTTTTCTTAGTTAAGATGTGAGTTATAGTTCCAGTAAGTAGAGTAACTCATCATCACAGATCGGAGTAGGTGGATCGAATTGGGGTCATTGATCCGAAAGGTATGTGTTAATATGGACATTCCTCCGTAATTGGTTGATTTGATTGAAATTAAAGTGCAACAATTAAAAAAAAAAGTTGTAGCCATAAAAAGGCTAAAAATAAAAATTATTATAAATGCTTCGATCGGAATTCGATTGTTTTTATTATTAAATAAATAAATTATAAATTAATTTAGTTTTGATACCTTCCTTTAAATTTTGAATTGAGTAGTAATAATATGACTACCAACAATATTTAACAACAATATTTAATTGAAGCCGGAAATACCGGAATTACTTTCCCGATACATGGCTTATCCATGTTATTCTTTCTGTGTGCATTTATGATACAAGTACCAAAAATCAATCTACCTACTCCGATCTATGCTCATCATCTACGTGGTCTTTTCCCAACTATGTTGAACTTCCAATCTGACCAGATGCAGCTGAATACCTTAATACTTTACATGGATTTCACTGCCTATCTGACCTCCACGACGCAGTTACTTGGTAATACGATACCGCTTGGTAAAACTGGTTATCAAACTTTCGCCCAACTGACTATCTGTAACGACTACCAAAAATCTACAAATGACAGCCGGGACCATCGGCTTAACGTGCTTTCTGAGGCACGGAGGAAACTATGTATGTAATGGGGTGTCACCCATCCCCGGGAGGACTTAGGCAAGCGCGGCTTGTCTTGAACATCGGTCTGTTGTGGCTGTTATTATTCAGCCACGAGCTCCTCAGTAGGTACAGTAGAGTAGTGAGTAGAGTAACTCCCATACTTAAGTACTAACGCTGAAACATAAAAATATTGTAAAACCAAACGATTTTCAAAGAGTAATCATAGAGTTTCTTGCCGGTTCTTCTGCATAGGAAACGACCAACCCGAACCGTGCACCTTTTTGTCAACATTTTATAAGTGCCCATGTAGGCCTTTGTGATATAAAAATATTTTGAACTAAGTTGCCTGATATTTGCCCACGCTTATGTACCCAGTCAGTACGTTCGTTAGTTAATGCGATTAACGTGTTTTATTTAAATTAATTATGAAACATGTAGCAAATGAATACGTTTTTATTATCATTTTATTAGATTATTATTGTGACTTCTGGTTTGGTATGTGGGTTTGTCACGAAACTTTAATTTTAGTGATTTATTTATTTCACGTTGTTCCCACAAAAATAAAATAATAATCACGTTTCATATATAGCTAGCTACAATGCTTAAGTTCAAGTTCTCTGTATGGTGTCGGACATAAAGAATAGCACCATTCCATATCTTCCCGTGGGTGTCGTAAGAGGCGACTAAGGGATTTGCCAGAGAGTGGGCAGCAGCGTTCTCTGTGCTTTTGTAACAACCGTACTGCGATCGCCAACCCGCCTGCCAAGCGTGGTGATTATAGCAAAACCCCCCAAAATGTCAATGTGGCGATACTTGGGGGAGGCCTATGTCCAGCAGTGGACGTCTTTTGGGCTGAAATGATGATGATGATGATGAAAGCTCAAGTTAAGCAATGTTGTTGAGGTCGGTGCGTGGATTGGTGGCCATCACCCAGGCACAAATCCAGCCTCCGGGCTACTAAGATATTACACATGAAAAAACATAGCCATACAGCCAGTATGAAATAAAATTATAATAATTTAGCTGGGCTATACTTCGATTTATCCTATTGCATCCCAGGTATATAATTATGTTGAACTAGGTACAAAATTCGAGTATAAACAAACGACTCAGGCAAACATGAATAGTGACATCAAAGAAATACCTCAGATTTTTCCAACATAATGAGAACCTGACTTCAGAAACTAGCAGTATATCAAAGCGCACTTTTACTATGTCAGCTTGCAAACTGGCCGCATTTTGTAGTCCTTAAGAGGCATGTAACAAAGGCCAAAGTTCTTTACAAAAAGAGGAGTTATTGTAAAACGCGGTGGAAGACGGAATGATCTCATTTTCTATTCCATTCGTTTCACACAAACCACACAAATCACTGTGGCTGTGCCGCGACGAGAATTCCTGATGTTCAAGTTACGAGCGAACGAGAGGACGGAAAGAGTTTATTAGGTAACAAAGTGATACATCAAAGACCTATGTGGGTTAGCGTACCCATAGTCATATAAAAACCAGGCAATGGTCTTCGGTTAGAATTTTATTAGACTAATTATTGAGAAAAGGAGCTCGTGGCTAAATAATAACAGCCGCACTGGTCGATCTTCAAAGTTAAGTGCTTGCCGAGGACGGTCTGTGGTGACCATAATTACATATCGAGTTTCCTCCGTGCCTTGGAAAGCACGTTAAGCCGTTGCTCCCGGCTGTCATTTGTAGATCTTTGACAGTCGTTACAAGTAGTCTTGCATGAGATCCAGTCTTACCAAGGGGTTTCGTATTACCCAGTTACTGGGTTGTGTGGTATCAAATAGGCAGTCGCTTCATCTAAACTTATATTATAAAGAGGAAAGATTTGATTGTTTGTTTGCATTGAATAGGCCCCGAAACTACTGTTCCTATTTGAAAAAATCTTTCAGTGTTAGATAGCCCATTTATCGAGGAAAGCTATAGGCTATATATCATCACGCCACGCTACTAAAGATACTAAAGTTTGAGAAAAAGCTAGGCAGATGTGATGATATTGAGAAAAGACGCTGTAGTTCCTGTTTTAGGCAGTAATAGCATTGTGTAGCACTCCGAAGGACTCACCATTCATAGGTCTCAAGGGCGAACCTAAGACCCGCGCTTCTGATTTTATGGATTCATCTGCTTATTGTATAACTATCACTATGCTTCGATTAAGGAAAACTTTTTTTTTTTCTTTTTTTTTTTGGGATGGGAATTCATCAAATGTCTTCTCCCGCTCTGGGTGGAGCAGAAGGGAGTGTCAGACTTGACTGACTAAAACCCATGCATGTTCCTTCCTAGCCCTTTGTGTTCCAAGGCCACGGTATCTCTTTCGAACAACCCGCAGATGCCTAAGCGATAGTTCTCGACAGGGTTATTTGTAAAACTGCACCAACAACTTCAGGTCATTCTACTAACAACTTTTACTATAAGACCAAACCCAAAATCGTGAAAAATAACTCAGCTGTTCCCTACATTTTGACGAGTTATGTGAACATAAAGCTGATTTTTTTTTCGCGATTTGTAGTTTTGTCCCATAGTAAATTTTGTTCATAGTGATGAGTACAACGACCTCTTAAGAGGTTGTTGGTGTTTTACCAATAACCCTAAGCTAAGTCAGAAGCTCAAGGGCGGCAAGAAAATTCTGACAATAGATTAGGCAATATAAACAAATTATAAAAAAGAAGAAGAAGTTCCTGTTTCAGGAAAAAGTCAGGCAATAAAGAATTAAAATTGAGCAGAAAACTCTCATAAAAACCATGTTTTGGTTATACATAGACACATTATGATTGCTTGTGCTAGCGCTGCTATTTCACGAGAGCTCCACTACACACTAAACCCAAATAATCTGACCTACGAAATCTATTAAAACCAGGACCTTAATAGCATTGAAGCTAAGCTTTTGTTAGCGACGCGTGTGGGCGAAGTTAAAGGCGATTATGGCTAACGATGTTACAAGTGAGACTACAGTTACGAAGCCTTTGTTTAATATATAATTAACGACTTAAGATCATTATAACTTACTAGACTAGCTTATATGTAGACTAGTAATCCTGCTAATATCGACATATAAAAAATTTGAGATTTCTGTGCTTTAGCTTATACAGATATTAGTTAAATTCAAACCTTACGGAATAAATTTAAAAAATTATGTTAATAATGCCATTAAAATACATGACGTAGTTGAAGTCCCACGGACAATCGCAAAAAGCGACTTTGGTTTTACTATGTATAAAATATTAGATTTAGATTGCTTTAAAAACAATATAGGCTGTAATTTGGTAGAAGATTTCAGTCTGACAAGATACTAACCAATGCTATTGTTATTTACCAAAAAGTGACTGTGATCTATCCTGAACTAAATTGCTTAGTTTATTTCACACTCATACATAGCAATCATCATTGCGTTAGTCTAACCGGATGCAGCTTAGTACCCCAGTATTTTACATGAAGCGACTGCTTATCTGACCTCCACAACCTAGTAACTGGGTACTCGTAATACGATACCGCTTGGTAAGACTGGATGTCAGATTTTCGGCTTCTGACTACTCGTAACTACTGCCAAAGATCTACAAATTACAGCCGGGACCAACGGCTTAACACGAGGCGTGGAAGAAACTCGGTAAGTAATTATGGTCACCCATCCACAGACCAACCTCGACAAGCACGGCTTAACCAAAAAGATCCAGCCATGCGGCTGTTATTATTTAGCTACGAACTCCTCAAATGTATAGCAATCAATATGATACAAATATCACCTATCGAAAACAACTACTCACAACTTGGCTTGGTTCGTTAACCACCTTCTTCAGCTGACATGCCAAGTTTTAGAAAAGTACCCACCTACAGGATTTTATTCTGTAATTTGTTTTTAGAGTAAAACGGGATGTTTCTGCCTACCCTATTACTATTCAGCTGCTTTCATATACCCATGGGAACGGCCGGGGTTAGGACGAGATGATAAATGATGCAACGCTCTAGATCAATCATTTGATATCATTAATAACTGTTTTTGTTGTAAAATACGAGGGTAGTTTTAAGTGAAGTGAGTCTGAAATATACCGAAGTAGGTATAACCTATCTATTAGTGGAATGAAAAAGGCTTTTGGTCATTTTATTTACTGACGGTTATTTTAGGAAGATCTAAAAGTACCTACTAAACGAAAGAGTTCAAAATATTTCTTGTTTGATATGCTATTCCACAGTATAATTTTTTTTGTGGCTTTAGGTTTAGATGCTATGATAAGCCATTATAGGCAGGTAGGTAAGTAATAAGTAGAAAAAAAATGTTTGTTTGCTATCACGAAACAATTGTCACAGTAGGTATTTTTCTTTGTTTCAGGTATTTTAACATAACAAAATATCGCACCAGTAATCTTAGAAGCTTACTCTACTAAGTTTACAGGCAGAGGAGTACCAAATAGACCAAAGACACCCAAATATCACCAATTATGTTTAAGTCCAATGAAATAGAGGGAGAGTCAAAGTATACACAACAAGTACAATATACAACAGTTTAAGTATAAACTCCTTAGTAGCAAGGTCCTGGGATTTTGAACGTGTTATCCACACCCCATGCATTCCGCTCCTCGCTCCTCCCATACACTCTCCAGCATTTACATAGCTTACTTTATTCAGTCGCCACACAACAATACAATCGAGTATATTTAAATAATCAGTGAGGGGAGCTCGCGACCTACTGGTGACATTATTGACGAAGCGTGAAGGATTTGGGGAACGTTTTACGTTAAGTACTTACCGAGGCTTCAATAAACTTGAATGGGAAATGTTAAGATATCAACGTTAGCGACGCAGAAGAAGATACATAGCTATTTAAGAAATATGTCTCCTTTTTTAGCTAAAATATAGGGAGATAGTGAGTACATTTTTTATTAGCTGCAATAGTGGCACGAGTGAGAGATTTTTTGAAAGAGAAACGGTGGCTTCACAATTCATCTTGCCAATATTTTATAAATAAGACCAAATAACCATTTCTACAGTAAAAACAGTGTAGTCATTAGTTCCATTTCATATGTATAGGTACAATATGCTCTCTATTATGGCACTCTCACTTCTAACTTTAACTCAACGGGGACAACGGGCATAATTTGAAAAGGATATATTACAAGAAATTAACGGGGACAGCGTACGGGGACAACGGGAAGTAATTTTAATTATTTTATTAAATTCCCTTTGTCCCCTTTAACGGGGACACGGCCTACGGGGACAACGGGAATACATCGTGATATTCACAACATAAACACTCGAAATAAGCTTAAACTACGTGCTCCCTTTCACCGGTGTCATAAGGTTCATAATTCATACGTAGGGCTTTATACAAGGTGTTGTTTTGCAACCTCGTCAAATTCTAGGAGGTAACTATGCTAATGATTCTCGACCCGAATCAATAATAAAATGAGTAGGTAATTTTCTTTTTTTTATTTATTTACTGAAATCGGTAACTGTGAACCACCCGTGTTTTAAACACGGGCCGTCTGATCCCTGCCTTATAACGTCGCTTACACACAAACAAAAAACCTCAAACGTTTTTTCGATAATTTTATAATCCCTAAACCACGCTATGGGGGTTATTCTGAAATATTGACAAATTTAAACAACAAAAAAATGCAAGTGTTTTTTAATAATTTACTAGGTACCGTAATTTACATTGAATATTTATGTCTTTTGTGACAGCATCCTGAATTTTGACGAGGATGCAAAACAACACCTTGTATAACCTTTTACAACAAGCTACCATCTTTCTTTCTAGACTTGCAATTTAATGCGTTTAAAGCTAAAGTGAAATCTAACCTTTGATCAAAGGCCTACTTTTCAATTAACGACTATTTAAACGAAAAGAATAGTTGGTCGCTGGGTTGAACTCAAGACAATGTTTATGTTCTTTCTCCAAATTAGCCTACTGACGTGTTATACAACTTCATGCATAGATTTTTTATTTTACTGTATTTTTATTTATTTCATCTGTACGCACGTGTAAGCGGGCACGCCCGTTATGTCTGGAGGCTTTATTTATTGTGTGTCTCTTGTAATTTTGACGTTCAAAAATTGCTGATTATCAGCCTAATTTGAATTAATGACTTTTTGATTTTTTGTTTTTTAAATGGACACGGAAATGACCGATCGTGTAAGGTTTTGCCCGAATGGTGGCCAAGGTTGGTCATAAGATATCGTTAAAATCCCGGGATAAAGAAGGATGAGAGACGCACAGAACATAAAAAGAAAGGAGAGGGCAAATAGAGAGTGATTTCGGGCTGAATTGAAGTGCCATAAAAACTTCTCGACTTCGTCTGAAATAATACCATAGTGTAGAAAATGGGAAATATTCACAGAAACAAATGTTTTAACTTTTCAGACCTCTGTGGCACTATTCATACAGAATTACGCCAAAATATCTATGTCCCTCTGTCTGTGTGGTACCTTTTCACTAAACTTACTTCTGAATGGATTTTAATAATTGGCATACTGGCAGTCTTTGCCATGGATTTTGATATACGATGCTGTACGGTTTATTTTTAATTACTTTATTTTTGGATCACTGATTCATTTTTTTACTCTGGACGCTCTTTATTTGCCCGTATTTCTACATCGTTCTCACATATTTGTAATTCTTAACATAAATAATGTAACCAAGATTTTGTAACAAATTTTGATTTAAAAGAGTGTCCGTGGAGTTTCTTGCCTATTCCATAAAGATCTACGCTTTGGAATGGGCAACTACAGTACTTCCACAAGTTATTATGCCTTGTGACTGGGACTGTAGCTTCGCGTTTTTTTGTTTTTTTATGACTTTCAAAAGTGCCTGTAATGGTCTAATTGAAATAAACGCTTTGAGTTTGAGTTCATCCCGGATATACGTTACTGTGAGATAATTTTTGACCTCAACGCGAGTGAAACCGTGAGCATGTATATTTGTATCTAAAAAGAACAAGCACTGGCACACCACTACACTACTAACGTCTCCATGTACAATTTAGATAGTTTATTGTTTCGCGCGAAACCAGTGCAGCCTGCAAACCTGCGGCATCCTCAGGGAAATCACATTCCTATTCCGAATCACTGAACAGTTTCATGTTTCTACCAACTAACCAACCAATTGTTCTTCTAGGTTCTAATGTTAAAACTGAGGTTGTATATTACTGTGGGTAAATTATTATTTGTGATACTCTTTATGTTTGTGAATTTGAATTATTGTATCCCAATCATGCCGTAGCGGCTGAATGGATACTGTTTTCGGGTAAATTATGCCCTGCATTACAACAAAGGTTATGGGTTTAAAACCGGTAGAGCTTTTTTTCCGTGGGGTTATGTCTAACATCTATTGAGCCAAGCCGCGAGTAGAAACCCTGAATTAAATTAAAGTCTCATATCCATTATCCAATTGAATGCGGTCAGTTGTTCTTCATGTTGCTGACACGACAGTATAGTATATTTTGTTGGTCTTAAACGTCGCAACCTCTACGGAGTCGTCGCGTCGGTGGCAGCGCAGTGGTCATCGTGAATGCATAATTATTAAAAATAATTTTGAAAATCTAAATTCAAATACAACGTGTTGTTTTGCAACCTCGTCAAATTTAAGGAGGTAACTATGCTAATGATTCTCGTCCCGAATCAATAATAAAATTGGTAGGTAATTTTTGTTTTTAATCTCATTTACGGAAATCGGTAAGTGTGAAAAGCCCGTGTTTTAAACTAGGGCCGTCTGATTCTCGCCTTATAACCGCGCCTCCACAAATACAAACAATCTCAAACGTTTATTCGATCATTTCTTGTTCCCTAAACCACGTTAAGGGGGTTATTCTGAAATACTGACAAACATAAACAACCGGAAAAATCCACGTTTATTAGTAATTAACTAGGTACCGTAATTTTAATTGATTATTTATGTCTTGTGTGACAACCTCCTGAATTTTGACGAGGATGCAAAACAACACCTTGTATTTTTTAATCAAAATCCGATGAACATCCTTCATAAAGAACCTAGTCTTCATGTGCCAAAACTTTCATTCAATATTCTTGAAAAAGTTTCACAAGAAATGCACCTAGTTACGTCTCGTCCTGACAAACATCACCAACTAACTAACTTCATAACATCTTCGTAAACTATACCAGACTAAGAACACCATCTTCTCCGTAAATCATTATAAAATATTTGCCGATGCTAAGACAATTAACTGTAATGAAGTAGGGTTAAGTTTTATGTTCCTTATCACGTCTGGTCCTAGAACAAGTAATAACAAGAATAGAGTCTAGGTAGTTAGCCTTTATTAGGTTCTCGGTAAAGGTACATTAATTTGATGGAATTTACAAAACCTAATTGTAAAAATCTAAGTTTTTTTTATAGAGACTCTCCATGAAAGTGTTCTTTTTTTTGTTCTTTGGTAATCATCCGGTGATTAAATACAACATCACAACTGTAATCCCGCAAAAGTACAAGCATATTTTGCCAGTTATCATTTAGTATCATGTAATGGAGTCAAGCCTATTGCTAACAACTAACAAAAACCCAATACAATTTTGCCCGAATTAGTAATCAAACTCGAGACCTCTCAGCAGACACGCTTGCAACCGCTAGACCAACGAAGCAGTCCTATTTTATTTTTGGGTTAAAATATTTCTGTCGAAATTTGGAAATCTGAGAAGTGATTCCGATTTCCTATTAATTTTCATCATTATAATGTTCCTTTAAGGCTTTAATTACAGAAGCTCAAGATTTTACGAAAAGCTTTATTTATTAAAATTCACTGTTTAAATCCGGAAAATAATTATATTTTATTTTGTAAACAAGGAAAGGAATCTGATTTATTTAACAAATAATGGTAACTACGTCAAGTTGTGCTCGTGTAGCGAAGAACAAAAACTAAATGAGATCTGTAATTACAGGAAAACAAATAGCTGGAAGCATTTCTGTTTCCCCGTGGCGCTCGCCAAAAACACTGAAGCTGCGGGGTATTTTTAAGAGGAAAGTCAGCCATGAGTGCAATACTATTATGATAATGTCTTTTTTTGTGGAAATGCGTAGACGTCCTGAAATACTTTATCGCAAAAACATATAATCTAGAAAATAACAGGACATCGAATTGAGTAACACACATAATTATCCCTTAAAACATTATATCGCTTGCTTACCCGAAGTCCCTCACAGATAGTGTAAGTGGTTTATGTATAAGTTATGTGTTGAACCCTGAATTCAAGATGTTTGTAGGTAATACGGACAGTTGTCTCTTTTATATTATATTGCCATAATTATTCTGACAGCATTAGAATGACAGAGCTCGGTGGAATCCTCAATGTTTTCAATCAGCGCAGTCACTAGGGATTGGTGGCAATGTTGATTCAGCAAACAGGCAGGGTTTGTGGTGTTCAACGCGTTTGTTATTCGTAGGGCTGTTTGAAAACGTGTGGCGTCGCTTTTAATGACCTTTTGACTGCATCTGTGAAAGGAAGACACGTGGGTATTATATTACATTTAAGGCAGAGACGAGTGTGCTTTGGCTTGATAAGAAAAGGTAGAAATCGGTAGCATACGACACCATATTTAACTGACTTCTAAAAAAAGGCGGAGGTTATGTATTCCGCCCGCATTGTTTTGTTTTTTCCATGTATATTCACCGATTTCTCCGTGATTACTGGTCTGATTTAAGTGATTTCCATTAGGTAGAGGAAGCTCCTGTGGTGGTCTCTTAAAAATGTTATTAACTTTTCTTCGGTACTTTATGAGTTATCCTCAATAATATGCCTTTTTTCTCCATCGTCTATGTTGATGAACCTCTACTTACAATGTTATATTGATACTTGATAAGGATTTGTGTGTGACACCACAAATAAAAAGGGTAAGTCATCTCTGATTGGTCAAACGATCTTGGGAGTGCTAGGTGCTACACAAGTTGGCTGTCGGCCTTCACCAACATCATTTGACATGCAGATAGGTCTGTGATAGTCTTATCAACCAAGCTATCTGTTGAATAAATAATAACTAGGACCTCGTCTTTCTGAGAAATAGGGTTGATTCTAATTTCGACAACGATAGTTACATTTCAGGCACGATTTGAAACTACATACTGCTTCTCAGATAATGAATAAACATTTCAGTAGCTGGACGTGCCTGCCAGATCAAAGAAGCTTTTTATGAGAGTATAGGGGTATGAAGAACAGGGTGTACAGTTCTTCATCCCCTACACAAAAGAGAGGATACTTCGACCAGACAGGTGTTGTGTCTGGTGGGCAACTGCCCGACAGTTGTTCTCGGGATATTTCTATATACTCTTAAGTCGAGGAGAACTTTGCTTGCGACTTGTAGGAAATTGGTGTTAGTTCTTCTGTCGTGTCATAGATGGCGCTGTAGCACTTTTTGTTGTAAGTTGCTTTTTGTAGGTCGCTACAAGAGCAGTTATGATAGCTGACCCCAAGTAACATGGTACAACAGCAAGAAGATGAAGTTTTGACGGCCCCTACTTCCGAGTTTAATGGTCGTGAGTTTGAACCCAAGCAGGTGACTAACATTGTGTTAGTGTAGTATAATTCATCACCTCATTGAAGGAAAACAAAAAAACTATATTTTTTTGTCGAAATGTAGATATTTGTAGACATTTACCAACCCGCACTGTGCCCGCGTGAAGAATGATTGACCGCTTTCAAACACCGCTGCTCAAACAAAGAGAACATTAAGGACTGCTAATGCTAAGAAGCATGTTTATTGTTTAAAGCACTCACGTTGCCACATTTGCCCACACGTTGCTTTTCAATATTGATATCAATCCAAACAATGGTTCAGTTAAATCAAAACTTTTGCAACTAGTAAACACAGCGAATAGCCACAGAAATTACAAATACAGTTGAAATTTTTGCAATAGGGACAATCACAAGGATGTTCAATGGGTTGTTGGTTCACAAACAGCGCTGCAGCGCTGGATCCAGCGCGTCGGTCGTTGTTTGTTGTATGAAAACAACCGCAGCGCTGCGGCTGTGCGCCTCCGCGGGCATAGCCATTGTATAGGAGAGGGCAGAAGAATAGGTTAACTTTTAAAGATGATGACGTGGGACTTGGTCACATTTGTACAATGAACTGTGGGCGGCAAACCACTATTTTGGCCCTGACAGAGCCAAAAGGACTAGCCGCTCACCTCTTAGAAGAATTGCGTTATTCAGATGGCCAGGATTGCAAGTGGTCATTTGGAATACTCCACCCCAATGGCAACTAGTGTGAAATAACATTTCGATTCAGTGCGTTCCCAATAGACTACAGCAGTTTGCCACCGGGGGGCACGCGTTTTTGAGGATTCATGAAGTCGTGAGGTAGTGGACATCTCTCTTGAGAATGCTTGCGTCACTCTTTTCTTAAGGCGACATTGCACATACATAGCCTTTGTAGAATAGTGGTCATAATCAGTTTCTTGTGAATATAAGTACTCAAATTAAGATCAAGGAAAGATCTATTTCCAAATCAAGTTATTCTACAACACGCGACTTATTTGTGTATCATAAAATTCATCCCTCCTTGCACTCTAGTTCTCCCAAACTTGCAAACTCTTCAGGTTTGTTGGGAAGGTAAGTTTATACGAACTTTGAGCAAGATAGCAACGTGTTCGAGTTCAGTTCGTACTTGTATACTTCAACCGGATAGTTAGGTACAGTGTGAGTGCAACGGATTCAATTTGCATTCGTACAGTTTGAGAGTTTGGGATTACTTTGGATTTAAAGTTATTGGTTCTTGAACGTTACGGTTTAGTATTCTCTGAACGCAGTAAAAACAAGAGTTTCGTCTAGACTCTCTGCTACAGTCGAAATCGAAAGTGGTCAAATATAAAGCTGGAATGGCCGTCTTCGTCAAAATTATTGTACGATATTTAATTATGCTTGAAGTCGTACATTTCCCGATGTAATTGGTTACAGAATATTTAATAACTATATCAAAGTGCATGTATCCTGTGCTGTCTTGTATGGGTCAAATGTTGGGCCACAAAAGGAATGAATGAAAGGCACTTGCATGTGGCTGAGATGAGAATGCTAAGGGGGATGTGTGGTGTTACGCGAATGGATAGAATAAGGAATGAGTACATTAGAGGAAGTCTGAAAGTGGCGCCGGTGACTGAAAAGATGCGTGGAAATAGGTTGTCGTGGTATGGGCATGTGATGCGGAGGAATGAGGAAAATGTCGTGAGGAAAGTTTTGAGTATGAATGTGGATGGGTATAAGGGTAGAGGAAGACCAAAGAAACGATGGATGGACTGTGTGAAAAATGATATGGCAAGAAAGGAGGTATCTCATGAGATGACAAGTAATAGAGAGGTATGGAAGAAGAAGAAGTACTGCGCCGACCCCAAATGAATTGGGATAAAGGCAAGAGAATGATGATGATCAAAGTGCATGAATAGTAGTGGTGCATATATGGATCACAAGACATTTACTACCAGACGGCCTTAAATTTAAACAGGATAAAATTGTAAACCCAGTCATTTTAAGGGTCACTCGTTCCAGTTACCCTTCTGTACTACCCGGCAACTGGCGCAGTCCACTCGCCCGATGTACTTGCCAACTAATTAGCTGCCTACGCATAGCATTCCTAAAAACATGAAAACATGGCGCACAAAACCGGCTAAAAACGTATGTTTTTCATTCAGAAAGAGCATTCATGAAAAGGTTTGCTGTTTACATAAATAAAAGGTATATTATTCAGTGTTATAAAGAAGGAAATAGAGATGGTTTTTTATATAAGTTACCGAGCTTTTACCCATCCCAACTAAGCTAAGTATGCTTATAATAAGAGTGGGTTGACGTCAAAGTTCGGGTACGGTTCGATCTCATATATATTTCAGCACACTACAAAATGTATGATTTCTAAAATGGACCGAAACCTAAACATGTATCTACACTTATCGATAAGTTATGTTGACAAAAGTTGACAAGAAAAGAAAAAAAAACCGGCCAAGTGCGAGTCGGCCTCGCGCATGAAGGGTTCCGTACCCATATTTATAAAAACGAGCAAAAAAATCACTTTTTTGTATGGGAGCCCCCCTTAAATTTTTATTTTATTCTGTTTTTAGTATTTGTTGTTATAGCATCAACAAAAATATATAATTTGTAGAAATTTCAACTGGCTAACTATCACGGTTCATGAGATACAGCCTGGTGACAGACGGACGGACGGACGGACGGACGGGCGGACAGCGAAGTCTCAGTAATAGGGTCCCGTTTGACCCTTTGGGTACGGAACCCTAAAAACGAGTACCTAAACAACAAAGGTCACATTGCTTCATTACGTGTTGAAGAACAATAAGATAACTCGCTAGACAACTGAAACAAAAAATTACAAACATGTTCAAAGTTTTAAATAAACACGTATCTATTGTCTCAATGTCTGTTTGAACGCCCACAAGCTAGAACAAAAATAAAACGAAGTGTTACGAAACTCTACGATGATTCACGAGCAGAATTTTTTCTTGCAAGTAGGTGATATATAACGTCCATTCCCAGCATCCCTTCTGAGCTATGACTCCAGATTAAGCGTCCCTCTGTATTATAACGATAAAGAGTCACCCTGTTTCTTCAAAGGTACGGACAAAAAAACACTTTAAACTTTTATAATTGCCAAAGTTTAGGGATGTCCACGGGGTGAAGCTAGATTTAATTTGGACTTGGCAACTTGGGGTGAAACAAGGGACGGTTTAATTGGCGTTGATGTGACGACAGGTCGCACCGTGTTGTGTGGAGACCTGGAGGCAAGTCTTATTTATGTATGTCGACAAGTCCGGGCCGAGGAAACTCGGCTAACTAAATGCTAAACATGTTTTTTAAAGTAGGGTCAAGTTAATTTGGCGTGTCAAATTAACATGAGGAATTATTATTTGTTTATTACGAGACTTATGACCGTTTCACTGACGCTGATCAACACCATATAATGATTGTTGCATATTCAACACTCGCTTTAATTGACGCAATAATTTAGGTAACGCCTTTTAGTAGAAACAAGCGTAAATGTCAATATTTCTGTTTGGTATTTCCGCTTGTACTGACGACAGCTAAGCCGTCGTATTACGTACACCTCCAAAAAATTGTACAAATGCCATCGAAAGGTCAGTGAAATTAAATGGCTAAATGAACTAGATAGTGGTACAGTGGTATTATTATTTTTTAGCTTATACACCTACGCACTAATTTAACTTTGTATTAAAAATACGATAGGTAGGTTGAGGCCTTAATTAGGTGGCTTACTGAAAATTTACTATAATTTCTTGTTTTTTCTGCTGTGATAGTATTGAATTCATAGAATCTAAGAATAATACCTATTCGTTTTCTATTTCGTGACCTTTTCAATTTTCTTCGAAATAATTTTCGAAATCGTTTATCGAATTAGTATAACTATTCAGACTAATTTGCTTATTGAACCTTAACTCAGTTAGAAATCAAAATCAATTGATCACAATAGCTCGAAATCAAATGCCGCTTATTAGTTGATATTTACGGGAATATGCAGTTATAAGTGACATAAGCGATTCTTTCTATGCTTGGAAACATACGTCAAACATAATTTGCTGCTGAAACTGCACAGACGCGCTGACGATGTTATTTTGTTTGAGCACTTTATTTTCTTATTTGTTACATAAAATCAAAAATCACACAAATAGTCTTTGTAATAAAGAAGAAGTATGGAAGAAGAAGACATGCTACGCCGACCCCAAATAAAGTTGGATAAGGGCAAGACAATGATGATGATGATGAGTCTTTGATTTTCGGATTACATCATTTCAAGAAATTGAGCAGTACCTAAATGATAGGGTTACGGTTGACAGAGGAGAATGGCAGAAAGAACCCGTTGCGCTGACCCTAGGTAACATGGACAGAAAGATGATTATCATCATCATCACAATCATCAGCCTATAATGTTCCCAATGCTGGGACACAGACCTCCTCTATATGAGAAGGAGTGGGCTGTAATCCACCATACGGGCCCAGTGCGGGTTGGTCACATGTCTTCGTCTTGAATTTTAAGTGCAGTGCAGTACAAGCCGGTTTCGTCACGATGTTTTCCTTCACCGTTTTTGAGGGCAGCGTTTTTGCCCACAAAAATGATGACAATTTAAAGTAATTGATAACGCAAGCGGCGGAAAGTAAAGTTTCTGTAGTAGTTGCTTGAAATGGTGCGTGTAGATAACTTTAATTTTGCTTAGATTTCGATACGTCTGTGGAGATTTACCAGCTAACTTCATTAAACCATGCAACGTATCCGATCTAGTTTCCTTTAGAACAGAACACCCGGGAAGTAACCGTTCCCGAATATCCGTTTCTCAAAATTTCCATCTACACCTTTGAGGAACTCTAAAATATGTGTAACTACATAATATATAAACACAGCTGACATTATCGAGCAGTTTCAGTATTATCAAATTTAATGATTTCATTTGTTGTTCACATGTCCGTATGAATGCCAAAGAGACGCACGACTGAGCAGAGAGCGGTATTCAATCAGAAACGATTACGCGGTTTCTATAGGTAATTTTGCAGGTTGTAGCAGTGGCCCATTATTAGGGCATTTATTGACTTCTACCTTATAACCGCGGCTTTGCTCTCATAGATTTCGGATATTATGAGAACGTACTGCCAGGGTAAAAGTATAGCCTAGGATACTTTGAGATGAATTTCATTGAAATCCGTTCAAAAGGGTAGGCGTGAAAAGGCATAGACACTTTCGCATTTATATTATTGGTACTGCAGAAGAGCTATTTGTGAAATATTGACAAAATTGTTTAAGATCTACAGCGTTGATGCTTTCGGTCGGAAAGGCCGCTTAGATTGATTTTCATTATCTCTATAGTATTGCGCCTTCCTCAATTACCTACTTATAACTATTACAGCAGTATCTACAACTCTAAATTCACCGATTTCATCCATTCAACTAAATAAGTAGTCAATTGTGTAACAACATTCGGTATTCATGAAAAATTAACTTTTTTTTTAAACTACTACCTTATTTAAAAATAGTTAATTTAAGCCTCTATATTTCTAAATCACACTCTATTTCCTTGGCATTTACTGAAACTGAACTAAACATTCCCTGTGACTTTCATTAAATAATCAAGTAGACACCTACTTGTAAAAGGCAAGTATCCTTAAAGTTAAGAGCTTGGCACTGCAGTAGCGCCCTCTGTCTGCTAATGGCAACAGACTGCGTTTATCTGTCCATCTGTCAAGGGTAGCAATTACGGCAATTTCCCTTTGACCCGCTCTTTGACCGTTCATTGTAGCGGGTCACTGCAGCGCAGCGGGTCATTTTGAGACCGTGTTTAGAACTCCACTTTGTCGGATGATATGGTGAAATTATCAGTGAAATTATAGTTTGGTCAGTATCAGGTTTGCTTGACTTAGTAGCAGTGATAGCCTAATTGTCTGACCGTCCGACTCCCAAGTCATAGGTCTCGAGTTCGAACCCAAGATCTCTGATTCTTCGGATTCATGTGCGTTTTGTATATTTATCACTTGCTTCGGTGAATGAGAACATCGTGAGGAAACTTGCATGCCTGAGTAACATTTCTCGACGGCATGTTAAGTCAGAAGCCCATGGGCGGCGTAAAAAGTCTGACAAACAACACGAAATAAGTAGATAGCATCGGGTTTCCGAACGCTTGTGGCATTTTGTCATGCTGTATTATTTTAGTTACCGAAATTTAGGACTTAATAGAACTGAGGTACGCCTTTTCTACTAAACCAAATTGTTCGTTTACCATCATCATCATTTCAGCCGAAAGACGTCCACTGCTGGACATAGGCCTCCCCCAAGTGTCGCCACATTGATCGGTCCCGTGCGACTCGCATCCAGCGGATTCCCGAAACCTTCACCAGGTCATCGGTCCACCTAGTGGGAGGCCTTCCAACGCATCGTCTCCCGGTTCGCGGTCGCCATTCCAGAACTTTTCGGCCCCATCGGCCATCTGTTCTGCGAGCAATATGCCCTGCCCACTGCCACTTAAGTTTGGCAATTCTTCGGGCTACGTCGGTAACCTTGGTTCTCTTGCGGATGTCCTCATTTCTGATTTGATCACGCAAGGAAACTCCGAGCATAGCTCTCTCCATTGCCCTTTGGGTGACTTTGAGCCTTCTGATGAGGCCCATTGTGAGCGGCCACGTTTCGGTCCCGTATGTAATCACTGGCAACACACACTGGTCATAGACTTTCGTCTTGAGACACTGCGGTAAGTTGGACGAGAAGATACCACGCAGCTTCCCGAACGCTGCCCAGCCGAGTCGGATTCGACGATTGACCTCTTTCTCGAAGTTAGACCTACCCAACTGGACCGTTTGTCCCAGGTAGACATAATCGTCTACAACTTCGATAGTAGAGTCTCCGATCTTGATAGAAGTGGGTGTTACATGGGCATTCAACATGACCTTGGTTTTGTCCATGTTCATTTTAAGACCCACTCTTTCGGAAGCTCTACTGAGGTCATCGAGCATTGTACTGAGGTCCTCCATGGTCTCAGCCATGACCACTATATCGTCGGCAAATCGAAGGTGAGAGATGTACTCGCCATTGATGTTGATGCCTAGCCCTCTCCAGTCCAGAACCTTGAAGATATCCTCCAGTGCAGCGGTGAACAGTTTCGGAGATATAACGTCTCCCTGTCTCACACCTCGCTGCAGAAGGATAGGTTCCGAGGTCTGGTCCTGAAGTCGGACTGACATGGTGGCGTTTTTGTACAAACACTTCAACACCTCGATGTACCGATAATCAATTTGGCACCGTTGGAGAGACTGCAGTACAGCCCAAGTCTCGATCGAATCGAAGGCTTTCTCGTAGTCCACAAACGCTAAACAGAGAGGCAGGTTGTACTCTTCGGTCTTCTGTATAACCTGTCGCAGCGTATGTATGTGGTCTACGGTGCTAAAACCTTTTCGGAATCCGGCTTGTTCAGGAGGCTGAAAATCGTCAAACCTGCGCGCGAGACGATTCGTGATGACTCTTGAAAACAACTTGTAGATATGGCTTAGAAGTGAGATGGGCCTATAGTTCTTCAACCGGGCGTTGTCGCCCTTTTTGAAGAAGAGTACCACCACACCCCTGCACCATGCCTGTGGCGTTTTCCCCTCGAGTATGACGGAATCAAACAGCTTCTGAAGGGCCTTAAGTACCGGTTTTCCACCCGCCTTCAGAAGTTCGGCCGTAATTCCATCATCACCCGGTGCCTTGTTGTTTTTAAGCTGTTTCAGAGCCATCCTAATCTCGTACAGGCTGATGTCCGGGATGTCTTCGGTGTAGTGTCGGGTCAGTCTAGCTCTTGGGTCATTCGCTAGATTTACAACGGGTTTCCTGGTTGACGTGTACAACTGCCCATAAAAACTCTCGATCTCCCTCAGTAGCTCCGGTTTGGCGGATACGATTCTGCCATCGTCGGTCTTCAGTTTCGTGAGCTGGCTCTGCCCAATAGCCAGATCTCTTGCAAATACCTTTGAGCCTTTATTCCGCTCAATGGCGTCTTTAATACGCTCGGTATTAAAGAGCGGCGGAGGTCGCTCTTCAAGGATTTAGAGATCTGTCTATTGAGCTGCCGGTATTCCCACGCGTCTTCTGAAGACTGCAGGATCATCTCACGCCGTTCCTTCATGAGCTTGAGAGTATGATCAGAGAGTTTTTTGTACTTCTGTGTACGACGCGTCTTGAAGAACTTAGACCCTGTCGTATGGACAGTTTCCACGAATCCATCGTTGCATTCGTCCACTGAGCTTCCTAGGCACTCGAAACGATTCTGGAGTTCAAGCTGAAAGCTCTCGGGGTTTTGGATCTGGATCTGTGCTGGTCGGAGCGTAGACTTCATCAGTCGAGACCTTTCAAGCTTAATATTGATGTTCAATGTGCCTCTTACCATGCGGTGATCGCTCCCAGTTTTCACCGAATTGATCACAGAGACATCATTGAACATTTGCTTCTTGGTTGACATGATGAAGTCAATCTCATTTTTAGTTGCACCATCGGGGCTCTGCCAGGTCCACTTCTTGTGCTCACGCTTTTTGAAGAAGGAGTTCATCATATAGAGGCTCTCCTTCTCCATAAAACTAGCCAGTTGGTGTTCGTTTACCAATTATAGAAAAAAAAGAAAGAAAAAATATTGTTTTGTTGCAGGGACATGACGTGCATTTAAAATCATAAAAAATAAAATAAAACAATAAACGTAAGTACGAACAGGACGGAACAAAAATGTACTACTGGCAATTCTGACTGACGAAAATTAACAACAATTATTTAAATTTATTAATAATATTAAATTATCCGTAGATTAAAACCACAACTGACAGTTTTTTTACTATTAACTTATGACACGGTAAATTAACGAAGGGTGTGAATTTAGTTTTCCCTGCCGACACAACAACCTGTGAAAAATCTTCCTACGTAGGTACAGTCGGTATCAGAAGTACGTTAACACTTATCAATATTACAACAAGTTTTGTGATAATCAGTGTGATCTGATGTAATATTGTTTTGCGAATTTGTGTACCTAACCATTGATGAAAATATTGTCATGTCTTTTACTCCAGTCTGTTAATATGGATCGTTCTAACACTAAGACGTCTTATAATTTTGGATATATATAGGTATAGCCACATTCTTTGCTGACCGTGTTCAGGAAACGCTTTATGTGTATGATAGCGATAGGGACCATTACAATCCCATTGCATCCCATTGCAATTTACATATCGAATCCTGCAATTCAGGATTGGGTGCAATACATATTATTTACAAGCAACAAACAACAGCGACAATAACAATTTCATATATCTGAACAACGCTTCACAATTCAAAACTATGACCGCTCCGTTTTCCGAATACGTTATTTTCTTTGTTTCGAATATAACGTACGTACGTTATTTTATTTTTGTTTGAAATACGTTTTATCATACGTCTATACGAGAATTCGAGGCGGAAGCGTCAGTTTCGTATCGTGACGTAGTGAGAACGAATTTACGAAATGGCTTTGTAGTTTAACAGCGGCTGGCGTTTCTATCTGCTATGTTACATTAGCATAAAGGAGATGTTATGTTTTGAAATCGAGGTAAGTTGTAAATTGTGTAGAATTTGTATCTTTTAAAGCGCGTGAAACGATTCGTTTGTTTGCACTACCATAATATATTAAAGATAATTCAGACGTATACTAACACTACTTGGTGTTGACTTTACACATTTTAAAAGTCACTAACACCACCACACTAACAATTAATGTCTCAGCCAGACATTCAGCTCGAATGAAGAAGAGATGAAGTAAGTATTTAACATTTTGATAGTTTAATTTAAAAAAATATATAATCCTGCCTTTACTACATCGCAGTCGAGTAAAAAAAATGTATTGGGTGATATTTGGGTTTTGCAAAAAGCTTTTATCCGTCTAAAACCTGTACCTACGTCGTATTATTTTCAAGCTTTACTATTTCTGGACGAAAATAAAAGGATGGTACTACTAAAAATAACAATCATCTACGTACATACCTATTTTGATCCTTTTAAAGTTTTTAAACTGACTCCAAAAAACAAGTGAACAACAAACAAAAAAAATGCGTTTTTATTAGACGTACCCTTTTGATACATTCGTTGTTCTGTGTACCCATGGGGTTACAAATGGCCGCGTCGTATGGTTTCCGGTTACAAATGGACCCCCCCATGGTACCCTCGGGTGTCATCGCGGGAGTCTAAGGGACCGTGGCATCGGGAGGGGTGATAGGACCAATGTCTCTATAGTATTCTCATATTTTCTCTGAGCTATTTGACAAAAAGAACACGGAAATAGGAAGGGTCAATCATTATGTGTAACAGCGAGCAAAAGTTTCGTCTTCGGTCAAGACCCTTACTTGAAATGTCCAGAGAATAACTTTGCCTGTTTGTTTCACTTTAGTATCTAATTCTGCCGCAAAAATTCTAGATTTTAATATTATAAATGTAAAAGAAATTCTGTCTGTTACCTTTTCACGATAAAGCAACTGAACTTTTGATGTTTACGAGTAATAGTCAGTTAGAGCATGATCTGGGGACAAAGTATTCGTTCTGTAGGACGTTCTTTTGTGGTAATTTCCGATATACACGGTGGCGAAACTGCGGGCAAATGCTTATCTCTAATAAATAGACCAATCGAATTGAGGAAGCGTTTGTGACACGCACATCTTACGCAGAACAGATATGATATATGTAATAAGATATGTTGTGCTCTTCTAAAACATAGCACATGTCAAAGCCAGGCTTGTCGTAACGAGTATAAATCAATAGGCAAGGGTTACACCGTCACGTCGCCCGCTATCACGCGCTTGTAATATATTGGACAATCTGTGCGTGATAAACTATCAATCATTATTCTGCCTTGTTGCCATTGTGATTAATATTGTGGATGAATTTTGACGACACGTTTGGCGCAGTGGTTGAGCGATCGACTGCTGCGCTGCGTGTCGCGGGTTCGATCCCCGCACGGAGCAAATATTTGTATGGCCTACAGATAGTTGTTCCGGGTCTGGCTGTTTGTGCATGTCAGTTTAAATGTTTGTAAACGCACCCACGATACAGGAGAAATTCCTAGTGTGGGGCAACGATTTAAAAAAAAAAAAAAAAAAAAAAAAAAAAAATGAATTGTTTAGTTGTTGTGTTCACGGCCTTAGGCAATGATTTGTGCGTGCGATTTTTTTTCGAGCAATAATTTTATCGAAGGAGATAAAATATTTTTTTAGTTATCCTAAGCTGAAAAGGAATCAAGTAATCCTATATTACTTCACACTATAAAATCTTTCCTTGAACAAAGACCCTGCTTAAATTCCCATACATTTCGCGCAGTACCGTAAAAAATAAAAGATCTCCCGGACTATAATAGTTCGGGAGTCGTCCGTGCCAATAAAACGAGGTCAGTGGCTGAGAGGCTCACGAATCCAATAATAAATTCTTTTTTACACCTTTTGTATGGAGCAAGGTGCGTAAAAATGGACGGTGCGTCGAATACCTGACACAGAAACGATTTGTCTCATTGGAGATGGATTATTTCTTAGTCTTCTTTTTTTTTGGTGAGTGATAGAACTGGCGTAAGACCTAACACACCTGAAGGTAAGATAAAACATTTAATCTCAAGTCACAGTCGCATTCCCATCTCAGCGACTAAACCTGTCAAAAAATTGTGTTGTAGGAAAGCGCCAATCGCTGCTATTTAACAACAATACCAATACAGTATACCACTTTACGTGTCACAAAATCAAACCAAATGTACCATATTATCGTACGAAACGGTTTTTTTTCATGAGTTTATTTAAAGTCACACTCATACGTCACTGAAAGAAGGTTTGACTTAACATTCCCGAGAACTGACTACGACATATACAAACTAACTTCATTTCACGCGGTTGTTACTTAGCTCTTACAAAATACGTTTACTTTGCAATGCAAAATAAATGGCACATACGTCATCTCCCTTTACTCTCTTAACTTGATCCTCATTCAAAGGGTTTAGGGAAGGGAAATAAAGTGCTGTACCGCGGGTAAGCGGGACGGACGGGGTGAGCGGGTCAGCGGATATTGAAATAAGGTAACCTATTTGTGGAGCATTTCTCTCGTTCCTATTATTTATGCCCCGTGTCAGGCGGAACGTTTGTTTTTAAGGATGTCATGTCGATAAGTGAGGGTTACAAAGTGGTTATTTTGTTTATGAAGGTGTCTCTTACAAAACAACAGGCATAAGTGTTGCTGGGGAGTTTGTTGCGCCACTTCTTTCCAGCTAAAACTGGAAGAATTAGTGTTTTTGGGAACTGGTTTAAGAAGTTTTGACGATCAAAAAGAACTGTTCTCGACGTAGTTTGAATAAATTGCTTTAGATCGGAAAAAAGTAGGATGTCTTTAATCATCAGAGGATCAAAATGGACCCAAAACTCGCTACTGAAAAATTCCTACTTAATTAAAAAGTTTCACAAGCCTATTCCGGAGTCGAGGATACGATTATTACCGCTGTCCATCCCCTGCTTGTTCGAACCTCCATCTAGGCCAACGAATCAACCACTGCGTGGACAAATGTTACTCTTTGTGCCAACTGCAGTTGATGATGACAAACAAAACAGCAGGATATCTCTGAATTAATTTTGTTTCATATAAATTATTACCATAATTAGACTGGAAACCGATCCTAAGATAGTTTGGGAAAAGGCAGGCAGATGATGATGATAAAATTATTAAAATAACATCATGCCGTTATTCCTCGAAGGGTTAGGCAGCGGTGTACCTCACGCACATTTCGCCAGTTTATGTTTATTAAGTCCCATGTAGCGTCCGGCCCGGTGGCCCGGTGGTTAATTTGTGCCCGGTGGATGGCAATAGACTCGCCTAGGGGCACATATTCAGGCCCCATGGCTGCTGCTGAGAAATTCCTGAAGCAAAAACCGAATCACACTTTGTCCGACCTGGGAATCGAACCGACCACTGGACTAACGAGCCAACATGGGGTAAATTATGTTAAACTTGGCATAAATGTAATTTGTTGTTCAGAATGTTGGTTAGCAATGTATTGCCGCAACTTGACAAGCCACTACATAATTATCAGAATGTAATTAAGCAAATTAATTTAATGACATAACATGGAATCACGAAATATCGTTAGTTTTCACCGACTGACTGGAAGTAGGTCACAGATTCACAGCGAATTTGGGACGTGGCGGTACATGAGAAATATAATTATGTAAATATTTTACAAAACGTATCTTATTTTTTTAATAATTTTTCGATATCCTGGTGTAGTTTTTAAATAATCAAGAACCAATTTAAATTTCATATGCCACAATATTTGCAAGTGCTTTTCCTTGTGCTATTTTTACCAAGTTATATGATTTAACTGAAGTATGTCAAAACAGCAAGACGAAACCAAAGATTTAAGAATTGAAATCACTGATTCGCAACTGCACGACTCTGTCACTTCTCACTGAAGTGACCAGAGTCAATCTTTCCGAAAAATGATACTGCTTAACCGATGCGTTAAGAACGATCTCGCATCCACAAAGTGGTTGTTTCTTTCTGAGATAGGTATCCTTATCTTTCTTATTATTCGCCCGCAGTGTCACTTTATAAACACATGATAGACCTCATTAACATTAGGGAAGTCCTTCAAAAATGCCAGGTGTTTCAAGGTCGTAGTGGATAGTTGACCATGACTGGGACGAACCAAAAGGTTCGACCGATCCAAAATCCAGGAAAAATCCGGGAAACGGTCCTTCGTTTCCCGAATTTTGTACTGTCTGTGCCTGCGTACCACCCATCATTGAAAAACTCTACAGTTAACGTTCACATTTATTTTTATCATGGGTGCATTTACAAATATTTAAACTCACATACACAAGCAGTCCGTATCTTCCCGTGGGTGTCGTAAGAGGCGACTAAGGGACTTGCCAGAGAATGGGCAGCAGCGTTCTCTGTGCTATTGCAACAACCATACTGCGATCGCCAACCCGCCTGCCAAGCGTGGCGATTATGGCAAAACCCCGGGTTATGTCAATGTGGACAATTGGGGGAGGCCTATGTCCAGCAGTGGACGTCTTTCGGCTGAAATGATGATGATGATGACACAAACAGTCGAACCCAGAACCACCTCCTGTAGGTCATAAATATTTTCCATGCGGAGATCGAACTCGCGACACGCGGCGCAGCAGCCAATCGCTCAACCTCTGCGCCAACCGTGCCATCAAACAAAACGTACTTATAATAAACAACATACATATGTTTTTAGACCCGCACACCTGGTATTACGAAAAGGCCACTCAAAATAATGAACCTGTCTAACTCCAGAGCCAAACGTGTTAACACTGTTACGTATACCTTTTGTCTCCCATTCTAAACGTAGCTTAATACCTGGGTGTAAGTAGGTCAGACTGAGCTGGCGACCGCGGCCCATTCATATCGCCGTGAGACGTAAGCCGTGAGCTGCTTCTGCGGCTCAAAATTGTGTCTGTTATGCTGGATTAAATTATGTGCACTTTGTTCAAGTAGTGTGACCTCGTAGCAACACGTTTGCAACTTTGATTTTATTTTAAGTGTGACTCTTTATTATAAATCCAATCTGCAGGAGTTGCACAGTTACGCCCCGACCACAATCTAAAGCGTCAAGCGATACGCGCGTGTGTCACGAGTTGCCAAATCAGTTTTTTCAACTCTATAAATTAAACGAACATGAAAAAAGTATCACTAATAAGGAGAATTCATGTTGATTATTTTGGGCTAAATAAAATTAAATACTGCAATTTAATTTTATTTTCGAAAAATAAACTATTTCAAACGTCTTTACTCTGCAATATCGCGATAAAAAGAAATGCTTTCTTAGCGATTCTTCTGCTGAGCTGCTCCACCTCGCAAAAGACAAGAAGTAGTAGTATGAGTTGATGGCAAGTCTCCAGCAATTGTACAGGCACCAGAAGAAGAAGAAGTGCCACTCTTGAGCAAAGCTGCTTGCCTTTCCATTCCTTCTATTTTTCTCGAATCCACTCTTCGCCAATTCACAGGAAAGCCATGCAAGGCATCCTGCTTTCTTCTCCTCGTGTCTTAGATTAGCAGCTAATCATTAATAGTCACGTCGGTACTTACGTAACAAAACGCTAAAGCCACACAAGCCCGTAAACCTATCAGGACATTACTAATTCAGGGCACGGAAAATATAATCGTTCCCACGTAAAAGAACTTAAACATTAGCCTTCTACTTTTCCTCGGCTGTAAGTAACTTGCGAAAGTTTGTATGAATTGTAAACAAGAATATAATCAAGGTTGGACACTTGGAGTGTTCGCAGAGATTGCAGTACGTGGCTACGTGCTGCGGGGGCTGAATATTTTACAGCAATGAGGAGCAATATGCGAGGTATCAGCAATGTTGTGGGAATTATGAAATGGCGAAGCAATTTTTGGAATACGCTGGAAAATTAAATCAATGGCACTGTTGGCAAGTACTTGAAACCGGGACGCCGCCGGCTGCAGAATAAATCTCATTATGAAAAATTACCGAAACTACACTCAGTACTTCTGTACTGAGTGTATATAGTTTCGGTAATTTTTATAATTTCTAAAATAATTAATTATTTATATGAAACTAGATAAGTGTTAAAACATAATATCAGCTGACCTATTTTATCCAACAACATCTGTTTGGGTCTAATAGACCCAAAAATATACAACACTAGCTGTCCGGCGCAACTTCGTTTGCGTCACATTTTCCCCGTTTTCGCAACATTTTTCATTGGTGCTTCACTCCTATTGGTCGTGGCGTGATGATATATAGCCTATAGCCTTCCTCGATAAATGGGGTATCTAACACTGAAAGAATTTTTCAAATCGGACCAATAGTTCCGGAGCTTATTCAATGCAAACAAACAAAAAAACAATCAAATCTTTCCTCTTTATAATATTAGTTTAGACAACAGTTGCTTGTTCCATAAGCTTTGTATTTTCAATCAATATTCATTCCGTTTATTATATTAAGAACAACACCGTGGCAAGTGTCTGGCGCGAGCAGTAAAGACGGCAGGTTTGCACAGCATCTCATTACGTCACAGTGATGCAGATGTTCTACAGATCAATGTAAGCTGTGTTTGTACGAGAGATGTGTCGATTTCGTTGAGTGTGAATTTGTGAGTAAGCATGAGAGTCATACGAAAGGTGGGTAATGAGAGGTGATTGTTGCCTGGTCGATCCATTGACAAAATAAGGTTTTTCCTTTGAAATAGTGTCAGGTAAAATAAGAACTTAACTATGATTTAAATACAGTTCTTTAAACAAAATTGACAACTTAGGCCGGTAAAGACTGGACAGTGAGCTTTGTCCTAGTGATGGTTCAAACTTGAGCCTGAGAATGAACCATTTTTTTTTAAATGGAGTTTTCTTGGAAACTATTATTTCACCACGCAAGTTTAGTTTTTTCAGACAATCTCATAATGAATATCCTTTTTTCTCTTTGATAGTTTACTTAACTTAAATATGCCACAAACACGCAACAAAGCCGTATCCATAAACTTCATAACTTTTACTTTGAGTGAGAGTACTCATAATAAAAACTTTTATATTATTATGAAAGCATATATCTGTGCAGCATACTCATTCGGATAGTGCATGTTAAAAATGTACCGCATTGCTTAGCAAAAAAAAAACATTGGCTAGTATTAAATGCAGTATATTTATGGAGGAAACATACATTTTCTAGTATTTTATACAAAATATCTGTACGTTTTTCTCTTTAGTTTTTACCGAAACCATGTAAAAGCATGTAAATAAACGGTTAAGAATATAAATAAATGCATTTATGAAGAGTAACATTGCATGCGAGATTTTCAACTGGTTGTTGAAAATTGATATGGTTCACAATGCGCTTTATTGTGGCTTTATTGTGGCATGACTCGACCTTCTTACCTTGGGTTCTGTATGATGGACCCTGGCAGGGGTTTTTAATGGCTGGAGGTAGAATCATGTCACTTTTATCCAAGCTTCAGTCCTTGGTAAAAAATCGCCTCTAAGGCGACAGTCTGACATAAACTTGTACCACCTGTACACTACAATTTCCCACCATATTTAACATTGATTTTGTTAAATTGGGTTAACATTAAAATTCAAAAGCCTATGCTGCTAAAAACATAGTTTACCCTAACAGGTATTTGCATTTAGTAAAATTCCCGTGACGTACAAATTTGTTTAATTATTACAACGTTGTCAATTTAAACGTTTTCGTTAAATAACGTTTGATAAATAATCATTTAATCATTTGAGGCCTAATAATTCAGCACACTATTATTATGTTTGTTTATCCAGGTAGAATGTCAATTATCGAAAACTGGACCTATTAATCTAAAATGTACTCATTGCAACCTATCATTAACACCCATATTCTAAGAGCAAACCAAATTCATTTTTGGATTTAGTCGAACTGCATTGCCATGACGAAAGTTTAAAACACCCACTAAATCGTAATCCTAGAGTTTGTTGGCCGCAATTGGCATATATTCGAATAAGGTAACTCCTCCAGCTACCTATCTTTGTGAAACCCATAGTTGCTGCTTCAAACAATGCTAAAGATATCATATCTCACTATAATCAATGTTAGAGATGTATACGAAATGTTAAAAAACCCTGTCCTTTATAGTTTTCCGGTACTTTAAATTTGACATATGAAAATTAGGCGTTTATATGTCAATTAATATAAATCAAAATCAAAATATTTTTATTTTACATAGGCCTACAGGGGCACTTACAAAACGTCGGCAAAAAGGTGCTCGGTTCGGGTTGGTCGTTTCCTATGGAGAAGAACCGGCAAGAACCTCCATGGTTCCATCTGGTATCCATATAACGTATCCATATAACGGAATCGGAATCATGGTATCCATATAACGGAATATAGGCGTGGTTAAGTCCGATTTAACTTCTGTTCATGATTAAGAATACCAGTGTATGATAGGTTGTGTTAGATCACTGGTTAAATAAGTCCACAAACGGTAGAACTACGTATAATCAGTTTATTCCACCTCAAACAACATAGTTTACACTTTTTATAGTTTATGCACATCAATATAGTACACTTTTCGACAGTGCTATCGTACTAACCACGGTAATAAGGAACAGTTCGACTCTTCAGCATAAACCACGGAGCCAGACTGTCCGTTAAATACAAAAAACAACTAACGATATGTCGAGACAAAATATTAAATGCAACGAGGGTAACGTGAAAAATAAATGAAATTGTTACTTTTTCTTTTAAATGGTTTTACATAGATAGCTATGTAAAACCATTTAATAAATAGTTATAATAAATAAACCATTTCTTATTCTATTTTTTTCTTTTCTTTTACCAATTATGAAAAAGTATCAACGGAAAATCAAAAGGAACATTCGTTTCAGGTTGCCATAAACAAAAATTATAACAGTAAATAAAATATTTAAACATTCTAATTATAACAGTAAAGCGTTTTAACAGTTCGTCCATCCTGATCACCGTACACGTCCTCGTGTACATATAACAAAATAAAAGACCGGACCAGAATAAAAATAATTATGAAAGTATCATAATAATAGTGTTAGTAGTCTATAACATAAATAATTAAGTTTTATAAATATATTATTGTTCACAAAAATATACACACAAGTCAACAAATAGTCATATACCAAGTAATTAAACACAAACTCAGCACAAGTGTTTTGCACAATACTTCACAGACCCTCTGCTTCACAAAATCACCATTTTGATAACACATCACACACTTTGTGCACTTCACAAGTTCTGCCCCGTATAATTTGTGCAGTCCGTACCGCACACATTGCGCGGTCTGCATCGCACACCTTGTGCAGTCCGTCCCGCACACCATGTGCTGTCCACACTGCACACCTTATGGATCTTGAATCCCTTGAAAAAAGATTATGCGTCGCGCACCTTGCGCATTGCATCGCACACTTTGTGCATCCTATTAATTATGCGTCGCGCACCTTGCGCATTGCATCGCACACTTTGTGCATCCTATTAATTATGCGTCGCGCACCTTGCGCATTGCATTGCACACCTTGTGCATCCTATTCCTAATGCGTCACGCACTTTGCGCATTGCATCGCACACTTTGTGCAGCCTATTAATTCTGCGTCGCGCACCTTGCGCATTGCATTGCACACCTTGTGCACCTATTATCGCGCACCTCGCGCATTGCATTGCACACTTTGTGCACCTATTATCGCACACCTTGTGCATCCTATTACTTATGCGTCGCGCACCTTGCGCATTGCATCACACACCTTGTACATCCTATTACTTATGCGTCGCGCACCTTGCGCATTGCATCACACACCTTGTGCATCCTATTACTTATGCGTCGCGCACCTTGCGCATTGCATCACATACCTTGTGCACCCTATTCATAATGCATCGCGCACCTTGCGCATTGCATCACATACCTTGTGCACCCTATTCATAATGCATTGCGGACCTGGCGCATTATTTATTCTATGCAATCTAAGTTCATACAAAAATCTCTAACAACAAATCAACTAATCAACAGTACAACTGCCTTCATTACATCAAACTTGTTCATTTTCACTCAACAGTTCATTTTCGGAGGATTCATCAGTCCGATCGGTTCCAAAACACAACCACGGATAAATTTTATCCACTGCGTACACCCCTTTGTAAACGGTTGTACCTTTCTTGGTTAACGGAGTATCAGCTACCTCATACCTATCATTGTCAAATACTTTTGTAATTCGATAAGGACCCGATAGCTTCGGCAGTAGTTTCTTACTTTTACCTACACTATGAGTTTCTCTTACTACTCTAACAAGTTCCCCTAATTTGTATTTTTGCGCTTCTTTCCTTCTTTTATCAAAATACTCTTTTTGTTTATTTTGTGACTCATCAACGTACTGTTCTACTTTTTCTCTTATTTTAATAATATTATTTAGTTCGCTATCTTTATTTACATTGTCTTCAATATCTGATTCTATCTCAGGTATGATATGACCTTCGCTGGTACTAGTGAGTTTAAGACCAAACAAGATTTCTGATGGAGACTTTCCCGTACCTTTATTAAGGGTATTATTCAAGCCCCATTGAACTTTAAGTAAACGGTCATCCCATAAACGTTCATCCTTACCGTGGTTTTGAGCGGCAAGAGAATCTAAAATTGTTCTGTTGTACCTCTCCACTTGGCCATTTGCCCGTGGAGAAGCAACAGCATTTAAAATGTGTTTTGTGCCTATTTCACTCATAAACCCTTTGAATTTAATGCTCGTAAATGATGTACCCCGATCACTAATTAATCGTGTTGGTACACCGAATGTACCAAAGTAATCCCTCAAAACTGCGATAGATGTATTAGATTTTGTATTTTTGACCGCTTTTAAAACAATAAACTTTGAGTACGCGTCTATAATCACAAGGATATACGAATTCTTTCTTTTACTTGAAACAAACGGTCCGACATGATCAATGTGGACTGTATGAAAAGGCTTACAGATCTTCGGGATAGGGTGTAGATAACCTTGTTTCTTTCCCGATGGAATTTTATTATGTGCACACTCTAAACACGCGGTCACATATTTTTTTATAAATCTTCGCATCCGCGGGAACCAATAGTGGTCTTTTATTCGCTCGAGCGTCTTCTCAAAGCCAAAGTGCCCTATTTCGTCATGATTCTTTTGTAAAATTTGCCATCTACAGCCTTTTGGTACAACCCACCTCAACCCATTTTCTGTACTACGATAAATCCGATCTTTCTTTAATACAAAATTTTTACAAATCTCTACTATGTCATTATAGTCTGTATCTGACAGGATATCTTTAATCCGTTTTATTTCAGGATCACCTAATTGTACAGTTGTAAGCCAGTCATCAGTAATATTAAAAACGTCGTAAGTCTCAATTTCTTTGACTACACCTCTTTCCTGAGAAGACATGGGATTTCTGCTTAGAGCATCAACGTGCAGCATAGCCTGACCAGACCTGTATACGACATTGCAGTCGAACTCTTGGATTAAACTCCACCATCTAGCCACTCGTGGCACCATATCCCTTTTTAGAAAAGTTGCCCGCAAGGAATTACAATCGGTGACAATGGCAAAGTGTAACCCAAGAACGTATGGTCTGAATCGAACTAAAGCGCATATAACTGCTAGGGCCTCTAGTTCATAAGATGAGAAATGGGATTCCTCAGGAGAGGTTTGCCTACTATAAAATGCAATAGGTTTAAAAAGACCATCAGTCTGTTTTTGCAATAATATTGCACCTACCCCATGTTTACTTGCATCTGTATGAATTTGTGTCTCTAACTTAGGATCATATAATGATAGGACAGGTCGCAAAGTTAGCGCGGTTTTAAGTTTAACGAATGCAGTCTCTTGTTCGATACCCCAAGTCCACGTGACGTCCTTTTTCAACAATGTTGTCAAGGGGCGTGCAATTTCAGCAAAACCTCTGACAAATCGTCTAAAAAAACTCACTAAACCTATAAATTGCCTTACGTTGTGAGCGTCACGAGGGTGTGGAAAATTAGAAACAGACTCTTTTTTACGAGAACCTGGTCGTATTCCATCACTCGATACCTCGAACCCTAAATAATCTACACGCTCTTGGAAGAAATGGCATTTTTGTGGTTTTAGGGTCAAATTTGCTTGTCGTAATTTATCGAATACTACTCTTAGCCTATCGATGCCTTGTTCAAAACTTCCAGAGGGCACTAAAATGTCATCCATATACGCCAACGCGATGTCAAATCGAGCGTTCCCTAATACCAAATTGACAGCACGCTGAAAAACAGCAGGGGCATTTGCTAGACCAAACGGCATCCGATTAAATTCGAACTACCCGTCTGGTGTAACAAACGCTGTCTTAGTTTTTGACTCTTCTGTTAGACCTATTTGGTAGTAACCTGAGGCCATATCTAACGCACTAAAGTATTTGTTACCTGCAAGTCTATCAATTTGGTCCTCTATTCGAGGAATAGGGTAATGTTGTTTAGAGGTTTTTCTATTCAAAGCCCGATAGTCAACGCATAGTCGTTTGTCCCCGGTTTTCTTCTTCACTACTATTATGGGTGATGCATAAGGTGAAGTTGATTCCCTAATAATGTTGTGTTTTAACAAATCATCCACCATGAGTCTCACTTCATTACGTTCTGCATGACTAAGACGATAGGGGCGATATACTACTGGGTTATTATCGGTTAACTGAATATCCATGGTCGTTACGGTAGTGTGACCCAACTCTGATAAATTCATCGCAAAACAATCTCGATATTCGTCAATTAGTTGTTTCAACTTTGCTTTTTGACCATCATTTATGGGACCAATATTTAAATCATTAAATGTTATGTGAGTAAGCCCTTTATCAATTTTAAGAACATCGTAACATTTCCTCTCAACTTGATTATCGTTGTACAGAAATCCACGACAAATTAATTTATCTTTATTGAATGTTAAAGGTTGATTATTCGTATTTAATACCGTAACATAACCTAGGCCGTTAAAAATATTGCATATTCCAATTTCAATCCTGTACGAGTTCCTATTACCGTTTTCTATAAAAAGTTGTCCCGAAAAGCAATTATTGGTGTAACATCTAATTGAACCACTCCCGTATAATTGTATGGATTTACAGCACTTGAGACTAAATTTTACACTCGCATTATTATTTTTAGATGAAAAAATTAACTCATCGCTTGTTTTAATCACTTGTACGTGAGATTGTTCTGTGGCTGTCTGACCTAATAATACATCGTAGCTCAAAAAATTATCTGGTACTATCATTAAGTCAGCTATTACTAAAACTCCTTCCAAAGACAACTGCAAGTTACACATACCTATTGGGTTTATGGTCGCATTACCAAACCCCTTTAGTATGGGTAAGTCATTATATACCCATTGAATAGGACTAACTAGTGTCCGAGCAACTGATTCACGTATTAGACAACACTGAATTCCAAAATCAATGTAGCTCGTAAAAGTTTTACCGTTGATTGAAATGGATTTTTTGAATTTTTCATCTGTCTTCATATGTTTGATTTTATTTAGTCATAACGTTTTAATCTCTGCATCTTTTCTAAGTTCCCTTGTACAATTTGGATTATCATGGCCTACTCTCATACATTTCTGGCATTTTACTATTGGCTTTGGACATTTTGCAACCATATGTCCAACTTCATGACAGTTGAAACATCTTAACACTCTAACATCGCCTTTAGATCCACGTTGTGACATATCTGATACGGGTTTTACTATTTTCTTGTTAATATTTCGGTCAACACGTTCATGCTTAACATTTCTTAAAAATCCTAATAACTTATCAGCTCTATCTTCTATTTTTATCGAATCCACTCTTCGCTAATTCACAGGAAAGCCATGCAAGGCATCCTGCTTTCTTATCCTCGTGTCTTAGATTAGCAGCTAATCATTAATAGTCTCGTCGGTACTTACGTAACAAAACGCTAAAGCCACTCAAGTCCGTAAACCTATCAGGACATTACTAATTCAGGGCACGGAAAATATAATCGTTCCCACGTAAAAGAACTTAAACATTAGCCTTCTACTTTTCCTCGGCTGTAAGTAACTTGCGAAAGTTTGTATGAATTGTAAACAAGAATATAATCAAGGTTGGACACTTGGAGTGTTCGCAGAGATTGCAGTACGTGGCTACGTGCTGCGGGGGCTGAATATTTTACAGCAATAAGCAATGAGGAGCAATATGCGAGGTATGAGCAATATTGTGGGAATTATGAAATGGCGAAGCAATTTTTGGAATACGCTGGGACATTAAATAAATGGCACTGTTGGCAAGTACTTGAAACCGGGACGCCGCCGGCTGCAGAATAAACCTCATTATGAAAAATTACCGAAACTACACTCAGTACTTCTGTACTGAGTGTAGTTTCGGTAATTTTTATAATTTCTAAAATAATTAATTATTTATATGAAACTAGATAAGTGTTAAAACATAATATCAGCTGACCTATTTTATCCAACAACATCTGTTTGGGTCTAATAGACCCAAAAAATATACAACACTAGCTGTCCGGCGCAACTTCGTTTGCGTCACATTTTCCCCGTTTTCGCAACATTTTTCATTGGTGCTCCACTCCTATTGGTCGTGGCGTGATGATATATAGCCTATAGCCTTCCTCGATAAATGGGGTATCTAACACTGAAAGAATTTTTCAAATCGGACCAATAGTTCCGGAGCCTATTCAATGCAAACAAACAAAGAAACAATCAAATCTTTCCTCTTTATAATATTAGTTTAGACAACAGTTGCTTGTTCCATAAGCTTTGTATTTTCAATCAATATTCATTCCGTTTATTATATTAAGAACAACACCTTGGCAAGTGTCTGGCGCGAGCAGTAAAGACGGCAGGTTTGCACAGCATCTCATTACGTCACAGTGATGCAGATGTTCTACGGATCAATGGAAGCAGCGATTGTACGAGAGATGTGTCGATTTGATTGAGTGTGAATTTGTGAGTAAGCATGAGAGTCATACGAAAGGTGGGTAATGAGAGGTGATTGCCAGGTCGATCCATTGACAAAATAAGGTTTTTCCTTTGAAATAGTATCAGGTACAATAAGAACTTAACTATTATTTAAATACAGTTCTTTAAACAAAATTGACAACTTAGGCTGGTAAAGACTGGACAGTGAGCTTTGTCCTAGTGATGGTTCAAACTTGAGCCTGAGAATGAACAATTTTTTTTTTAAATGGAGTTTTCTTGGAAACTAGTATTTCACCACGCAAGTTTAGTTTTTTCAGACAATCTCATAATGAATATCCTTTTTTCTCTTTGATAGTTTACTTAACTTAAATATGCCACAAACACGCAACAAAGCCGTAGATATCCATAAACTTCATAATAATATTACTTTGAGTGAGAGTACTCATAATAAAAACTTTTATATTATTATGAAAGCATATATCTGTGCAGCATACTCGTTCGGATAGTGCATGTTAAAAATGTACCGCATTGCTTAGCAAAAAAAAAACATTGGCTAGTATTAAATGCAGTATATTTATGGAGGAAACATACATTTTCTAGTATTTTATACAAAATATCTGTACGTTTTTCTCTTTAGTTTTTACCGAAACCATGTAAAAGCATGTAAATAAACGGTTAAGAATATAAATAAATGCATTTATGAAGAGTAACATTGCATGCGAGATTTTCAACTGGTTGTTGAAAATTGATATGGTTCACAATGCGCTTTATTGTGGTTCATGACTCGACCTTCTTACCTTGGGTTCTGTATGATGGACCCTGGCAGGGGTTTTTAATGGCTGGAGGTAGAATCATGTCACTTTTATCCAAGCTTCAGTCCTTGGTAAAAAATCGCCTCTAAGGCGACAGTCTGACATAAACTTGTACCACCTGTACACTACAATTTCCCACCATATTTAACATTGATTTTGTTAAATTGGGTTAACATTAAAATTCAAAAGCCTATGCTGCTAAAAACATAGTTTACCCTAACAGGTATTTGCATTTAGTAAAATTCCCGTGACGTACAAATTTGTTTAATTATTACAACGTTGTCAATTTAAACGTTTTCGTTAAATAACGTTTGATAAATAATCATTTAATCATTTGAGGCCTAATAATTCAGCACACTATTATTATGTTTGTTTATCCAGGTAGAATGTCAATTATCGAAAACTGGACCTATTAATCTAAAATGTACTCATTGCAACCTATCATTAACACCCATATTCTAAGAGCAAACCAAATTCATTTTTGGATTTAGTCGAACTGCATTGCCATGACGAAAGTTTAAAACACCCACCAAATCGTAATCCTAGAGTTTGTTGGCCGCAATTGGCATATATTCGAATAAGGTAACTCCTCCAGCTACCTATCTTTGTGAAACCCATAGTTGCTGCTTCAAACAATGCTAAAGATATCATATCTCACTATAATCAATGTTAGAGATGTATACGAAATGTTAAAAAACCCTGTCCTTTATAGTTTTCCGGTACTTTAAATTTGACATATGAAAATTAGGCGTTTATATGTCAATTAATATAAATCAAAATCAAAATATTTTTATTTTACATAGGCCTACAGGGGCACTTACAAAACGTCGGCAAAAAGGTGCTCGGTTCGGGTTGGTCGTTTCCTATGGAGAAGAACCGGCAAGAACCTCCATGGTTCCATCTGGTATCCATATAACGTATCCATATAACGGAATCGGAATCATGGTATCCATATAACGGAATATAGGCGTGGTTAAGTCCGATTTAACTTCTGTTCATGATTAAGAATACCAGTGTATGATAGGTTGTGTTAGATCACTGGTTAAATAAGTCCACAAACGGTAGAACTACGTATAATCAGTTTATTCCACCTCAAACAACATAGTTTACACTTTTTATAGTTTATGCACATCAATATAGTACACTTTTCGACAGTGCTATCGTACTAACCACGGTAATAAGGAACAGTTCGACTCTTCAGCATAAACCACGGAGCCAGACTGTCCGTTAAATACAAAAAACAACTAACGATATGTCGAGACAAAATATTAAATGCAACGAGGGTAACGTGAAAAATAAATGAAATTGTTACTTTTTCTTTTAAATGGTTTTACATAGATAGCTATGTAAAACCATTTAATAAATAGTTATAATAAATAAACCATTTCTTATTCTATTTTTTTCTTTTCTTTTACCAATTATGAAAAAGTATCAACGGAAAATCAAAAGGAACATTCGTTTCAGGTTGCCATAAACAAAAATTATAACAGTAAATAAAATATTTAAACATTCTAATTATAACAGTAAAGCGTTTTAACAGTTCGTCCATCCTGATCACCGTACACGTCCTCGTGTACATATAACAAAATAAAAGACCGGACCAGAATAAAAATAATTATGAAAGTATCATAATAATAGTGTTAGTAGTCTATAACATAAATAATTAAGTTTTATAAATATATTATTGTTCACAAAAATATACACACAAGTCACCAAATAGTCATATACCAAGTAATTAAACACAAACTCAGCACAAGTGTTTTGCACAATACTTCACAGACCCTCTGCTTCACAAAATCACCATTTTGATAACACATCACACACTTTGTGCACTTCACAAGTTCTGCCCCGTATAATTTGTGCAGTCCGTACCGCACACATTGCGCGGTCTGCATCGCACACCTTGTGCAGTCCGTCCCGCACACCATGTGCTGTCCACACTGCACACCTTATGGATCTTGAATCCCTTGAAAAAAGATTATGCGTCGCGCACCTTGCGCATTGCATCGCACACTTTGTGCATCCTATTAATTATGCGTCGCGCACCTTGCGCATTGCATCGCACACTTTGTGCATCCTATTAATTATGCGTCGCGCACCTTGCGCATTGCATTGCACACCTTGTGCATCCTATTCCTAATGCGTCACGCACTTTGCGCATTGCATCGCACACTTTGTGCAGCCTATTAATTCTGCGTCGCGCACCTTGCGCATTGCATTGCACACCTTGTGCACCTATTATCGCGCACCTCGCGCATTGCATTGCACACTTTGTGCACCTATTATCGCACACCTTGTGCATCCTATTACTTATGCGTCGCGCACCTTGCGCATTGCATCACACACCTTGTACATCCTATTACTTATGCGTCGCGCACCTTGCGCATTGCATCACACACCTTGTGCATCCTATTACTTATGCGTCGCGCACCTTGCGCATTGCATCACATACCTTGTGCACCCTATTCATAATGCATCGCGCACCTTGCGCATTGCATCACATACCTTGTGCACCCTATTCATAATGCATTGCGGACCTGGCGCATTATTTATTCTATGCAATCTAAGTTCATACAAAAATCTCTAACAACAAATCAACTAATCAACAGTACAACTGCCTTCATTACATCAAACTTGTTCATTTTCACTCAACAGTTCATTTTCGGAGGATTCATCAGTCCGATCGGTTCCAAAACACAACCACGGATAAATTTTATCCACTGCGTACACCCCTTTGTAAACGGTTGTACCTTTCTTGGTTAACGGAGTATCAGCTACCTCATACCTATCATTGTCAAATACTTTTGTAATTCGATAAGGACCCGATAGCTTCGGCAGTAGTTTCTTACTTTTACCTACACTATGAGTTTCTCTTACTACTCTAACAAGTTCCCCTAATTTGTATTTTTGCGCTTCTTTCCTTCTTTTATCAAAATACTCTTTTTGTTTATTTTGTGACTCATCAACGTACTGTTCTACTTTTTCTCTTATTTTAATAATATTATTTAGTTCGCTATCTTTATTTACATTGTCTTCAATATCTGATTCTATCTCAGGTATGATATGACCTTCGCTGGTACTAGTGAGTTTAAGACCAAACAAGATTTCTGATGGAGACTTTCCCGTACCTTTATTAAGGGTATTATGCAAGCCCCATTGAACTTTAAGTAAACGGTCATCCCATAAACGTTCATCCTTACCGTGGTTTTGAGCGGCAAGAGAATCTAAAATTGTTCTGTTGTACCTCTCCACTTGGCCATTTGCCCGTGGAGAAGCAACAGCATTTAAAATGTGTTTTGTGCCTATTTCACTCATAAACCCTTTGAATTTAATGCTCGTAAATGATGTACCCCGATCACTAATTAATCGTGTTGGTACACCGAATGTACCAAAGTAATCCCTCAAAACTGCGATAGATGTATTAGATTTTGTATTTTTGACCGCTTTTAAAACAATAAACTTTGAGTACGCGTCTATAATCACAAGGATATACGAATTCTTTCTTTTACTTGAAACAAACGGTCCGACATGATCAATGTGGACTGTATGAAAAGGCTTACAGATCTTCGGGATAGGGTGTAGATAACCTTGTTTCTTTCCCGATGGAATTTTATTATGTGCACACTCTAAACACGCGGTCACATATTTTTTTATAAATCTTCGCATCCGCGGGAACCAATAGTGGTCTTTTATTCGCTCGAGCGTCTTCTCAAAGCCAAAGTGCCCTATTTCGTCATGATTCTTTTGTAAAATTTGCCATCTACAGCCTTTTGGTACAACCCACCTCAACCCATTTTCTGTACTACGATAAATCCGATCTTTCTTTAATACAAAATTTTTACAAATCTCTACTATGTCATTATAGTCTGTATCTGACAGGATATCTTTAATCCGTTTTATTTCAGGATCACCTAATTGTACAGTTGTAAGCCAGTCATCAGTAATATTAAAAACGTCGTAAGTCTCAATTTCTTTGACTACACCTCTTTCCTGAGAAGACATGGGATTTCTGCTTAGAGCATCAACGTGCAGCATAGCCTGACCAGACCTGTATACGACATTGCAGTCGAACTCTTGGATTAAACTCCACCATCTAGCCACTCGTGGCACCATATCCCTTTTTAGAAAAGTTGCCCGCAAGGAATTACAATCGGTGACAATGGCAAAGTGTAACCCAAGAACGTATGGTCTGAATCGAACTAAAGCGCATATAACTGCTAGGGCCTCTAGTTCATAAGATGAGAAATGGGATTCCTCAGGAGAGGTTTGCCTACTATAAAATGCAATAGGTTTAAAAAGACCATCAGTCTGTTTTTGCAATAATATTGCACCTACCCCATGTTTACTTGCATCTGTATGAATTTGTGTCTCTAACTTAGGATCATATAATGATAGGACAGGTCGCAAAGTTAGCGCGGTTTTAAGTTTAACGAATGCAGTCTCTTGTTCGATACCCCAAGTCCACGTGACGTCCTTTTTCAACAATGTTGTCAAGGGGCGTGCAATTTCAGCAAAACCTCTGACAAATCGTCTAAAAAAACTCACTAAACCTATAAATTGCCTTACGTTGTGAGCGTCACGAGGGTGTGGAAAATTAGAAACAGACTCTTTTTTACGAGAACCTGGTCGTATTCCATCACTCGATACCTCGAACCCTAAATAATCTACACGCTCTTGGAAGAAATGGCATTTTTGTGGTTTTAGGGTCAAATTTGCTTGTCGTAATTTATCGAATACTACTCTTAGCCTATCGATGCCTTGTTCAAAACTTCCAGAGGGCACTAAAATGTCATCCATATACGCCAACGCGATGTCAAATCGAGCGTTCCCTAATACCAAATTGACAGCACGCTGAAAAACAGCAGGGGCATTTGCTAGACCAAACGGCATCCGATTAAATTCGAACTACCCGTCTGGTGTAACAAACGCTGTCTTAGTTTTTGACTCTTCTGTTAGACCTATTTGGTAGTAACCTGAGGCCATATCTAACGCACTAAAGTATTTGTTACCTGCAAGTCTATCAATTTGGTCCTCTATTCGAGGAATAGGGTAATGTTGTTTAGAGGTTTTTCTATTCAAAGCCCGATAGTCAACGCATAGTCGTTTGTCCCCGGTTTTCTTCTTCACTACTATTATGGGTGATGCATAAGGTGAAGTTGATTCCCTAATAATGTTGTGTTTTAACAAATCATCCACCATGAGTCTCACTTCATTACGTTCTGCATGACTAAGACGATAGGGGCGATATACTACTGGGTTATTATCGGTTAACTGAATATCCATGGTCGTTACGGTAGTGTGACCCAACTCTGATAAATTCATCGCAAAACAATCTCGATATTCGTCAATTAGTTGTTTCAACTTTGCTTTTTGACCATCATTTATGGGACCAATATTTAAATCATTAAATGTTATGTGAGTAAGCCCTTTATCAATTTTAAGAACATCGTAACATTTCCTCTCAACTTGATTATCGTTGTACAGAAATCCACGACAAATTAATTTATCTTTATTGAATGTTAAAGGTTGATTATTCGTATTTAATACCGTAACATAACCTAGGCCGTTAAAAATATTGCATATTCCAATTTCAATCCTGTACGAGTTCCTATTACCGTTTTCTATAAAAAGTTGTCCCGAAAAGCAATTATTGGTGTAACATCTAATTGAACCACTCCCGTATAATTGTATGGATTTACAGCACTTGAGACTAAATTTTACACTCGCATTATTATTTTTAGATGAAAAAATTAACTCATCGCTTGTTTTAATCACTTGTACGTGAGATTGTTCTGTGGCTGTCTGACCTAATAATACATCGTAGCTCAAAAAATTATCTGGTACTATCATTAAGTCAGCTATTACTAAAACTCCTTCCAAAGACAACTGCAAGTTACACATACCTATTGGGTTTATGGTCGCATTACCAAACCCCTTTAGTATGGGTAAGTCATTATATACCCATTGAATAGGACTAACTAGTGTCCGAGCAACTGATTCACGTATTAGACAACACTGAATTCCAAAATCAATGTAGCTCGTAAAAGTTTTACCGTTGATTGAAATGGATTTTTTGAATTTTTCATCTGTCTTCATATGTTTGATTTTATTTAGTCATAACGTTTTAATCTCTGCATCTTTTCTAAGTTCCCTTGTACAATTTGGATTATCATGGCCTACTCTCATACATTTCTGGCATTTTACTATTGGCTTTGGACATTTTGCAACCATATGTCCAACTTCATGACAGTTGAAACATCTTAACACTCTAACATCGCCTTTAGATCCACGTTGTGACATATCTGATACGGGTTTTACTATTTTCTTGTTAATATTTCGGTCAACACGTTCATGCTTAACATTTCTTAAAAATCCTAATAACTTATCAGCTCTATCTTCTATTTTTATCGAATCCACTCTTCGCTAATTCACAGGAAAGCCATGCAAGGCATCCTGCTTTCTTATCCTCGTGTCTTAGATTAGCAGCTAATCATTAATAGTCTCGTCGGTACTTACGTAACAAAACGCTAAAGCCACTCAAGTCCGTAAACCTATCAGGACATTACTAATTCAGGGCACGGAAAATATAATCGTTCCCACGTAAAAGAACTTAAACATTAGCCTTCTACTTTTCCTCGGCTGTAAGTAACTTGCGAAAGTTTGTATGAATTGTAAACAAGAATATAATCAAGGTTGGACACTTGGAGTGTTCGCAGAGATTGCAGTACGTGGCTACGTGCTGCGGGGGCTGAATATTTTACAGCAATAAGCAATGAGGAGCAATATGCGAGGTATGAGCAATATTGTGGGAATTATGAAATGGCGAAGCAATTTTTGGAATACGCTGGGACATTAAATAAATGGCACTGTTGGCAAGTACTTGAAACCGGGACGCCGCCGGCTGCAGAATAAACCTCATTATGAAAAATTACCGAAACTACACTCAGTACTTCTGTACTGAGTGTAGTTTCGGTAATTTTTATAATTTCTAAAATAATTAATTATTTATATGAAACTAGATAAGTGTTAAAACATAATATCAGCTGACCTATTTTATCCAACAACATCTGTTTGGGTCTAATAGACCCAAAAAATATACAACACTAGCTGTCCGGCGCAACTTCGTTTGCGTCACATTTTCCCCGTTTTCGCAACATTTTTCATTGGTGCTCCACTCCTATTGGTCGTGGCGTGATGATATATAGCCTATAGCCTTCCTCGATAAATGGGGTATCTAACACTGAAAGAATTTTTCAAATCGGACCAATAGTTCCGGAGCCTATTCAATGCAAACAAACAAAGAAACAATCAAATCTTTCCTCTTTATAATATTAGTTTAGACAACAGTTGCTTGTTCCATAAGCTTTGTATTTTCAATCAATATTCATTCCGTTTATTATATTAAGAACAACACCGTGGCAAGTGTCTGGCGCGAGCAGTAAAGACGGCAGGTTTGCACAGCATCTCATTACGTCACAGTGATGCAGATGTTCTACAGATCAATGTAAGCTGTGTTTGTACGAGAGATGTGTCGATTTCGTTGAGTGTGAATTTGTGAGTAAGCATGAGAGTCATACGAAAGGTGGGTAATGAGAGGTGATTGTTGCCTGGTCGATCCATTGACAAAATAAGGTTTTTCCTTTGAAATAGTGTCAGGTAAAATAAGAACTTAACTATGATTTAAATACAGTTCTTTAAACAAAATTGACAACTTAGGCCGGTAAAGACTGGACAGTGAGCTTTGTCCTAGTGATGGTTCAAACTTGAGCCTGAGAATGAACCATTTTTTTTTAAATGGAGTTTTCTTGGAAACTATTATTTCACCACGCAAGTTTAGTTTTTTCAGACAATCTCATAATGAATATCCTTTTTTCTCTTTGATAGTTTACTTAACTTAAATATGCCACAAACACGCAACAAAGCCGTATCCATAAACTTCATAACTTTTACTTTGAGTGAGAGTACTCATAATAAAAACTTTTATATTATTATGAAAGCATATATCTGTGCAGCATACTCATTCGGATAGTGCATGTTAAAAATGTACCGCATTGCTTAGCAAAAAAAAAACATTGGCTAGTATTAAATGCAGTATATTTATGGAGGAAACATACATTTTCTAGTATTTTATACAAAATATCTGTACGTTTTTCTCTTTAGTTTTTACCGAAACCATGTAAAAGCATGTAAATAAACGGTTAAGAATATAAATAAATGCATTTATGAAGAGTAACATTGCATGCGAGATTTTCAACTGGTTGTTGAAAATTGATATGGTTCACAATGCGCTTTATTGTGGTTCATGACTCGACCTTCTTACCTTGGGTTCTGTATGATGGACCCTGGCAGGGGTTTTTAATGGCTGGAGGTAGAATCATGTCACTTTTATCCAAGCTTCAGTCCTTGGTAAAAAATCGCCTCTAAGGCGACAGTCTGACATAAACTTGTACCACCTGTACACTACAATTTCCCACCATATTTAACATTGATTTTGTTAAATTGGGTTAACATTAAAATTCAAAAGCCTATGCTGCTAAAAACATAGTTTACCCTAACAGGTATTTGCATTTAGTAAAATTCCCGTGACGTACAAATTTGTTTAATTATTACAACGTTGTCAATTTAAACGTTTTCGTTAAATAACGTTTGATAAATAATCATTTAATCATTTGAGGCCTAATAATTCAGCACACTATTATTATGTTTGTTTATCCAGGTAGAATGTCAATTATCGAAAACTGGACCTATTAATCTAAAATGTACTCATTGCAACCTATCATTAACACCCATATTCTAAGAGCAAACCAAATTCATTTTTGGATTTAGTCGAACTGCATTGCCATGACGAAAGTTTAAAACACCCACTAAATCGTAATCCTAGAGTTTGTTGGCCGCAATTGGCATATATTCGAATAAGGTAACTCCTCCAGCTACCTATCTTTGTGAAACCCATAGTTGCTGCTTCAAACAATGCTAAAGATATCATATCTCACTATAATCAATGTTAGAGATGTATACGAAATGTTAAAAAACCCTGTCCTTTATAGTTTTCCGGTACTTTAAATTTGACATATGAAAATTAGGCGTTTATATGTCAATTAATATAAATCAAAATCAAAATATTTTTATTTTACATAGGCCTACAGGGGCACTTACAAAACGTCGGCAAAAAGGTGCTCGGTTCGGGTTGGTCGTTTCCTATGGAGAAGAACCGGCAAGAACCTCCATGGTTCCATCTGGTATCCATATAACGTATCCATATAACGGAATCGGAATCATGGTATCCATATAACGGAATATAGGCGTGGTTAAGTCCGATTTAACTTCTGTTCATGATTAAGAATACCAGTGTATGATAGGTTGTGTTAGATCACTGGTTAAATAAGTCCACAAACGGTAGAACTACGTATAATCAGTTTATTCCACCTCAAACAACATAGTTTACACTTTTTATAGTTTATGCACATCAATATAGTACACTTTTCGACAGTGCTATCGTACTAACCACGGTAATAAGGAACAGTTCGACTCTTCAGCATAAACCACGGAGCCAGACTGTCCGTTAAATACAAAAAACAACTAACGATATGTCGAGACAAAATATTAAATGCAACGAGGGTAACGTGAAAAATAAATGAAATTGTTACTTTTTCTTTTAAATGGTTTTACATAGATAGCTATGTAAAACCATTTAATAAATAGTTATAATAAATAAACCATTTCTTATTCTATTTTTTTCTTTTCTTTTACCAATTATGAAAAAGTATCAACGGAAAATCAAAAGGAACATTCGTTTCAGGTTGCCATAAACAAAAATTATAACAGTAAATAAAATATTTAAACATTCTAATTATAACAGTAAAGCGTTTTAACAGTTCGTCCATCCTGATCACCGTACACGTCCTCGTGTACATATAACAAAATAAAAGACCGGACCAGAATAAAAATAATTATGAAAGTATCATAATAATAGTGTTAGTAGTCTATAACATAAATAATTAAGTTTTATAAATATATTATTGTTCACAAAAATATACACACAAGTCAACAAATAGTCATATACCAAGTAATTAAACACAAACTCAGCACAAGTGTTTTGCACAATACTTCACAGACCCTCTGCTTCACAAAATCACCATTTTGATAACACATCACACACTTTGTGCACTTCACAAGTTCTGCCCCGTATAATTTGTGCAGTCCGTACCGCACACATTGCGCGGTCTGCATCGCACACCTTGTGCAGTCCGTCCCGCACACCATGTGCTGTCCACACTGCACACCTTATGGATCTTGAATCCCTTGAAAAAAGATTATGCGTCGCGCACCTTGCGCATTGCATCGCACACTTTGTGCATCCTATTAATTATGCGTCGCGCACCTTGCGCATTGCATCGCACACTTTGTGCATCCTATTAATTATGCGTCGCGCACCTTGCGCATTGCATTGCACACCTTGTGCATCCTATTCCTAATGCGTCACGCACTTTGCGCATTGCATCGCACACTTTGTGCAGCCTATTAATTCTGCGTCGCGCACCTTGCGCATTGCATTGCACACCTTGTGCACCTATTATCGCGCACCTCGCGCATTGCATTGCACACTTTGTGCACCTATTATCGCACACCTTGTGCATCCTATTACTTATGCGTCGCGCACCTTGCGCATTGCATCACACACCTTGTACATCCTATTACTTATGCGTCGCGCACCTTGCGCATTGCATCACACACCTTGTGCATCCTATTACTTATGCGTCGCGCACCTTGCGCATTGCATCACATACCTTGTGCACCCTATTCATAATGCATCGCGCACCTTGCGCATTGCATCACATACCTTGTGCACCCTATTCATAATGCATTGCGGACCTGGCGCATTATTTATTCTATGCAATCTAAGTTCATACAAAAATCTCTAACAACAAATCAACTAATCAACAGTACAACTGCCTTCATTACATCAAACTTGTTCATTTTCACTCAACAGTTCATTTTCGGAGGATTCATCAGTCCGATCGGTTCCAAAACACAACCACGGATAAATTTTATCCACTGCGTACACCCCTTTGTAAACGGTTGTACCTTTCTTGGTTAACGGAGTATCAGCTACCTCATACCTATCATTGTCAAATACTTTTGTAATTCGATAAGGACCCGATAGCTTCGGCAGTAGTTTCTTACTTTTACCTACACTATGAGTTTCTCTTACTACTCTAACAAGTTCCCCTAATTTGTATTTTTGCGCTTCTTTCCTTCTTTTATCAAAATACTCTTTTTGTTTATTTTGTGACTCATCAACGTACTGTTCTACTTTTTCTCTTATTTTAATAATATTATTTAGTTCGCTATCTTTATTTACATTGTCTTCAATATCTGATTCTATCTCAGGTATGATATGACCTTCGCTGGTACTAGTGAGTTTAAGACCAAACAAGATTTCTGATGGAGACTTTCCCGTACCTTTATTAAGGGTATTATTCAAGCCCCATTGAACTTTAAGTAAACGGTCATCCCATAAACGTTCATCCTTACCGTGGTTTTGAGCGGCAAGAGAATCTAAAATTGTTCTGTTGTACCTCTCCACTTGGCCATTTGCCCGTGGAGAAGCAACAGCATTTAAAATGTGTTTTGTGCCTATTTCACTCATAAACCCTTTGAATTTAATGCTCGTAAATGATGTACCCCGATCACTAATTAATCGTGTTGGTACACCGAATGTACCAAAGTAATCCCTCAAAACTGCGATAGATGTATTAGATTTTGTATTTTTGACCGCTTTTAAAACAATAAACTTTGAGTACGCGTCTATAATCACAAGGATATACGAATTCTTTCTTTTACTTGAAACAAACGGTCCGACATGATCAATGTGGACTGTATGAAAAGGCTTACAGATCTTCGGGATAGGGTGTAGATAACCTTGTTTCTTTCCCGATGGAATTTTATTATGTGCACACTCTAAACACGCGGTCACATATTTTTTTATAAATCTTCGCATCCGCGGGAACCAATAGTGGTCTTTTATTCGCTCGAGCGTCTTCTCAAAGCCAAAGTGCCCTATTTCGTCATGATTCTTTTGTAAAATTTGCCATCTACAGCCTTTTGGTACAACCCACCTCAACCCATTTTCTGTACTACGATAAATCCGATCTTTCTTTAATACAAAATTTTTACAAATCTCTACTATGTCATTATAGTCTGTATCTGACAGGATATCTTTAATCCGTTTTATTTCAGGATCACCTAATTGTACAGTTGTAAGCCAGTCATCAGTAATATTAAAAACGTCGTAAGTCTCAATTTCTTTGACTACACCTCTTTCCTGAGAAGACATGGGATTTCTGCTTAGAGCATCAACGTGCAGCATAGCCTGACCAGACCTGTATACGACATTGCAGTCGAACTCTTGGATTAAACTCCACCATCTAGCCACTCGTGGCACCATATCTCTTTTTAGAAAAGTTGCCCGCAAGGAATTACAATCGGTGACAATGGCAAAGTGTAACCCAAGAACGTATGGTCTGAATCGAACTAAAGCGCATATAACTGCTAGGGCCTCTAGTTCATAAGATGAGAAATGGGATTCCTCAGGAGAGGTTTGCCTACTATAAAATGCAATAGGTTTAAAAAGACCATCAGTCTGTTTTTGCAATAATATTGCACCTACCCCATGTTTACTTGCATCTGTATGAATTTGTGTCTCTAACTTAGGATCATATAATGATAGGACAGGTCGCAAAGTTAGCGCGGTTTTAAGTTTAACGAATGCAGTCTCTTGTTCGATACCCCAAGTCCACGTGACGTCCTTTTTCAACAATGTTGTCAAGGGGCGTGCAATTTCAGCAAAACCTCTGACAAATCGTCTAAAAAAACTCACTAAACCTATAAATTGCCTTACGTTGTGAGCGTCACGAGGGTGTGGAAAATTAGAAACAGACTCTTTTTTACGAGAACCTGGTCGTATTCCATCACTCGATACCTCGAACCCTAAATAATCTACACGCTCTTGGAAGAAATGGCATTTTTGTGGTTTTAGGGTCAAATTTGCTTGTCGTAATTTATCGAATACTACTCTTAGCCTATCGATGCCTTGTTCAAAACTTCCAGAGGGCACTAAAATGTCATCCATATACGCCAACGCGATGTCAAATCGAGCGTTCCCTAATACCAAATTGACAGCACGCTGAAAAACAGCAGGGGCATTTGCTAGACCAAACGGCATCCGATTAAATTCGAACTACCCGTCTGGTGTAACAAACGCTGTCTTAGTTTTTGACTCTTCTGTTAGACCTATTTGGTAGTAACCTGAGGCCATATCTAACGCACTAAAGTATTTGTTACCTGCAAGTCTATCAATTTGGTCCTCTATTCGAGGAATAGGGTAATGTTGTTTAGAGGTTTTTCTATTCAAAGCCCGATAGTCAACGCATAGTCGTTTGTCCCCGGTTTTCTTCTTCACTACTATTATGGGTGATGCATAAGGTGAAGTTGATTCCCTAATAATGTTGTGTTTTAACAAATCATCCACCATGAGTCTCACTTCATTACGTTCTGCATGACTAAGACGATAGGGGCGATATACTACTGGGTTATTATCGGTTAACTGAATATCCATGGTCGTTACGGTAGTGTGACCCAACTCTGATAAATTCATCGCAAAACAATCTCGATATTCGTCAATTAGTTGTTTCAACTTTGCTTTTTGACCATCATTTATGGGACCAATATTTAAATCATTAAATGTTATGTGAGTAAGCCCTTTATCAATTTTAAGAACATCGTAACATTTCCTCTCAACTTGATTATCGTTGTACAGAAATCCACGACAAATTAATTTATCTTTATTGAATGTTAAAGGTTGATTATTCGTATTTAATACCGTAACATAACCTAGGCCGTTAAAAATATTGCATATTCCAATTTCAATCCTGTACGAGTTCCTATTACCGTTTTCTATAAAAAGTTGTCCCGAAAAGCAATTATTGGTGTAACATCTAATTGAACCACTCCCGTATAATTGTATGGATTTACAGCACTTGAGACTAAATTTTACACTCGCATTATTATTTTTAGATGAAAAAATTAACTCATCGCTTGTTTTAATCACTTGTACGTGAGATTGTTCTGTGGCTGTCTGACCTAATAATACATCGTAGCTCAAAAAATTATCTGGTACTATCATTAAGTCAGCTATTACTAAAACTCCTTCCAAAGACAACTGCAAGTTACACATACCTATTGGGTTTATGGTCGCATTACCAAACCCCTTTAGTATGGGTAAGTCATTATATACCCATTGAATAGGACTAACTAGTGTCCGAGCAACTGATTCACGTATTAGACAACACTGAATTCCAAAATCAATGTAGCTCGTAAAAGTTTTACCGTTGATTGAAATGGATTTTTTGAATTTTTCATCTGTCTTCATATGTTTGATTTTATTTAGTCATAACGTTTTAATCTCTGCATCTTTTCTAAGTTCCCTTGTACAATTTGGATTATCATGGCCTACTCTCATACATTTCTGGCATTTTACTATTGGCTTTGGACATTTTGCAACCATATGTCCAACTTCATGACAGTTGAAACATCTTAACACTCTAACATCGCCTTTAGATCCACGTTGTGACATATCTGATACGGGTTTTACTATTTTCTTGTTAATATTTCGGTCAACACGTTCATGCTTAACATTTCTTAAAAATCCTAATAACTTATCAGCTCTATCTTCTATTTTTATCGAATCCACTCTTCGCTAATTCACAGGAAAGCCATGCAAGGCATCCTGCTTTCTTATCCTCGTGTCTTAGATTAGCAGCTAATCATTAATAGTCTCGTCGGTACTTACGTAACAAAACGCTAAAGCCACTCAAGTCCGTAAACCTATCAGGACATTACTAATTCAGGGCACGGAAAATATAATCGTTCCCACGTAAAAGAACTTAAACATTAGCCTTCTACTTTTCCTCGGCTGTAAGTAACTTGCGAAAGTTTGTATGAATTGTAAACAAGAATATAATCAAGGTTGGACACTTGGAGTGTTCGCAGAGATTGCAGTACGTGGCTACGTGCTGCGGGGGCTGAATATTTTACAGCAATAAGCAATGAGGAGCAATATGCGAGGTATGAGCAATATTGTGGGAATTATGAAATGGCGAAGCAATTTTTGGAATACGCTGGGACATTAAATAAATGGCACTGTTGGCAAGTACTTGAAACCGGGACGCCGCCGGCTGCAGAATAAACCTCATTATGAAAAATTACCGAAACTACACTCAGTACTTCTGTACTGAGTGTAGTTTCGGTAATTTTTATAATTTCTAAAATAATTAATTATTTATATGAAACTAGATAAGTGTTAAAACATAATATCAGCTGACCTATTTTATCCAACAACATCTGTTTGGGTCTAATAGACCCAAAAAATATACAACACTAGCTGTCCGGCGCAACTTCGTTTGCGTCACATTTTCCCCGTTTTCGCAACATTTTTCATTGGTGCTCCACTCCTATTGGTCGTGGCGTGATGATATATAGCCTATAGCCTTCCTCGATAAATGGGGTATCTAACACTGAAAGAATTTTTCAAATCGGACCAATAGTTCCGGAGCCTATTCAATGCAAACAAACAAAGAAACAATCAAATCTTTCCTCTTTATAATATTAGTTTAGACAACAGTTGCTTGTTCCATAAGCTTTGTATTTTCAATCAATATTCATTCCGTTTATTATATTAAGAACAACACCTTGGCAAGTGTCTGGCGCGAGCAGTAAAGACGGCAGGTTTGCACAGCATCTCATTACGTCACAGTGATGCAGATGTTCTACGGATCAATGGAAGCAGCGATTGTACGAGAGATGTGTCGATTTGATTGAGTGTGAATTTGTGAGTAAGCATGAGAGTCATACGAAAGGTGGGTAATGAGAGGTGATTGCCAGGTCGATCCATTGACAAAATAAGGTTTTTCCTTTGAAATAGTATCAGGTACAATAAGAACTTAACTATTATTTAAATACAGTTCTTTAAACAAAATTGACAACTTAGGCTGGTAAAGACTGGACAGTGAGCTTTGTCCTAGTGATGGTTCAAACTTGAGCCTGAGAATGAACAATTTTTTTTTTAAATGGAGTTTTCTTGGAAACTAGTATTTCACCACGCAAGTTTAGTTTTTTCAGACAATCTCATAATGAATATCCTTTTTTCTCTTTGATAGTTTACTTAACTTAAATATGCCACAAACACGCAACAAAGCCGTAGATATCCATAAACTTCATAATAATATTACTTTGAGTGAGAGTACTCATAATAAAAACTTTTATATTATTATGAAAGCATATATCTGTGCAGCATACTCGTTCGGATAGTGCATGTTAAAAATGTACCGCATTGCTTAGCAAAAAAAAAACATTGGCTAGTATTAAATGCAGTATATTTATGGAGGAAACATACATTTTCTAGTATTTTATACAAAATATCTGTACGTTTTTCTCTTTAGTTTTTACCGAAACCATGTAAAAGCATGTAAATAAACGGTTAAGAATATAAATAAATGCATTTATGAAGAGTAACATTGCATGCGAGATTTTCAACTGGTTGTTGAAAATTGATATGGTTCACAATGCGCTTTATTGTGGTTCATGACTCGACCTTCTTACCTTGGGTTCTGTATGATGGACCCTGGCAGGGGTTTTTAATGGCTGGAGGTAGAATCATGTCACTTTTATCCAAGCTTCAGTCCTTGGTAAAAAATCGCCTCTAAGGCGACAGTCTGACATAAACTTGTACCACCTGTACACTACAATTTCCCACCATATTTAACATTGATTTTGTTAAATTGGGTTAACATTAAAATTCAAAAGCCTATGCTGCTAAAAACATAGTTTACCCTAACAGGTATTTGCATTTAGTAAAATTCCCGTGACGTACAAATTTGTTTAATTATTACAACGTTGTCAATTTAAACGTTTTCGTTAAATAACGTTTGATAAATAATCATTTAATCATTTGAGGCCTAATAATTCAGCACACTATTATTATGTTTGTTTATCCAGGTAGAATGTCAATTATCGAAAACTGGACCTATTAATCTAAAATGTACTCATTGCAACCTATCATTAACACCCATATTCTAAGAGCAAACCAAATTCATTTTTGGATTTAGTCGAACTGCATTGCCATGACGAAAGTTTAAAACACCCACCAAATCGTAATCCTAGAGTTTGTTGGCCGCAATTGGCATATATTCGAATAAGGTAACTCCTCCAGCTACCTATCTTTGTGAAACCCATAGTTGCTGCTTCAAACAATGCTAAAGATATCATATCTCACTATAATCAATGTTAGAGATGTATACGAAATGTTAAAAAACCCTGTCCTTTATAGTTTTCCGGTACTTTAAATTTGACATATGAAAATTAGGCGTTTATATGTCAATTAATATAAATCAAAATCAAAATATTTTTATTTTACATAGGCCTACAGGGGCACTTACAAAACGTCGGCAAAAAGGTGCTCGGTTCGGGTTGGTCGTTTCCTATGGAGAAGAACCGGCAAGAACCTCCATGGTTCCATCTGGTATCCATATAACGTATCCATATAACGGAATCGGAATCATGGTATCCATATAACGGAATATAGGCGTGGTTAAGTCCGATTTAACTTCTGTTCATGATTAAGAATACCAGTGTATGATAGGTTGTGTTAGATCACTGGTTAAATAAGTCCACAAACGGTAGAACTACGTATAATCAGTTTATTCCACCTCAAACAACATAGTTTACACTTTTTATAGTTTATGCACATCAATATAGTACACTTTTCGACAGTGCTATCGTACTAACCACGGTAATAAGGAACAGTTCGACTCTTCAGCATAAACCACGGAGCCAGACTGTCCGTTAAATACAAAAAACAACTAACGATATGTCGAGACAAAATATTAAATGCAACGAGGGTAACGTGAAAAATAAATGAAATTGTTACTTTTTCTTTTAAATGGTTTTACATAGATAGCTATGTAAAACCATTTAATAAATAGTTATAATAAATAAACCATTTCTTATTCTATTTTTTTCTTTTCTTTTACCAATTATGAAAAAGTATCAACGGAAAATCAAAAGGAACATTCGTTTCAGGTTGCCATAAACAAAAATTATAACAGTAAATAAAATATTTAAACATTCTAATTATAACAGTAAAGCGTTTTAACAGTTCGTCCATCCTGATCACCGTACACGTCCTCGTGTACATATAACAAAATAAAAGACCGGACCAGAATAAAAATAATTATGAAAGTATCATAATAATAGTGTTAGTAGTCTATAACATAAATAATTAAGTTTTATAAATATATTATTGTTCACAAAAATATACACACAAGTCACCAAATAGTGATATACCAAGTAATTAAACACAAACTCAGCACAAGTGTTTTGCACAATACTTCACAGACCCTCTGCTTCACAAAATCACCATTTTGATAACACATCACACACTTTGTGCACTTCACAAGTTCTGCCCCGTATAATTTGTGCAGTCCGTACCGCACACATTGCGCGGTCTGCATCGCACACCTTGTGCAGTCCGTCCCGCACACCATGTGCTGTCCACACTGCACACCTTATGGATCTTGAATCCCTTGAAAAAAGATTATGCGTCGCGCACCTTGCGCATTGCATCGCACACTTTGTGCATCCTATTAATTATGCGTCGCGCACCTTGCGCATTGCATCGCACACTTTGTGCATCCTATTAATTATGCGTCGCGCACCTTGCGCATTGCATTGCACACCTTGTGCATCCTATTCCTAATGCGTCACGCACTTTGCGCATTGCATCGCACACTTTGTGCAGCCTATTAATTCTGCGTCGCGCACCTTGCGCATTGCATTGCACACCTTGTGCACCTATTATCGCGCACCTCGCGCATTGCATTGCACACTTTGTGCACCTATTATCGCACACCTTGTGCATCCTATTACTTATGCGTCGCGCACCTTGCGCATTGCATCACACACCTTGTACATCCTATTACTTATGCGTCGCGCACCTTGCGCATTGCATCACACACCTTGTGCATCCTATTACTTATGCGTCGCGCACCTTGCGCATTGCATCACATACCTTGTGCACCCTATTCATAATGCATCGCGCACCTTGCGCATTGCATCACATACCTTGTGCACCCTATTCATAATGCATTGCGGACCTGGCGCATTATTTATTCTATGCAATCTAAGTTCATACAAAAATCTCTAACAACAAATCAACTAATCAACAGTACAACTGCCTTCATTACATCAAACTTGTTCATTTTCACTCAACAGTTCATTTTCGGAGGATTCATCAGTCCGATCGGTTCCAAAACACAACCACGGATAAATTTTATCCACTGCGTACACCCCTTTGTAAACGGTTGTACCTTTCTTGGTTAACGGAGTATCAGCTACCTCATACCTATCATTGTCAAATACTTTTGTAATTCGATAAGGACCCGATAGCTTCGGCAGTAGTTTCTTACTTTTACCTACACTATGAGTAAGAAAAGGCTTACAGATCTTCGGGATAGGGTGTAGATAACCTTGTTTCTTTCCCGATGGAATTTTATTATGTGCACACTCTAAACACGCGGTCACATATTTTTTTATAAATCTTCGCATCCGCGGGAACCAATAGTGGTCTTTTATTCGCTCGAGCGTCTTCTCAAAGCCAAAGTGCCCTATTTCGTCATGATTCTTTTGTAAAATTTGCCATCTACAGCCTTTTGGTACAACCCACCTCAACCCATTTTCTGTACTACGATAAATCCGATCTTTCTTTAATACAAAATTTTTACAAATCTCTACTATGTCATTATAGTCTGTATCTGACAGGATATCTTTAATCCGTTTTATTTCAGGATCACCTAATTGTACAGTTGTAAGCCAGTCATCAGTAATATTAAAAACGTCGTAAGTCTCAATTTCTTTGACTACACCTCTTTCCTGAGAAGACATGGGATTTCTGCTTAGAGCATCAACGTGCAGCATAGCCTGACCAGACCTGTATACGACATTGCAGTCGAACTCTTGGATTAAACTCCACCATCTAGCCACTCGTGGCACCATATCCCTTTTTAGAAAAGTTGCCCGCAAGGAATTACAATCGGTGACAATGGCAAAGTGTAACCCAAGAACGTATGGTCTGAATCGAACTAAAGCGCATATAACTGCTAGGGCCTCTAGTTCATAAGATGAGAAATGGGATTCCTCAGGAGAGGTTTGCCTACTATAAAATGCAATAGGTTTAAAAAGACCATCAGTCTGTTTTTGCAATAATATTGCACCTACCCCATGTTTACTTGCATCTGTATGAATTTGTGTCTCTAACTTAGGATCATATAATGATAGGACAGGTCGCAAAGTTAGCGCGGTTTTAAGTTTAACGAATGCAGTCTCTTGTTCGATACCCCAAGTCCACGTGACGTCCTTTTTCAACAATGTTGTCAAGGGGCGTGCAATTTCAGCAAAACCTCTGACAAATCGTCTAAAAAAACTCACTAAACCTATAAATTGCCTTACGTTGTGAGCGTCACGAGGGTGTGGAAAATTAGAAACAGACTCTTTTTTACGAGAACCTGGTCGTATTCCATCACTCGATACCTCGAACCCTAAATAATCTACACGCTCTTGGAAGAAATGGCATTTTTGTGGTTTTAGGGTCAAATTTGCTTGTCGTAATTTATCGAATACTACTCTTAGCCTATCGATGCCTTGTTCAAAACTTCCAGAGGGCACTAAAATGTCATCCATATACGCCAACGCGATGTCAAATCGAGCGTTCCCTAATACCAAATTGACAGCACGCTGAAAAACAGCAGGGGCATTTGCTAGACCAAACGGCATCCGATTAAATTCGAACTACCCGTCTGGTGTAACAAACGCTGTCTTAGTTTTTGACTCTTCTGTTAGACCTATTTGGTAGTAACCTGAGGCCATATCTAACGCACTAAAGTATTTGTTACCTGCAAGTCTATCAATTTGGTCCTCTATTCGAGGAATAGGGTAATGTTGTTTAGAGGTTTTTCTATTCAAAGCCCGATAGTCAACGCATAGTCGTTTGTCCCCGGTTTTCTTCTTCACTACTATTATGGGTGATGCATAAGGTGAAGTTGATTCCCTAATAATGTTGTGTTTTAACAAATCATCCACCATGAGTCTCACTTCATTACGTTCTGCATGACTAAGACGATAGGGGCGATATACTACTGGGTTATTATCGGTTAACTGAATATCCATGGTCGTTACGGTAGTGTGACCCAACTCTGATAAATTCATCGCAAAACAATCTCGATATTCGTCAATTAGTTGTTTCAACTTTGCTTTTTGACCATCATTTATGGGACCAATATTTAAATCATTAAATGTTATGTGAGTAAGCCCTTTATCAATTTTAAGAACATCGTAACATTTCCTCTCAACTTGATTATCGTTGTACAGAAATCCACGACAAATTAATTTATCTTTATTGAATGTTAAAGGTTGATTATTCGTATTTAATACCGTAACATAACCTAGGCCGTTAAAAATATTGCATATTCCAATTTCAATCCTGTACGAGTTCCTATTACCGTTTTCTATAAAAAGTTGTCCCGAAAAGCAATTATTGGTGTAACATCTAATTGAACCACTCCCGTATAATTGTATGGATTTACAGCACTTGAGACTAAATTTTACACTCGCATTATTATTTTTAGATGAAAAAATTAACTCATCGCTTGTTTTAATCACTTGTACGTGAGATTGTTCTGTGGCTGTCTGACCTAATAATACATCGTAGCTCAAAAAATTATCTGGTACTATCATTAAGTCAGCTATTACTAAAACTCCTTCCAAAGACAACTGCAAGTTACACATACCTATTGGGTTTATGGTCGCATTACCAAACCCCTTTAGTATGGGTAAGTCATTATATACCCATTGAATAGGACTAACTAGTGTCCGAGCAACTGATTCACGTATTAGACAACACTGAATTCCAAAATCAATGTAGCTCGTAAAAGTTTTACCGTTGATTGAAATGGATTTTTTGAATTTTTCATCTGTCTTCATATGTTTGATTTTATTTAGTCATAACGTTTTAATCTCTGCATCTTTTCTAAGTTCCCTTGTACAATTTGGATTATCATGGCCTACTCTCATACATTTCTGGCATTTTACTATTGGCTTTGGACATTTTGCAACCATATGTCCAACTTCATGACAGTTGAAACATCTTAACACTCTAACATCGCCTTTAGATCCACGTTGTGACATATCTGATACGGGTTTTACTATTTTCTTGTTAATATTTCGGTCAACACGTTCATGCTTAACATTTCTTAAAAATCCTAATAACTTATCAGCTCTATCTTCTATTTTTATCGAATCCACTCTTCGCTAATTCACAGGAAAGCCATGCAAGGCATCCTGCTTTCTTATCCTCGTGTCTTAGATTAGCAGCTAATCATTAATAGTCTCGTCGGTACTTACGTAACAAAACGCTAAAGCCACTCAAGTCCGTAAACCTATCAGGACATTACTAATTCAGGGCACGGAAAATATAATCGTTCCCACGTAAAAGAACTTAAACATTAGCCTTCTACTTTTCCTCGGCTGTAAGTAACTTGCGAAAGTTTGTATGAATTGTAAACAAGAATATAATCAAGGTTGGACACTTGGAGTGTTCGCAGAGATTGCAGTACGTGGCTACGTGCTGCGGGGGCTGAATATTTTACAGCAATAAGCAATGAGGAGCAATATGCGAGGTATGAGCAATATTGTGGGAATTATGAAATGGCGAAGCAATTTTTGGAATACGCTGGGACATTAAATAAATGGCACTGTTGGCAAGTACTTGAAACCGGGACGCCGCCGGCTGCAGAATAAACCTCATTATGAAAAATTACCGAAACTACACTCAGTACTTCTGTACTGAGTGTAGTTTCGGTAATTTTTATAATTTCTAAAATAATTAATTATTTATATGAAACTAGATAAGTGTTAAAACATAATATCAGCTGACCTATTTTATCCAACAACATCTGTTTGGGTCTAATAGACCCAAAAAATATACAACACTAGCTGTCCGGCGCAACTTCGTTTGCGTCACATTTTCCCCGTTTTCGCAACATTTTTCATTGGTGCTCCACTCCTATTGGTCGTGGCGTGATGATATATAGCCTATAGCCTTCCTCGATAAATGGGGTATCTAACACTGAAAGAATTTTTCAAATCGGACCAATAGTTCCGGAGCCTATTCAATGCAAACAAACAAAGAAACAATCAAATCTTTCCTCTTTATAATATTAGTTTAGACAACAGTTGCTTGTTCCATAAGCTTTGTATTTTCAATCAATATTCATTCCGTTTATTATATTAAGAACAACACCGTGGCAAGTGTCTGGCGCGAGCAGTAAAGACGGCAGGTTTGCACAGCATCTCATTACGTCACAGTGATGCAGATGTTCTACAGATCAATGTAAGCTGTGTTTGTACGAGAGATGTGTCGATTTCGTTGAGTGTGAATTTGTGAGTAAGCATGAGAGTCATACGAAAGGTGGGTAATGAGAGGTGATTGTTGCCTGGTCGATCCATTGACAAAATAAGGTTTTTCCTTTGAAATAGTGTCAGGTAAAATAAGAACTTAACTATGATTTAAATACAGTTCTTTAAACAAAATTGACAACTTAGGCCGGTAAAGACTGGACAGTGAGCTTTGTCCTAGTGATGGTTCAAACTTGAGCCTGAGAATGAACCATTTTTTTTTAAATGGAGTTTTCTTGGAAACTATTATTTCACCACGCAAGTTTAGTTTTTTCAGACAATCTCATAATGAATATCCTTTTTTCTCTTTGATAGTTTACTTAACTTAAATATGCCACAAACACGCAACAAAGCCGTATCCATAAACTTCATAACTTTTACTTTGAGTGAGAGTACTCATAATAAAAACTTTTATATTATTATGAAAGCATATATCTGTGCAGCATACTCATTCGGATAGTGCATGTTAAAAATGTACCGCATTGCTTAGCAAAAAAAAAACATTGGCTAGTATTAAATGCAGTATATTTATGGAGGAAACATACATTTTCTAGTATTTTATACAAAATATCTGTACGTTTTTCTCTTTAGTTTTTACCGAAACCATGTAAAAGCATGTAAATAAACGGTTAAGAATATAAATAAATGCATTTATGAAGAGTAACATTGCATGCGAGATTTTCAACTGGTTGTTGAAAATTGATATGGTTCACAATGCGCTTTATTGTGGTTCATGACTCGACCTTCTTACCTTGGGTTCTGTATGATGGACCCTGGCAGGGGTTTTTAATGGCTGGAGGTAGAATCATGTCACTTTTATCCAAGCTTCAGTCCTTGGTAAAAAATCGCCTCTAAGGCGACAGTCTGACATAAACTTGTACCACCTGTACACTACAATTTCCCACCATATTTAACATTGATTTTGTTAAATTGGGTTAACATTAAAATTCAAAAGCCTATGCTGCTAAAAACATAGTTTACCCTAACAGGTATTTGCATTTAGTAAAATTCCCGTGACGTACAAATTTGTTTAATTATTACAACGTTGTCAATTTAAACGTTTTCGTTAAATAACGTTTGATAAATAATCATTTAATCATTTGAGGCCTAATAATTCAGCACACTATTATTATGTTTGTTTATCCAGGTAGAATGTCAATTATCGAAAACTGGACCTATTAATCTAAAATGTACTCATTGCAACCTATCATTAACACCCATATTCTAAGAGCAAACCAAATTCATTTTTGGATTTAGTCGAACTGCATTGCCATGACGAAAGTTTAAAACACCCACTAAATCGTAATCCTAGAGTTTGTTGGCCGCAATTGGCATATATTCGAATAAGGTAACTCCTCCAGCTACCTATCTTTGTGAAACCCATAGTTGCTGCTTCAAACAATGCTAAAGATATCATATCTCACTATAATCAATGTTAGAGATGTATACGAAATGTTAAAAAACCCTGTCCTTTATAGTTTTCCGGTACTTTAAATTTGACATATGAAAATTAGGCGTTTATATGTCAATTAATATAAATCAAAATCAAAATATTTTTATTTTACATAGGCCTACAGGGGCACTTACAAAACGTCGGCAAAAAGGTGCTCGGTTCGGGTTGGTCGTTTCCTATGGAGAAGAACCGGCAAGAACCTCCATGGTTCCATCTGGTATCCATATAACGTATCCATATAACGGAATCGGAATCATGGTATCCATATAACGGAATATAGGCGTGGTTAAGTCCGATTTAACTTCTGTTCATGATTAAGAATACCAGTGTATGATAGGTTGTGTTAGATCACTGGTTAAATAAGTCCACAAACGGTAGAACTACGTATAATCAGTTTATTCCACCTCAAACAACATAGTTTACACTTTTTATAGTTTATGCACATCAATATAGTACACTTTTCGACAGTGCTATCGTACTAACCACGGTAATAAGGAACAGTTCGACTCTTCAGCATAAACCACGGAGCCAGACTGTCCGTTAAATACAAAAAACAACTAACGATATGTCGAGACAAAATATTAAATGCAACGAGGGTAACGTGAAAAATAAATGAAATTGTTACTTTTTCTTTTAAATGGTTTTACATAGATAGCTATGTAAAACCATTTAATAAATAGTTATAATAAATAAACCATTTCTTATTCTATTTTTTTCTTTTCTTTTACCAATTATGAAAAAGTATCAACGGAAAATCAAAAGGAACATTCGTTTCAGGTTGCCATAAACAAAAATTATAACAGTAAATAAAATATTTAAACATTCTAATTATAACAGTAAAGCGTTTTAACAGTTCGTCCATCCTGATCACCGTACACGTCCTCGTGTACATATAACAAAATAAAAGACCGGACCAGAATAAAAATAATTATGAAAGTATCATAATAATAGTGTTAGTAGTCTATAACATAAATAATTAAGTTTTATAAATATATTATTGTTCACAAAAATATACACACAAGTCAACAAATAGTCATATACCAAGTAATTAAACACAAACTCAGCACAAGTGTTTTGCACAATACTTCACAGACCCTCTGCTTCACAAAATCACCATTTTGATAACACATCACACACTTTGTGCACTTCACAAGTTCTGCCCCGTATAATTTGTGCAGTCCGTACCGCACACATTGCGCGGTCTGCATCGCACACCTTGTGCAGTCCGTCCCGCACACCATGTGCTGTCCACACTGCACACCTTATGGATCTTGAATCCCTTGAAAAAAGATTATGCGTCGCGCACCTTGCGCATTGCATCGCACACTTTGTGCATCCTATTAATTATGCGTCGCGCACCTTGCGCATTGCATCGCACACTTTGTGCATCCTATTAATTATGCGTCGCGCACCTTGCGCATTGCATTGCACACCTTGTGCATCCTATTCCTAATGCGTCACGCACTTTGCGCATTGCATCGCACACTTTGTGCAGCCTATTAATTCTGCGTCGCGCACCTTGCGCATTGCATTGCACACCTTGTGCACCTATTATCGCGCACCTCGCGCATTGCATTGCACACTTTGTGCACCTATTATCGCACACCTTGTGCATCCTATTACTTATGCGTCGCGCACCTTGCGCATTGCATCACACACCTTGTACATCCTATTACTTATGCGTCGCGCACCTTGCGCATTGCATCACACACCTTGTGCATCCTATTACTTATGCGTCGCGCACCTTGCGCATTGCATCACATACCTTGTGCACCCTATTCATAATGCATCGCGCACCTTGCGCATTGCATCACATACCTTGTGCACCCTATTCATAATGCATTGCGGACCTGGCGCATTATTTATTCTATGCAATCTAAGTTCATACAAAAATCTCTAACAACAAATCAACTAATCAACAGTACAACTGCCTTCATTACATCAAACTTGTTCATTTTCACTCAACAGTTCATTTTCGGAGGATTCATCAGTCCGATCGGTTCCAAAACACAACCACGGATAAATTTTATCCACTGCGTACACCCCTTTGTAAACGGTTGTACCTTTCTTGGTTAACGGAGTATCAGCTACCTCATACCTATCATTGTCAAATACTTTTGTAATTCGATAAGGACCCGATAGCTTCGGCAGTAGTTTCTTACTTTTACCTACACTATGAGTTTCTCTTACTACTCTAACAAGTTCCCCTAATTTGTATTTTTGCGCTTCTTTCCTTCTTTTATCAAAATACTCTTTTTGTTTATTTTGTGACTCATCAACGTACTGTTCTACTTTTTCTCTTATTTTAATAATATTATTTAGTTCGCTATCTTTATTTACATTGTCTTCAATATCTGATTCTATCTCAGGTATGATATGACCTTCGCTGGTACTAGTGAGTTTAAGACCAAACAAGATTTCTGATGGAGACTTTCCCGTACCTTTATTAAGGGTATTATTCAAGCCCCATTGAACTTTAAGTAAACGGTCATCCCATAAACGTTCATCCTTACCGTGGTTTTGAGCGGCAAGAGAATCTAAAATTGTTCTGTTGTACCTCTCCACTTGGCCATTTGCCCGTGGAGAAGCAACAGCATTTAAAATGTGTTTTGTGCCTATTTCACTCATAAACCCTTTGAATTTAATGCTCGTAAATGATGTACCCCGATCACTAATTAATCGTGTTGGTACACCGAATGTACCAAAGTAATCCCTCAAAACTGCGATAGATGTATTAGATTTTGTATTTTTGACCGCTTTTAAAACAATAAACTTTGAGTACGCGTCTATAATCACAAGGATATACGAATTCTTTCTTTTACTTGAAACAAACGGTCCGACATGATCAATGTGGACTGTATGAAAAGGCTTACAGATCTTCGGGATAGGGTGTAGATAACCTTGTTTCTTTCCCGATGGAATTTTATTATGTGCACACTCTAAACACGCGGTCACATATTTTTTTATAAATCTTCGCATCCGCGGGAACCAATAGTGGTCTTTTATTCGCTCGAGCGTCTTCTCAAAGCCAAAGTGCCCTATTTCGTCATGATTCTTTTGTAAAATTTGCCATCTACAGCCTTTTGGTACAACCCACCTCAACCCATTTTCTGTACTACGATAAATCCGATCTTTCTTTAATACAAAATTTTTACAAATCTCTACTATGTCATTATAGTCTGTATCTGACAGGATATCTTTAATCCGTTTTATTTCAGGATCACCTAATTGTACAGTTGTAAGCCAGTCATCAGTAATATTAAAAACGTCGTAAGTCTCAATTTCTTTGACTACACCTCTTTCCTGAGAAGACATGGGATTTCTGCTTAGAGCATCAACGTGCAGCATAGCCTGACCAGACCTGTATACGACATTGCAGTCGAACTCTTGGATTAAACTCCACCATCTAGCCACTCGTGGCACCATATCCCTTTTTAGAAAAGTTGCCCGCAAGGAATTACAATCGGTGACAATGGCAAAGTGTAACCCAAGAACGTATGGTCTGAATCGAACTAAAGCGCATATAACTGCTAGGGCCTCTAGTTCATAAGATGAGAAATGGGATTCCTCAGGAGAGGTTTGCCTACTATAAAATGCAATAGGTTTAAAAAGACCATCAGTCTGTTTTTGCAATAATATTGCACCTACCCCATGTTTACTTGCATCTGTATGAATTTGTGTCTCTAACTTAGGATCATATAATGATAGGACAGGTCGCAAAGTTAGCGCGGTTTTAAGTTTAACGAATGCAGTCTCTTGTTCGATACCCCAAGTCCACGTGACGTCCTTTTTCAACAATGTTGTCAAGGGGCGTGCAATTTCAGCAAAACCTCTGACAAATCGTCTAAAAAAACTCACTAAACCTATAAATTGCCTTACGTTGTGAGCGTCACGAGGGTGTGGAAAATTAGAAACAGACTCTATTTTACGAGAACCTGGTCGTATTCCATCACTCGATACCTCGAACCCTAAATAATCTACACGCTCTTGGAAGAAATGGCATTTTTGTGGTTTTAGGGTCAAATTTGCTTGTCGTAATTTATCGAATACTACTCTTAGCCTATCGATGCCTTGTTCAAAACTTCCAGAGGGCACTAAAATGTCATCCATATACGCCAACGCGATGTCAAATCGAGCGTTCCCTAATACCAAATTGACAGCACGCTGAAAAACAGCAGGGGCATTTGCTAGACCAAACGGCATCCGATTAAATTCGAACTACCCGTCTGGTGTAACAAACGCTGTCTTAGTTTTTGACTCTTCTGTTAGACCTATTTGGTAGTAACCTGAGGCCATATCTAACGCACTAAAGTATTTGTTACCTGCAAGTCTATCAATTTGGTCCTCTATTCGAGGAATAGGGTAATGTTGTTTAGAGGTTTTTCTATTCAAAGCCCGATAGTCAACGCATAGTCGTTTGTCCCCGGTTTTCTTCTTCACTACTATTATGGGTGATGCATAAGGTGAAGTTGATTCCCTAATAATGTTGTGTTTTAACAAATCATCCACCATGAGTCTCACTTCATTACGTTCTGCATGACTAAGACGATAGGGGCGATATACTACTGGGTTATTATCGGTTAACTGAATATCCATGGTCGTTACGGTAGTGTGACCCAACTCTGATAAATTCATCGCAAAACAATCTCGATATTCGTCAATTAGTTGTTTCAACTTTGCTTTTTGACCATCATTTATGGGACCAATATTTAAATCATTAAATGTTATGTGAGTAAGCCCTTTATCAATTTTAAGAACATCGTAACATTTCCTCTCAACTTGATTATCGTTGTACAGAAATCCACGACAAATTAATTTATCTTTATTGAATGTTAAAGGTTGATTATTCGTATTTAATACCGTAACATAACCTAGGCCGTTAAAAATATTGCATATTCCAATTTCAATCCTGTACGAGTTCCTATTACCGTTTTCTATAAAAAGTTGTCCCGAAAAGCAATTATTGGTGTAACATCTAATTGAACCACTCCCGTATAATTGTATGGATTTACAGCACTTGAGACTAAATTTTACACTCGCATTATTATTTTTAGATGAAAAAATTAACTCATCGCTTGTTTTAATCACTTGTACGTGAGATTGTTCTGTGGCTGTCTGACCTAATAATACATCGTAGCTCAAAAAATTATCTGGTACTATCATTAAGTCAGCTATTACTAAAACTCCTTCCAAAGACAACTGCAAGTTACACATACCTATTGGGTTTATGGTCGCATTACCAAACCCCTTTAGTATGGGTAAGTCATTATATACCCATTGAATAGGACTAACTAGTGTCCGAGCAACTGATTCACGTATTAGACAACACTGAATTCCAAAATCAATGTAGCTCGTAAAAGTTTTACCGTTGATTGAAATGGATTTTTTGAATTTTTCATCTGTCTTCATATGTTTGATTTTATTTAGTCATAACGTTTTAATCTCTGCATCTTTTCTAAGTTCCCTTGTACAATTTGGATTATCATGGCCTACTCTCATACATTTCTGGCATTTTACTATTGGCTTTGGACATTTTGCAATCATATGTCCAACTTCATGACAGTTGAAACATCTTAACACTCTAACATCGCCTTTAGATCCACGTTGTGACATATCTGATACGGGTTTTACTATTTTCTTGTTAATATTTCGGTCAACACGTTCATGCTTAACATTTCTTAAAAATCCTAATAACTTATCAGCTCTATCTTCTATTTTTATCGAATCCACTCTTCGCTAATTCACAGGAAAGCCATGCAAGGCATCCTGCTTTCTTATCCTCGTGTCTTAGATTAGCAGCTAATCATTAATAGTCTCGTCGGTACTTACGTAACAAAACGCTAAAGCCACTCAAGTCCGTAAACCTATCAGGACATTACTAATTCAGGGCACGGAAAATATAATCGTTCCCACGTAAAAGAACTTAAACATTAGCCTTCTACTTTTCCTCGGCTGTAAGTAACTTGCGAAAGTTTGTATGAATTGTAAACAAGAATATAATCAAGGTTGGACACTTGGAGTGTTCGCAGAGATTGCAGTACGTGGCTACGTGCTGCGGGGGCTGAATATTTTACAGCAATAAGCAATGAGGAGCAATATGCGAGGTATGAGCAATATTGTGGGAATTATGAAATGGCGAAGCAATTTTTGGAATACGCTGGGACATTAAATAAATGGCACTGTTGGCAAGTACTTGAAACCGGGACGCCGCCGGCTGCAGAATAAACCTCATTATGAAAAATTACCGAAACTACACTCAGTACTTCTGTACTGAGTGTAGTTTCGGTAATTTTTATAATTTCTAAAATAATTAATTATTTATATGAAACTAGATAAGTGTTAAAACATAATATCAGCTGACCTATTTTATCCAACAACATCTGTTTGGGTCTAATAGACCCAAAAAATATACAACACTAGCTGTCCGGCGCAACTTCGTTTGCGTCACATTTTCCCCGTTTTCGCAACATTTTTCATTGGTGCTCCACTCCTATTGGTCGTGGCGTGATGATATATAGCCTATAGCCTTCCTCGATAAATGGGGTATCTAACACTGAAAGAATTTTTCAAATCGGACCAATAGTTCCGGAGCCTATTCAATGCAAACAAACAAAGAAACAATCAAATCTTTCCTCTTTATAATATTAGTTTAGACAACAGTTGCTTGTTCCATAAGCTTTGTATTTTCAATCAATATTCATTCCGTTTATTATATTAAGAACAACACCTTGGCAAGTGTCTGGCGCGAGCAGTAAAGACGGCAGGTTTGCACAGCATCTCATTACGTCACAGTGATGCAGATGTTCTACGGATCAATGGAAGCAGCGATTGTACGAGAGATGTGTCGATTTGATTGAGTGTGAATTTGTGAGTAAGCATGAGAGTCATACGAAAGGTGGGTAATGAGAGGTGATTGCCAGGTCGATCCATTGACAAAATAAGGTTTTTCCTTTGAAATAGTATCAGGTACAATAAGAACTTAACTATTATTTAAATACAGTTCTTTAAACAAAATTGACAACTTAGGCTGGTAAAGACTGGACAGTGAGCTTTGTCCTAGTGATGGTTCAAACTTGAGCCTGAGAATGAACAATTTTTTTTTTAAATGGAGTTTTCTTGGAAACTAGTATTTCACCACGCAAGTTTAGTTTTTTCAGACAATCTCATAATGAATATCCTTTTTTCTCTTTGATAGTTTACTTAACTTAAATATGCCACAAACACGCAACAAAGCCGTAGATATCCATAAACTTCATAATAATATTACTTTGAGTGAGAGTACTCATAATAAAAACTTTTATATTATTATGAAAGCATATATCTGTGCAGCATACTCGTTCGGATAGTGCATGTTAAAAATGTACCGCATTGCTTAGCAAAAAAAAAACATTGGCTAGTATTAAATGCAGTATATTTATGGAGGAAACATACATTTTCTAGTATTTTATACAAAATATCTGTACGTTTTTCTCTTTAGTTTTTACCGAAACCATGTAAAAGCATGTAAATAAACGGTTAAGAATATAAATAAATGCATTTATGAAGAGTAACATTGCATGCGAGATTTTCAACTGGTTGTTGAAAATTGATATGGTTCACAATGCGCTTTATTGTGGTTCATGACTCGACCTTCTTACCTTGGGTTCTGTATGATGGACCCTGGCAGGGGTTTTTAATGGCTGGAGGTAGAATCATGTCACTTTTATCCAAGCTTCAGTCCTTGGTAAAAAATCGCCTCTAAGGCGACAGTCTGACATAAACTTGTACCACCTGTACACTACAATTTCCCACCATATTTAACATTGATTTTGTTAAATTGGGTTAACATTAAAATTCAAAAGCCTATGCTGCTAAAAACATAGTTTACCCTAACAGGTATTTGCATTTAGTAAAATTCCCGTGACGTACAAATTTGTTTAATTATTACAACGTTGTCAATTTAAACGTTTTCGTTAAATAACGTTTGATAAATAATCATTTAATCATTTGAGGCCTAATAATTCAGCACACTATTATTATGTTTGTTTATCCAGGTAGAATGTCAATTATCGAAAACTGGACCTATTAATCTAAAATGTACTCATTGCAACCTATCATTAACACCCATATTCTAAGAGCAAACCAAATTCATTTTTGGATTTAGTCGAACTGCATTGCCATGACGAAAGTTTAAAACACCCACCAAATCGTAATCCTAGAGTTTGTTGGCCGCAATTGGCATATATTCGAATAAGGTAACTCCTCCAGCTACCTATCTTTGTGAAACCCATAGTTGCTGCTTCAAACAATGCTAAAGATATCATATCTCACTATAATCAATGTTAGAGATGTATACGAAATGTTAAAAAACCCTGTCCTTTATAGTTTTCCGGTACTTTAAATTTGACATATGAAAATTAGGCGTTTATATGTCAATTAATATAAATCAAAATCAAAATATTTTTATTTTACATAGGCCTACAGGGGCACTTACAAAACGTCGGCAAAAAGGTGCTCGGTTCGGGTTGGTCGTTTCCTATGGAGAAGAACCGGCAAGAACCTCCATGGTTCCATCTGGTATCCATATAACGTATCCATATAACGGAATCGGAATCATGGTATCCATATAACGGAATATAGGCGTGGTTAAGTCCGATTTAACTTCTGTTCATGATTAAGAATACCAGTGTATGATAGGTTGTGTTAGATCACTGGTTAAATAAGTCCACAAACGGTAGAACTACGTATAATCAGTTTATTCCACCTCAAACAACATAGTTTATACTTTTTATAGTTTATGCACATCAATATAGTACACTTTTCGACAGTGCTATCGTACTAACCACGGTAATAAGGAACAGTTCGACTCTTCAGCATAAACCACGGAGCCAGACTGTCCGTTAAATACAAAAAACAACTAACGATATGTCGAGACAAAATATTAAATGCAACGAGGGTAACGTGAAAAATAAATGAAATTGTTACTTTTTCTTTTAAATGGTTTTACATAGATAGCTATGTAAAACCATTTAATAAATAGTTATAATAAATAAACCATTTCTTATTCTATTTTTTTCTTTTCTTTTACCAATTATGAAAAAGTATCAACGGAAAATCAAAAGGAACATTCGTTTCAGGTTGCCATAAACAAAAATTATAACAGTAAATAAAATATTTAAACATTCTAATTATAACAGTAAAGCGTTTTAACAGTTCGTCCATCCTGATCACCGTACACGTCCTCGTGTACATATAACAAAATAAAAGACCGGACCAGAATAAAAATAATTATGAAAGTATCATAATAATAGTGTTAGTAGTCTATAACATAAATAATTAAGTTTTATAAATATATTATTGTTCACAAAAATATACACACAAGTCAACAAATAGTCATATACCAAGTAATTAAACACAAACTCAGCACAAGTGTTTTGCACAATACTTCACAGACCCTCTGCTTCACAAAATCACCATTTTGATAACACATCACACACTTTGTGCACTTCACAAGTTCTGCCCCGTATAATTTGTGCAGTCCGTACCGCACACATTGCGCGGTCTGCATCGCACACCTTGTGCAGTCCGTCCCGCACACCATGTGCTGTCCACACTGCACACCTTATGGATCTTGAATCCCTTGAAAAAAGATTATGCGTCGCGCACCTTGCGCATTGCATCGCACACTTTGTGCATCCTATTAATTATGCGTCGCGCACCTTGCGCATTGCATCGCACACTTTGTGCATCCTATTAATTATGCGTCGCGCACCTTGCGCATTGCATTGCACACCTTGTGCATCCTATTCCTAATGCGTCACGCACTTTGCGCATTGCATCGCACACTTTGTGCAGCCTATTAATTCTGCGTCGCGCACCTTGCGCATTGCATTGCACACCTTGTGCACCTATTATCGCGCACCTCGCGCATTGCATTGCACACTTTGTGCACCTATTATCGCACACCTTGTGCATCCTATTACTTATGCGTCGCGCACCTTGCGCATTGCATCACACACCTTGTACATCCTATTACTTATGCGTCGCGCACCTTGCGCATTGCATCACACACCTTGTGCATCCTATTACTTATGCGTCGCGCACCTTGCGCATTGCATCACATACCTTGTGCACCCTATTCATAATGCATCGCGCACCTTGCGCATTGCATCACATACCTTGTGCACCCTATTCATAATGCATTGCGGACCTGGCGCATTATTTATTCTATGCAATCTAAGTTCATACAAAAATCTCTAACAACAAATCAACTAATCAACAGTACAACTGCCTTCATTACATCAAACTTGTTCATTTTCACTCAACAGTTCATTTTCGGAGGATTCATCAGTCCGATCGGTTCCAAAACACAACCACGGATAAATTTTATCCACTGCGTACACCCCTTTGTAAACGGTTGTACCTTTCTTGGTTAACGGAGTATCAGCTACCTCATACCTATCATTGTCAAATACTTTTGTAATTCGATAAGGACCCGATAGCTTCGGCAGTAGTTTCTTACTTTTACCTACACTATGAGTTTCTCTTACTACTCTAACAAGTTCCCCTAATTTGTATTTTTGCGCTTCTTTCCTTCTTTTATCAAAATACTCTTTTTGTTTATTTTGTGACTCATCAACGTACTGTTCTACTTTTTCTCTTATTTTAATAATATTATTTAGTTCGCTATCTTTATTTACATTGTCTTCAATATCTGATTCTATCTCAGGTATGATATGACCTTCGCTGGTACTAGTGAGTTTAAGACCAAACAAGATTTCTGATGGAGACTTTCCCGTACCTTTATTAAGGGTATTATTCAAGCCCCATTGAACTTTAAGTAAACGGTCATCCCATAAACGTTCATCCTTACCGTGGTTTTGAGCGGCAAGAGAATCTAAAATTGTTCTGTTGTACCTCTCCACTTGGCCATTTGCCCGTGGAGAAGCAACAGCATTTAAAATGTGTTTTGTGCCTATTTCACTCATAAACCCTTTGAATTTAATGCTCGTAAATGATGTACCCCGATCACTAATTAATCGTGTTGGTACACCGAATGTACCAAAGTAATCCCTCAAAACTGCGATAGATGTATTAGATTTTGTATTTTTGACCGCTTTTAAAACAATAAACTTTGAGTACGCGTCTATAATCACAAGGATATACGAATTCTTTCTTTTACTTGAAACAAACGGTCCGACATGATCAATGTGGACTGTATGAAAAGGCTTACAGATCTTCGGGATAGGGTGTAGATAACCTTGTTTCTTTCCCGATGGAATTTTATTATGTGCACACTCTAAACACGCGGTCACATATTTTTTTATAAATCTTCGCATCCGCGGGAACCAATAGTGGTCTTTTATTCGCTCGAGCGTCTTCTCAAAGCCAAAGTGCCCTATTTCGTCATGATTCTTTTGTAAAATTTGCCATCTACAGCCTTTTGGTACAACCCACCTCAACCCATTTTCTGTACTACGATAAATCCGATCTTTCTTTAATACAAAATTTTTACAAATCTCTACTATGTCATTATAGTCTGTATCTGACAGGATATCTTTAATCCGTTTTATTTCAGGATCACCTAATTGTACAGTTGTAAGCCAGTCATCAGTAATATTAAAAACGTCGTAAGTCTCAATTTCTTTGACTACACCTCTTTCCTGAGAAGACATGGGATTTCTGCTTAGAGCATCAACGTGCAGCATAGCCTGACCAGACCTGTATACGACATTGCAGTCGAACTCTTGGATTAAACTCCACCATCTAGCCACTCGTGGCACCATATCCCTTTTTAGAAAAGTTGCCCGCAAGGAATTACAATCGGTGACAATGGCAAAGTGTAACCCAAGAACGTATGGTCTGAATCGAACTAAAGCGCATATAACTGCTAGGGCCTCTAGTTCATAAGATGAGAAATGGGATTCCTCAGGAGAGGTTTGCCTACTATAAAATGCAATAGGTTTAAAAAGACCATCAGTCTGTTTTTGCAATAATATTGCACCTACCCCATGTTTACTTGCATCTGTATGAATTTGTGTCTCTAACTTAGGATCATATAATGATAGGACAGGTCGCAAAGTTAGCGCGGTTTTAAGTTTAACGAATGCAGTCTCTTGTTCGATACCCCAAGTCCACGTGACGTCCTTTTTCAACAATGTTGTCAAGGGGCGTGCAATTTCAGCAAAACCTCTGACAAATCGTCTAAAAAAACTCACTAAACCTATAAATTGCCTTACGTTGTGAGCGTCACGAGGGTGTGGAAAATTAGAAACAGACTCTATTTTACGAGAACCTGGTCGTATTCCATCACTCGATACCTCGAACCCTAAATAATCTACACGCTCTTGGAAGAAATGGCATTTTTGTGGTTTTAGGGTCAAATTTGCTTGTCGTAATTTATCGAATACTACTCTTAGCCTATCGATGCCTTGTTCAAAACTTCCAGAGGGCACTAAAATGTCATCCATATACGCCAACGCGATGTCAAATCGAGCGTTCCCTAATACCAAATTGACAGCACGCTGAAAAACAGCAGGGGCATTTGCTAGACCAAACGGCATCCGATTAAATTCGAACTACCCGTCTGGTGTAACAAACGCTGTCTTAGTTTTTGACTCTTCTGTTAGACCTATTTGGTAGTAACCTGAGGCCATATCTAACGCACTAAAGTATTTGTTACCTGCAAGTCTATCAATTTGGTCCTCTATTCGAGGAATAGGGTAATGTTGTTTAGAGGTTTTTCTATTCAAAGCCCGATAGTCAACGCATAGTCGTTTGTCCCCGGTTTTCTTCTTCACTACTATTATGGGTGATGCATAAGGTGAAGTTGATTCCCTAATAATGTTGTGTTTTAACAAATCATCCACCATGAGTCTCACTTCATTACGTTCTGCATGACTAAGACGATAGGGGCGATATACTACTGGGTTATTATCGGTTAACTGAATATCCATGGTCGTTACGGTAGTGTGACCCAACTCTGATAAATTCATCGCAAAACAATCTCGATATTCGTCAATTAGTTGTTTCAACTTTGCTTTTTGACCATCATTTATGGGACCAATATTTAAATCATTAAATGTTATGTGAGTAAGCCCTTTATCAATTTTAAGAACATCGTAACATTTCCTCTCAACTTGATTATCGTTGTACAGAAATCCACGACAAATTAATTTATCTTTATTGAATGTTAAAGGTTGATTATTCGTATTTAATACCGTAACATAACCTAGGCCGTTAAAAATATTGCATATTCCAATTTCAATCCTGTACGAGTTCCTATTACCGTTTTCTATAAAAAGTTGTCCCGAAAAGCAATTATTGGTGTAACATCTAATTGAACCACTCCCGTATAATTGTATGGATTTACAGCACTTGAGACTAAATTTTACACTCGCATTATTATTTTTAGATGAAAAAATTAACTCATCGCTTGTTTTAATCACTTGTACGTGAGATGGTTCTGTGGCTGTCTGACCTAATAATACATCGTAGCTCAAAAAATTATCTGGTACTATCATTAAGTCAGCTATTACTAAAACTCCTTCCAAAGACAACTGCAAGTTACACATACCTATTGGGTTTATGGTCGCATTACCAAACCCCTTTAGTATGGGTAAGTCATTATATACCCATTGAATAGGACTAACTAGTGTCCGAGCAACTGATTCACGTATTAGACAACACTGAATTCCAAAATCAATGTAGCTCGTAAAAGTTTTACCGTTGATTGAAATGGATTTTTTGAATTTTTCATCTGTCTTCATATGTTTGATTTTATTTAGTCATAACGTTTTAATCTCTGCATCTTTTCTAAGTTCCCTTGTACAATTTGGATTATCATGGCCTACTCTCATACATTTCTGGCATTTTACTATTGGCTTTGGACATTTTGCAACCATATGTCCAACTTCATGACAGTTGAAACATCTTAACACTCTAACATCGCCTTTAGATCCACGTTGTGACATATCTGATACGGGTTTTACTATTTTCTTGTTAATATTTCGGTCAACACGTTCATGCTTAACATTTCTTAAAAATCCTAATAACTTATCAACGTTATCAAATCCAACCGCCTCTGCGCCATATAAAGAAAGAAGAAAGAAAGAAAACATATTTATTTGGCACATGCCACAAATGCACACAATAAAAAATAAAACATAAAACTGAAAAAGATAATATTGTGTGTCTCACGGCTGCGCCAAATAGGCCCAGTTCAGCAAACTGCCGAGCAGCTAGTGCCCGACGCTGGTTTTTAACTGGACCCGAGATAAATGACGTGACGGACAAAAACAGTTTAGTAGGTATGTAATTTGTGTTATGAATTATGTGTATGAATAGGTATATACTTATATACAATAAATATCAGTGCAATAATAACAAATAAAATAAATAAAACTGCATATTTATAAAAAACAAGAAAAAGTGCAAAACAAAACAAAAATCGATAGGTACCAAAGTAAATGGGACGGACGAACGTAAATATAAACATAAAACCTGTTTCGCACGTATCGTTTCTAAACTACTAGACGCACAATATCTAATTAATCCGTGCACTTCGTCAATACGCTGCAAGCAGCCGAGCGCGATTGACTAAAAGTAAAATTTTAAGAAATAACGGAAAAAAGTAGCAGATGCGATGGCAATTGGGTACTTAAAACGTTATACTTAATATTATGTTTGACGGAAGTGGAGCTCAATTATGCTAGCGTAGATAAACAAAGCCTATAATATAAAAAAGGTAAGCTAGTTTAAAAGTGTTTCGATTAAAAAGTCATATACCTAATTTGAAAGTGAAAAGACACCTTTGTCATATTTTCTTTAATTTTTGCATTTACAGATGTCAAGATTCACGACAAAGGCACTGACCACGCTCAGATTCAGCCCCTGCCAGATGTGAAAGAAAGGATAAGTGAAATGAAATCATCCCGTCGCCGTTTGTTCCAGTCGCCTGCAAGTGGGCCACACACATTAGGTAAGAAAGTGCGCACGTGTGTTGCGTTGCTGCAAAGTGTTGTTTAAAAGGTAGGCGGTCATTTTAGTACTTATGTTATTTTATAAACCGCAGGTCTCACAAAATGCGATGTGTTGCTGCGGCGCGGCGCCGCAGAATAACGATAGCACCCTCCGGCTGCGGATACAAGTGTCGTAATGCTAAGCGAGACGAGCGTAAGCATGAGCTGAAGATTTATGTACAACAAATTACAAATAAAATAAAATAATAAAATCAAGGGAAAAAAATCAAGGTAATAGGTAGGAAGGTTCATAGTTTGTACATTATATAATTGACACATTCAGTGCGACCATATCCAACTTACATTGCGATTCCACTAAAAACTGCCGTAAACGTTTTCTGAAAGTGTCTATTGTGCCAATCATTCTTATCGGTGGTGGCAGGTTATTCCATACTTTGGAAGCCGCATAACGAAAGCTACCTCTGAATGCTGCTGTGTGATGACAATGAGTCGAGAGTTGTTGTGAACATTGTCTTCTCTCACATTCGCGTCTACTAGCTAACCAACTAAGCTTATTGTATAGGTAGTCCGGTTTTTTATATTTAACCACACCAAACAGGAGGCATGCCAAATGTAGTTTGCGTCTGGATTTCATTTTTAATGATAAATGTTTGTTTAGAAAAGGTGTTACGTGACTTCGACGGGGAATATTGTAACAAAACCGCGCGCAAGCGTTTTGTACTCTCTGGATGAGCCGATCTGTACGAGCTAATAGGCGCGGGCCATATACTGTGTCAGCATAGTTTAATCTAGATAGTACCAACGTTTCCACAAGTTGTTCCCGTAGTTGAACTGATAAGTAGGGCCTCATCCTATATAAAACCTTCAAGCGATAAAAACAGTTTCTGACCGAGTCTGCTATATGTTTCTCAAAACGAAGAGCTTCATCCATCACAAGACCCAGATTACGCGCCTCATAGACTCGCTCGATTTGTTCGCCCATTAGTACCAAGTCAAAAGTTAAAGGCAGTCGGGCAAGCTGCTGTCTTGTACCAAAAACTATATATTTTGTTTTTGTAGGGTTCAGCGACAGGCAGTTCTCCTCAGACCAAACGGCAATTCGCTGAAGATCTTCGTTCAGATCCTTAATGGCGCTGTCATACTCGTCTGGTCTGAAGGAAATATACAGTTGTACATCGTCGGCGTATATATGGTACTTGCATCTCTGGAGGCATCTTATTATGTCTGCGCAGTACAAAATGAAGAGAATGGGACCAAGAATAGAACCCTGCGGGACCACTCTCTCTACAGAGATAGGTGCCGATCTTAGAGTAGTGCCGTCACTCAAACGCAGGTCAACAAATTGTTCCCTATTGCTTAAGTAGCTGCGGAACCATTGTATAGCTTCTTTGTCGAAACCGTAATATTTTAACTTTGACAGTAATAATGGGATATTTATAGCGTCAAATGCCCTGGAAAAATCCAGTAAAACCAGTAATGTGCACATTCCTTTATCTTGGGCGGATAATATGTTGTCAGTAACATCCAGTAAAGCAGTAGATGTACTGCGCTGTTTTCTAAACCCTGATTGTAAGTCGGGTAAAATGTTATTTTGTTCCAGAAACAGCGTAAGTTGATGGCTGACAATTTTTTCTAATACTTTGGATAAACACGGTAATACACTGATTGGGCGTAGATCTTTTAAGGTTTCTGGATTAGAATTTTTTGGCAGGGGCCTAATGGAAGCAATCTTCCATTGGTCCGGGAATGTTGACGTCACGATGGAGTGATTAATTATATCCGTTAAAACATTTAAAGTGTGCGGCAAAGTCATATTAATCATATCCAGGTTAATATTGTCGTAGCCTTCGGCGTTACTTTTGAGACTAGCGATAGTTCGTGAGACTTTGTTCTGGTCCACTGGAGCAATTGTAAAAACTGTCTCACCGTGGGTATGATTTTCATAAAAATTCATAAGCAATGCGCTTGGCTCGGGGTTACCGGGGACGATCAAAAAGTTTACATTAATTAGGTCAGGGTCTGTAAAATGCGACGGAAGGTCTTGTCTTGATTTGAAAGGTAATAAGGTCGATTTCAGATTCTTCCAGAGCAATCTGGGGTTTTTTATCTTAGTATTGATGTTAAGTTTGAAATACGCAGTCTTTTCATTGTAAAGAGAACTAATCACTAAGCGCTTTAAGTCTTTGTAGTATTTCTTTTTGGAATCTGATTTAGTTTTCCTAAAACTACTTAGTGCTTCGTCACGTAATCGCATCATAACTTTGATTGTGTCTGTAATCCACGGATATGATTTATCCCTTATAGTACATGATTTAACAGGTGCGTGAGCATCAAACAAGGAAGTTATAAGGTTGTTGAAGACATGTACCATATCATTAACGGAGTCTAGCGTTGAAATAATACCAATGTTTAATGAAGACAAGTCTATGTTAAATGTTTCTGTGCATACTTTTTGAAGAGGGCGTAATTTTACGAAGTAAGGTTTAAATTTGTCACGCTTAATACTAAATTCACTCACTACAATGGAATGGCCGTTGAGTGAACCGAAAGATTCTACCGCTGTGTGTCTTGCTCTCAAGTCAGTACACAGAAGATCGATGAGAGTTTCACTGGATGCTGTGTAGTGAGTAGGGCTTGTGACCAGCTGTGTAAGATTAAAAGTGTTAAGAAATTCATTTATATTTTTCGTTTTTATACCATTTGTGTCTATCATATTGACATTGAAATCGCCAAGTAAAATATAGTGATCGCAATTACCCAAAGAACTAATAGAATCCGTTATTGCATCGAGAAAGAGGGCAAGATTTAACCATGGCGGACGGTACGCTGTTCCAATGGCAATCTTTTTACCGTTCAAGGAGAGTGTTAACCACATCTGTTCGACCGACTCGAACCTGGGATCGACCGCGCTAGTCCAAGTACGTGCGCTCAGCCCGCGCCGAACATAAAAACCGATACCCCCACCCCGCCCCGCGCGAACACTCGCTGGTCGCGGTGTGTGACGCAGACGATAGCCCGGCACCACCGGAGCGCGCCCCTCCTCGCCCGGTCTGAGCCAAGTCTCGTTAATGGCCATAATGTCAAAGCAGTGCCTGTCAAGTGCACTAATCAAGTCATCATGACCCGTACCCAATGAACCAGCATTAAGCAACCCAACTTTAAACAATTTATTCCGTGTATTCGTCATTGTAAACTTTACTCGTAAAATAAAATCCGTCATTTGGCAAAATACGTGTAAGTATTATCGTCAAAGCACATTCTATTGTAATTTGATATATTAATCGTATCGGTCGAGTTGTGAATTTGTTGATAGTGTACATAGGTTTTAAACTATGGTATGTAAGTAATATGTTTGTAAAATAGAATAGTAGTTGTATGATACATAGGTGTAGGTAAATATAGTAGTGTGTAGTGTTACAAAACTGGTTTGTTACTCGGCGTAGTTTACAGAGGTGCGCCGCGAGACACACATCTGCCAATACAAAACATGACTTGACTTACATATCGGACCTGACATATCGGACCGACCTATCCTCTATGCCATACACTATACAGTCGATAGCATCTTTCCCAGAAATACGACAACGATTTAGAGCTATCAATTTTTCGTAATAATATTCCTCTAAATCGTCCCCAAATTTAGCTTTCAGGTTAAGCATTTCAGTTAACAAATGTGCATAATTTTCGTTGGTAGGAAAAGCAGCCTCAAGTTTTTCTTGCCATATATCCCATGAGTGCATAACAGAGGCCTGCCCCTCATACCAATGTTTAGCAGTATTCACAAGTTTTGTAAGAGCATAATGAGTAGTTTGTTTGCTATCCCAACCGTAAATATCAGCACATTCGTTGACTTTGTTCAGCCAAGTAACTATTATTTGATTTTTAACTTTTGGATCAAATTCGGGCACTACATTAATAGATGTATATTTATTTTTCACTTGAGGATTTACGGTTGCGATAGTTTGCAAAGTTTTATTAAGAGTCTCTAATAAATCAACACTAATATTATGAGAACTATTTTCCATGCGTATTTCAGCGGTTGTAGGGGGCGGCGGCGTATTCGATTCCTGATCGGGCCTGAGGTTGTGACCATCCTCTTTCGAATGACCCTCCATGCGACACGATTCACCAGTCAAACGAGCACCTATTCCAGTACATTGGGACTCGTTATTAATTTCTGGCGAGCGATTTAATCTTTTACGTTTGAGACGGTTTTTGCTAACGTCCAGGTCTCGAGAACAACTTCGTCGATCCGAACTGCGTGACGAGCTTCGAGTAGAGGATTGCATCCGCGATGTACGCTTACGAGATCTACCACGATGCTGTCGATTCTTACGTCGAGGGCGAGAACGTGACTTGCGTGACCCTGAACGTGTTCGCCGCTTAGCAACACGTGTCCGGGTAGATCGCCTGTGGTGCCGACTTCGAGATTTTCTACGTAAATGCACAGAAGACACTGAACTGCTACGAGAACGCGAAGTACGTCACGTTCTTGATCGTAATTCTCTATCACGTTCCATTGAGTTTATTAGAAGCTGAAGCACTTACCAGTAACGGCGAAAAAATTCAAACCTGAATCTTTATAATTATGACCGAGAAAGGCGCGCAGCGACCCCGCTTCGGATTTGTTAGATCACTGGTTAAATAAGTCCACAAACGGTAGAACTACGTATAATCAGTTTATTCCACCTCAAACAACATAGTTTACACTTTTTATAGTTTATGCACATCAATATAGTACACTTTTCGACAGTGCTATCGTACTAACCACGGTAATAAGGAACAGTTCGACTCTTCAGCATAAACCACGGAGCCAGACTGTCCGTTAAATACAAAAAACAACTAACGATATGTCGAGACAAAATATTAAATGCAATGAGGGTAACGTGAAAAATAAATGAAATTGTTACTTTTTCTTTTAAATGGTTTTACATAGATAGCTATGTAAAACCATTTAATAAATAGTTATAATAAATAAACCATTTCTTATTCTATTTTTTTCTTTTCTTTTACCAATTATGAAAAAGTATCAACGGAAAATCAAAAGGAATATCGTTTCAGGTTGCCATAAACAAAAATTATAACAGTAAATAAAATATTTAAACATTCTAATTATAACAGTAAAGCGTTTTAACAGTTGCAACGAGTAGATTTTTTAATATAGATAATCTACCTCCTCTTTATCAAAAGAACATTTTTAAATACTTCAGAACCAGACTGTGTAACTTCGTAGCTGCTACGCCGTAGCTGAAGTCTTAGCTACGCTGTTTCGTAGCACGTTGGAGTTAGTAAAATTGGAGATAAACGGAACGGACTGGATCAGACTTTGACACGTATATCTTGTATATTAAGTTTTTAAACCGACATGGTCACTAACACTATCAAAACAAAAAAAAAAAAAAACGGGAACTTAAAACAAACAATAAACATGGTAAATATCCCGTTACAAGTGTTATTGATATTATCTTGCTTATTATTTGCCAAAGTTTGCTGTAAGCAGTCCGGTCCGCTCTCTAGACCATTTGGTTTGACCGAACCATAAAAAGTGCGGTACAAACAAGTTGCGGACGCGGTTCATAATATCACAAGATAATTTATTTTTTAAACACTACAAAATTAAATTACGTTCCACAGCTTTACTTTATCCATTAAATTAAAAGAGCAATGTAAACGCTAACAAAATCCCACATAGAATACAATTCAACGATCCTCAGAATCCCACACACTCCCTGCAACGCACGTATTATCAATACGTTCAAAGAAACTCAATACCATCACTTGTCTCGGAACAGTTCCACATACTCCTGGAAATACTTCCAGCTGTCTAGCGGACTGTTGTATAGCCACTATAAAGCTAATATACAGCTAACTGTGGTATAGTATGATCATATTAAAGTTCTTAGCATCGTTGCAGCGCAATGTTATAAGGTACTTCATATAAATGGCGGATTTCGAATTGAGTTTAGAATAGATGCAGTTTGAATGGATTGTGTTGTGCATGTTACCGAACGCTGTTTCGTGTTGGGATTAAGTCGTTTAATAGAAAGAGTTTTGCTTAAAAATATATGTAAACTCACGCCTTATTCCCATGGTACGCAGTAACTACAGAAACCAGGCCTTTCGCTTCATCCACATTCATACAATTGGTTATGAACGCCCGCCGCGCCGGTTACGACTTGCGAGTAATACGCACCTGATCTTTCCAAAGAACCTCACCAATACCAGTATTATTAGGTCGTTTCGTATGCACTACTCTACACTACACTAAACGGGTCAATTTATTAAAAACTTGCTGTCCGGCGCAACTTCGTTTGCGTCACATTTTCCCCGTTTTCGCTACATTTTTCATTGCTGCCATTCGATCCTATTGATCGTAGCGTGATGATATATAGCCTATAGCTTTAGCTATCTAACACTGAAAGAATTTTTCAAATCAGATCAGTAGTTCCTGAGATTAGCGCGTTCAAGCAAACAAAAAAACAAACAAACTCTTCAGCTTTATAATATTAGATTATAATATTATATAGTATAGAAGATAATATTGAAGGGTCACAGTCCAGGTGGACCAGGACAGGTGGTGGTGGTGGTGGTGGTGGTGGTGGTGGTCCGCGTGGTGGTGGTGGTGGTGGGGTGGTGGTGGTGGTGGGTGTGGTGGTCCAGGGTCCAGGTGTCAGGGTCGGTCATTGAATGCACTTTCTCACTGCAACTTGGTGAATAAAGATCATTGAGTCTAGCTTATCTTATCTCCTCAATGATTTCCAACGCCTCAAAAAACCACATACCTACTACATGCCTCATTCACAAATCTACTAAATGCCAACCACATGAAGGTATTGTTTTAATCACCAATATCAAGTTAATCAAGTCCAGTCCTAATAACATGGCCAACGTGTCACCGAGTTCGTTACCAACATACAAATAGATTAGTACTTGATTAGAGCAGGCTCATCATCACCAACAGGTTCTACTAACGAAATAATGTGAGGTTTATTGAATTAAAATGATATACTTTTGGCTTGTTAGTGCTAATACAACGTAGGGATGGTCTATATTAGTTTAATAATAATTGGTGATTAGACGGGTTGTAATAGTTATTTATTTGTTAGCACCTTCTCTGTTATGATGTGACTGAAATTTTAGCTTGAGTAATGGATTTTAGGAAAATACGAGTTGTTGTACCTACACATTTTATTTTGGTTTTGTGACTAATTGGTTATTATAAAAATCCTCAAAAGATTACTTTCATTTTCCTCTGTAGCGTCTATCGCAAGTAGCTATAAGTCAGCTTCATCATTATCATCATCAGCCTATAATGTTCCCACTACTGAGACACAGGCCTCCTCTATATGAGAGGGAGTCAGTTGTAATCCACCACGCGGGCCCAGTGCAGGTTGGTAGGTGTCACAAGTCTTCGATTTTTTAGTTCTAGGACATGCCGGTTTCCTCACGATGCAGTTTTTCTTCACCGTTTTTGAGAGCAGTTAATTCCCATCAAGCTAATTGCTTCATATATCAAATTTCGAACAGGCACTGAAATCTTGTAGAAAAATGCTCACAGTTTCAGATACGTCCAACATTCCGCTCAAAACACCTTCAGTTCCGCAAAGTTAAGAGCCGCACTTAACAGTTACTGCCGGCTCCCGCATCCATAACCCATTGGCAGTAAGTGCCTCTAACTTCAGGACATCGGCCCATCGAACTTGAACACTTGAACATGTACCTGCCACCTCTTCATAAGGTCATGTAACTTTATGGCCCATATAGGTTTATTGTTGTTCGAAACATATTTACTGAAGTTACATGATGAGAGAAGATGCAGAAGACTTACGAATCTATTGTGCATACTGGCTCTTTTCTGAACTATTCGTGAACATGATCTTGGCAGTTGATCACTTGCTAGTATCTTAGCTGGGGAGAATAAGTATAGGACGAACTCCCCAGCTACACCAGAAATACCACATACAGCCTTTGCTATACTTCTGCCTGAAGAAACTACATAAATCTAATATTTATACATATACAGCATGTTTGGCGCATGGACCGACACAACTTTTCCACGGAGTTGGGAGGTCATTAGCTAGGTTGACCCTATGTCCCAAATGAAGTCGTAAAATTTCATACATTTTTTTTAAACTTAGGAAGCTTGTAAGAAATTTTCTTAAAACCAGTTGTATCAAATAATGATTTATTTAGGTTTAACTGGCTTTGGAGAAAACGTTTTTTTTCCTACAGCTATGGACCTTCTGCTCTCCTTGTCTTCTGTCTCAAGTTACATAAACTGTTATGTATGTAAATATGATCCAAGTTTCGACTACGTGGATTAGCGTTAGTGTACTCTGGATCAGGCGCGAGATAAAGGGAGATTGAGACGTTTTGAATATCAATGATTATGATATTACAGGAGATATCTAAGCCTTAGTCCGATGCTAGATATGAAAGTCGTTAGTCGTAGTTCCTAAAGTCATGTAAGGTCAAGAATATAAATTGATACACGTTTAAGAGAAAATCTTGAAAAACATCAACATACTGTCTTACTAATAAGACCGGCCAACCACGTATTAATAATAGTGCCGATATACAAAAAATATGGCTCTGTATGGTGTCGGAAGTAAAGAATAGCACCATACCATATCTTCCCGTGGGTGTCGTAAGAGGCGACTAAGGGATTTGCCAGAGAATGGGCAGCAGCTTTCTCTGTGCTTTTGTAACGACCGTACACAACTGCGATCGCCAACCCGCCTGCCAAGCGTGGCGATTATGGCAAAACCCCCCAAAATGTCAATGTGACACTTTGGGGAGGCCTATGTCCAGCAGTGGACGTCTTTAAGGCTGAAATGATGATGATATACAAAAAATGTATGCCAACAAATAACTTGATTTGATAGTCAACTCTTTTGATATTGTTAAAATGATCGGCAGTGCTTGTATAAGTAGGTGACTTTTTATACGAACTCTTCATAGGACATGATATTTTTCGATGACCCAATTATTTCCTCTAAAAAGAGTTTCGCAATAGCCAGTTTCTAACTCAAGGCTGTGAACCAGCTGTAGATTATCAGTACCAAGAGAACCCTTCTAGGAAATCACATGTACTGGCACAATGGCGGCAAATTTCACCACCTATTGCTACTGATAAGGATCAGCCTGACAACCAGTCTTACAAGTTATTCCAACATTTCCAATACCATTACGTAATCTTTACTTACAATATTTTATTACGAATCTTAATATCATTTCAAAATAATGAGGCCAAATCAGAAAAAAAATACTTCATCCAAACAAATATACCATCTCGTTATATCCCAACGAATCCGACTAACGATATTTATGTAGGAAAATATATATTTTTAAGTGTAATGGAAAATATCGTATTTTTAATCATGTATCAACATCGGGGATCTGATCCTTCTAGGTCGGGATTGGTAACCCGCTGGTACGGAAGACAAATAAGGCTGGAATGAGTGTTTAACGAAACCCTCACACGGCTCGGTGGGCGCGGGCCTCTGATTAGAGGCTTCTGGACCATCCTTTTATTTGGCGACCCTATACGTTGCCGGAGGCCTCGAGACTTTGATTACAGAGCTAGGAAACGTTCGAGATCGCGTCGACTCGGCTGATATGCCAATATTGTTAAAATGTATGGGTTACGAAACGGAACTCAATGTATGAAAATTAAAATAGTTACGAAATGGCACTGTTTTTCACTTGTTTTGCACGTCTTTTGTTTAGTTGTCCAAATGGGAAAATTACCAAACGGGACGTACCCCATGAGTTAGTAGTTACTTACATGCATGTAAACCTACGTCACGTCCACGACCTCAGGCCATGCAACTAGCGATGCCACTAGCGTCAAGCGACATTTGTACCGTTACTCCACAAGTCGCGTGGCGGTGACTAGTTGCCACGTGTCACCGAGTCAGTCCGTAGTCACTGTCTTTTGAACGTAGTACATTTGTTCAATAATTCTTGCTGTAATGTTCTAGATCAAATATTATGTCAAGGCACAAGTAGACCTTCAGCTGGTACCTACAAGTAAACCTTAATTAAAGGATCCGTAATCGCCCTTTATGTTCCTAACCCTTTAATGTCGGCCTATCTTAGCCAAACTGTCTCGTGAAGGCTAATTGTAAGGCTAGGTTACAATGCAGCGTTGATTAATGTGGGGAGCTTTCGTAATTGCGTTTATCAGAATGTCGCTTTACATTATGTAAGGCCTTCTTCTTTTCGTAAATAGCAAAATTACAACGGCCAAAAAAAACTACTTCGGCATCGTCTCGGTTTTAATCTATACTATATATTATATTATATATATATGTCGCAGTCTGATTATTTTATTCCGTTTAGACTTTCACCATGTGGGCAGAACATGGGTTTCGTGCAATGAAAACACACACACACACTGTACACTGCTTTTATCGAACTAACAAATTACTTGAAATTACAATCCAACACAATAACACTAGGCACCATGAATCGGGTTACAGTTTCGGGACGTCTTGACTCCGCGGTGGTCAGACTCAGACTGTCCTACTCGCAGCGAGCCAGAAACATCACGACTCTGTAGTAAGCGCGCTTAGGTGTGGGTAGACTGGTTAGTAGGTCGCTTGACTTTTGGCGCGCTTTCGATTCATAGTCCGTACTAATAATCCGTCTCCGACACGGCCATCCTGCTTGCACACGTCCTCGTGTGATGGGTACCCTGCAAACAAATACTCCACGACAGAAATTTGTTCCACTCGGTCACTCCTGACCAAACTTTAGATTCAACGGGGTGGTGGAAATAAGAACATTGTAGAACTAGCCGTTTCGTTTTAACCAAACCGATTGGAAATAATCGAAAATACAATAATGATAACCCTGGGCCATGTACCATAGTCGTTCAAATCAACCTTTAAAACTCTACTGCAACAAAAAAACTACCAAGCTTATAGAAACCCTCGAGTAAAGCCACTAACGCCACGGCTCTCTAGCCGACCAGCAATCGCATTGCTTTCACACATCCAGCGCATGGATCAAAACTAAAATTAGATCCAACAAACAATTAGGTCAATTAAAATGCAAGAGCAACCAAGTACCTCTTCATCCATCTAATCACCACATAAAGCAGGAATCTCATCCGTGGCCTATGGGCACTCAGGCCCTCCAACAAACCTCTGTTTGTTTTACTACGTTCCTCATGAACGCCGAGTCCCACATGCATGACTCTATGGTCTCTACAAGACCCGACCTCCGCCAGAGCCACCCGCGCACCGCGCATCCACGGACTACTATAAGCAGACACCGACTTCTAACGGACTACGGCTACGAAATGGCTACTGGTACGGTCTGACCATCCGAACCAAGATTCCAAACTATCTCTCAACTCTAAATCATTTTACTTCAAACGGTACTTGACCCTCGGGCATTCTCCTTAACCCATCATGTGCATACTTGTAAGTACGCTTAGAACTTAATGATCTCAATGTGTAGCGATCCCCTTCTAGTACTTCGACTGGTACGTGACCCGCTGGCATCTTCCTTAGCCTACCGCGTGCGTATCTGTAGGTACGCTTAGAATTTAAAGCTTTCCGTGTTAAGGATAACCGTCTAAAACCTCAATCACTCTAAACAGACCTTTAATCTTTAACAACCCAAAATCACCAATCGCAAAACTTTTAAATTTCGCCATCGTTTCGTCAACTCGGCACACTTGTCATTTTAAGCTAAGCTAACCCGTCACGTCTATACGAAACGTACCACCGGATCGTCACCTTAGGTACCGGGTGCAATTCGGTTTGTACTTTACCGGAGTGAGACTTCGCTACTTAGCACGTAACGCAGCTATTTACGAATTTTCAAACGTACTGAGACTTTCCCGGAAACCAATTATAATCGAAAAGCTTTTCAGTAGTCTTTTCAGCACCAAGGTGAACGATAAGACTCGTGGAAATTACTGATTACCGACCATCGGAGAGCACGAGCTAAATACCATAGGCATTAAGACCTACCATTGCGTTGAATATGACGGTGCAAGACGCCTGGACGTAGCACTGATTAAGTCTTGGCTAGTCATTGCTAGTTACATTCGTTACGATAACAGTCAAAACCGATTGAAACTTGTTACCACTATTATGCCTCACCGAACGTACACAAAGGACTTTCGTTAACGAAAACTCTCTTGCCAACATGTTTGCAACAAAACCCCGATTTAAAATCTCGCCACCTAACATGACGTCACTTTGTAAATAATTATCAGGCAAACATTGCAACAAAGTTTTGATAGGGTAATCGTTAATCACTACACAACATAAAATCTATTCTGTACTGAATACTCGCGTCTGAACTTAAAAACTTTCTTTCACCAACAAGTATTCAGAATCAGAATAATAAGTAAATCGTAACAACTCACCCCTGTGTTGCAATGTGCCCGCGATGTTGCTTGTACGACGCAGACATCGAAGCGGCTCGGCACCCCGCCGTCAGCAGGCCCGCTGCGCACTGCCAGCACTGCATGCTACCGACGCACGTACGCCGGACGGCTACGTGAACCGGCATGACACTTGACGCACAGCAAGGGCTTCGTGGCCCTTTGTCGCTTGCCCGATGCCCGTAGCAGCCGGCACAGGCAGCGGCTTCTTCGTGCGACAATCCGCTTCGTTGAGTCCTGGTTTCTCCCTGGTCCGCAAGCATGCCACTTGATTTGCGGTAGCGATGAACACTTGTGACGTTTTTCTATCCTTTGGTTTTTCACTACTCCTTAGTAGTGAGTGAGTTAATGAGGGTAGTCGTAAAAGTTTCGGCACACATAAATCTAGCCTTGAACAATTATTTAAACTGGTCCCACGTCATACCTGGATAGGTTATCAGTGTACCGCAAACATTTTGTGTTCAAGGTACATCTAGAAATTCGGTAGTACATTTTGGAGGTATGCCGTAGATGGGAAATCTATCGCGCATTTTGCGAATGTTTAAGTAGATAGTTTCCTTCCGTCTGTCTATTTAACTTCAAGAGATAACCTTCGTTTTCCGAGGCACACCAACTAATGACCACGGTACACCAATGTGCCACGGAACACTTTGTTACACTTTGTTACACTTTGTTACATTTTGTTACACTTTGTTACACTTTGTTACACTTTGTTACACTTTGTTACACTTTGTTACACTTTGTTACACTTTGTTACACTTTGTTACACTTTGTTACAATTTGTTACACTTTGTTACACTTTGTTACACTTTGTTACACTTTAACTACACTTTAACTACACTTTGTCACAGCTATGTAGATGCGGAGCCCTTCAACGCCTTGCTTAACGTCCAAATAAGCTGGATTCCTTCCACTGCACTCAACACGAAAAAATCAAAAGTCACTTCATTCAAACTAGGCTGATATCAGCACTTTTTGAACGTCAAAATTACAACAGACAGTCCCCCAAAACGCCCGCCCTTCGCCACTTCCTAAGTGTTTTAGCTGGGAAGAAGAAGTGGCGGAACAAACTCCCCAGCAACACATCTGTCTGTTAGGTTAGAAGAACCTGATTCTACACAAAACAAGTCAGCGATGGATGACGCATTACTAGCGCGCATCGCACTTAGTGAAATGTGGGTATTCCATTAGGTACACTGCCTAACCCTTCGGAGATTACAAGCGTGATGATATGTTAAGTTTTGTCGGGATTAAAATCCGCTAACACACTTAACAAAAACACTAACCGCCAACACTAGCTTGCTATTCACTGGCTGAGTTTAAGTTCGTATCGCGAGTGCAATTATTCGTTTTGCATTTCAAAAAGTAACCGTCACTGATTGTTATTGTCACTGTTCTCGCGTGTAATTGCATTAGCACGATTTGATCGCACTTCTGATGTCGCAGTCTGATTATTTTATTCCGTTTAGACTTTCACCATGTGGGCAGAACATGGGTTTCGTGCAATGAAAACACACACACACACACTGTACACTGCTTTTATCGAACTAACAAATTACTTGAAATTACAATCCAACACAATAACACTAGGCACCATGAATCGGGTTACAGTTTCGGGACGTCTTGACTCCGCGGTGGTCAGACTCAGACTGTCCTACTCGCAGCGAGCCAGAAACATCACGACTCTGTAGTAAGCGCGCTTAGGTGTGGGTAGACTGGTTAGTAGGTCGCTTGACTTTTGGAGTCCGTACTAATAATCCGACTCCGACATATAATATATGTCGGAGACGGATTATTAGTACGGACTATGAATCGAAAGCGCGCCAAAGGTCAAGCGACCTACTCACCAGTCTACCCACATCTAAGCGCGCTTACTACAGAGTCGTGATGTTTCGAGCTCCCAGCGAGGCGGACAGTCTGTGTCAGACCGCTGCGGAGTCAAGACGTCCCGAAACTGTAACCCGATTCATGGTGCCTAGTGTTATTGTGTTGGATTGTAATTTCAAGTAATTTGTTAGTTCGATAAAAGCAGTGTACCGTGTGTGTGTGTGTGTTTTCATTGCACGAAACCCGTGTTCTGCCCACATGATGACCGTGTCTAACGGAATAAAAATCATCTAACTGCGACATCAGAAGTGCGATCCAATCGTGCTAATGCAATCGAGAACAGTGACAATAACAATCAGTGACGGTTACTTTTTGAAATGCAAAACGAATAATTGCACCCGCGGTACGAACTAAAACTCAGCCAGTGAATAGCAAGCTAGTGTTTGCGGTTAGTGTTTTTGTTTAGTGTGTTAGCGGATTTTGATCCCGACAAAACATAACATATCATCACGCTTGTAATCTCCGAAGGGTTAGGCAGAGTGTACCTAATGGAATACCCACATTTCACCGAGTGCGATGCGCGCTAGTAATGCGTCATCATCATTGTTTTGTGTAGAATCTGGTTCTTCAAACCTAACAGACAGAATATGTGTTGCTGGGGAGTTTGTTCCGCCACTTCTTCTTCCCAGCTAAAACACTTAGGAAGTGGCGAAGGGCCGGGCGTTTTGGGGGACTGTCTGTTGTAATTTTGACGTTCAAAAAGTGCTGATTATCAGGATAATATGAATGAATGACTTTTGATTTTTTTCGTGTTGAGTGCAGTGGAAGGAATCCAGCTTATTTGGACGTTAGGCAAGGCATTGAAGGGCTCCGCATCTAAATAGTGTAACACAGTGTAACATAGTGTAACATAGTGTAACATAGTGTAACACAGTGTAACATAGGGTAACAGTGCTGTAACATAGTGTGCCGCGGCACACTGGTGTACTGTGGTCATTAGTTGATGTGCCTCGGAAAACGAAGGTGATTTTCCATGTACGGTGTACCTCCAAAATGTACTACCGAATTTCTAGATGTACCTTGAACACAAATGTTTGCGAAACACTGAGAACCTATCCAGGTTTGACGTGGGACCAGTTTAAATAATTGTTCAAGGCCAGATTCGTGTGTGCCGTAACTTTTACGACTACCCTCATTAACCTGAGTAGTGACAAACCAAAGGAGAACCCCTAAAGATAATGCGCTCTGACCATGATGACGGGGGCAAGAAAAACGTCACAAGTGTTCATCGCTACCGCAAATCAAGTGCCATGCTTGCGGACCAGGGAGAAACCAGGACTAAACGAAGCGGATTGTCGCACGAAGAAGCCGCTGCCTGTGCCGGCTGCTACGGGCATCGGGCAAGCGACAAAGGGCCGCGAAGCCCTTGCTGTGCGTCAAGTGTCATGCCGGTTCACGTAGCCGTCCGGCGTACGTGCGTCGGTGACAGCATGCAATGGCAGTGTACAGCGGGCCTGCCGACGGTGGCGGGGCGCCAAACAAGCGGCGCGTCGATGTCTGCGTCGTACAAGCAACATCGCGGGCACGTAACAACAAAGGGGTGAGTTGTTACTTATTATTCTGATTCTAAATACTCGTTGGTGAAAGAAAGTTTTCTATCGAAATTTAATGGCAAACTTATTAGTCACGTTGTTGCTAAGACTGGTATAGTACAGACACGAGTATTCAGTACTGAACAGATTTTATGTTGTGTAGTGATTAACGATTACCCAATCGAAACTTTGTTGCAATGTTTGCTTGATAATTATTTACAAAGTGACGTCATGTTAGGTGGCAAGATTTTAAATCAGGGTTTTGTTGCAAAAATGACAGCAAGAGAGATTTCGTTAACGAAAATCTTTTGTGTACGTTCGGTGAGGCATAATAGTGGTAACAAGTTTCAATCGGTTTTGACTGTTATCGCAACGAATTTAACTAGCAATGACTAGCCAAGACTTAATCAGTGCTACGTCCAGGCGTCTTTCACCGTCATATTCAACGCAATGGTATGTCTAAATGCGTACCGTATTTAGCTCGTGTTCTCCGATGGTCGGTAAACATTAATTTCCGTGACTCTTATCGTTCACCTTGGTGCTGAAAAGACTACTGAAAAGCTTTTCGATTATAATTAGTTCCTGGGAAAGTCTCAGTATGTTTGAAAATTCGTAAATAGCTGCCTTACGTGCTAAGTAGCGAAGTCTCACTCCGGTAAAGTTCAAGCCGAATTACATCCGGTACCTAAGGTGTCGAGCCGGTGGTACACGGTTTGTATAGACGTGACGGGTTAGCTTAGCTTAAAATGACAAGTGTGCCGAGTTGACGAAACGATAGCGAAATTTAAAAGTTTTACGATTGGTGATTTTGGGTTGTTAAAGATTAAAGGTATATTTAGAGTGATTGAGGTTTTGGACGGTTATCCTTAACACGGAAAGCTTTAAATTCTAAGCGTACCTACAGATACGCACGTGGTAGGCTAAGGAAGATGCCAGGGGACACGTACCAGTCGAAGTGCTAGAGGGGGATCGCTACACATTGAGATCATTAAGTTCTCAGTCTAAGCGTACTTACAAGTATGCACATGATGGGTTAAGTAGAATGCCCGAGGGCCAAGTACCGTTTGAAGTAAAATGATTTAGAGTTGAGAGATAGTTTGGAATCTTGGTTCGGATGGTCAGACCGTACCAGTAGCCATTTCGTAGCCGTAGTCCGTTAGAAGTCGGTGTCTGCTTATAGTAGTCCGTGGATGCGCGGTGCGCGGGTGGCTCTGGCGGAGGTCGGGTCTTGTAGAGACCTTAGAGTCATGCATGTGGGACTCGGCGTTCTTGAGGAACGTAGTAAAACAAACAGAGGTTTGTTGGAGGGCCTGAGTGTTGCCCATAGGCCACGGATAAGATTCTTGCTTTATGTGGTGATTAGATGGATGAAGAGGTACTTGGTTGCTCTTGCATTTTAATTTACCTAATTGTTTATTTGATCTAATTTTAGTTTTAATCCATGCGCTGGATGTGTGAGAGCAATGCGATTGCTGGTCGGCTAGAGAGCCGTGGCGTTAGTAGCTTTACTCGAGGGTTTCTATAAGCTTGGTAGTTTTTTTATAGCAGTAGAGTTTTAAAGGTTGATTTGAACGATTATGGTACATGGCCCAGGGTTATCATTATTATATTTTCGATTATTTCCAATCGGTTCGGTTAAAACGAAACGGCTAGTTCTACAAAGTTCTTATTCCCACCACCCCGTTGAATCTAAAGTTTGGTCAGGAGTGACCGAGTGGAACAAATTTCTGTCGTGGAGTATTTGTTTGCAGGGTACCCATCACACGAGGACGTGTGCAAGCAGGATGGCCGTGTCGGAGTCGGATTATTAGTACGGACTATGAATCGAAAGCGCGCCAAAGGTCAAGCGACCTACTCACCAGTCTACCCACATCTAAGCGCGCTTACTACAGAGTCGTGATGTTTCGAGCTCCCAGCGAGGCGGACAGTCTGTGTCAGACCGCTGCGGAGTCAAGACGTCCCGAAACTGTAACCCGATTCATGGTGCCTAGTGTTATTGTGTTGGATTGTAATTTCAAGTAATTTGTTAGTTCGATAAAAGCAGTGTACCGTGTGTGTGTGTTTTCATTGCACGAAACCCATGTTCTGCCCACATGATGACCGTGTCTAACGGAATAAAAATCATCTAACTGCGACATATATATTATTATATTTAATATAATATTTTATAGCTGAAGAGTTTGTTTGTTTGCTTGAACGCGCTAATCTCAGGAACTACTGATCCGATTTGAAAAATTCTTTCAGTGTTAGATAGCCCATATATCGAGGAAGGCTATAGGCACGACAAATAGGAGCGGAACAGCAATAAACAATGTTACGAAAACGGGGAAAATGTGACGCAAACGAAGTTGCGCGGTACATCTAGTGCATAATAATTGAGGATTCGTCGATTGTTATTGCTGCTGACACCTGGAAATAAATAAAACGGCAGCGATAATTTTAACCTCCATTTTACAAGAGAGTGAGAAATATTGTTTATACCTACAATACAAATCCCAAGGAATAGTATGAGGCACTTAGTTGACGAGTGATATAAACAATTTAAAGTAATTTCACACAAAAAAACTTTTAAGTAGTTTTTCGTCACACAAACATAACATCAAACGATACAAATATTAACTGTACCAGAGATTAAATAGACTTGTCTCGAGTCTAGACAAATTGGTATATAGGATAGCTATTAAACGTGCCACCACTAGAGATGGTCAAAGTTTGAAAACGTACCGATATTTATTGTATCGATATACCTTTTCATATATTCCAAATAAATATATTGATGTGTCGGCAAATTTTACGGGCGTAACGTATAACATTAGACGGACTAACTTGTTACAAAGTAAGTAGTAGCAGAGATAGATTACGATTTTCTTCGTAATACAATACAATAACCTTTATTTCAGGCAACTAGGGCGCATAAAACACAATACATATATAAGTTAAAAACAATAACTATAAACTAATAAATGCTTTATACAATAATAACTTAATAACTACTGCACACGAAGTGACGGCGTCGTGTTACGCTGCGAGGTGTCACGTAGCTGGCCGCGTAATGTCCCGTCTATCACTTGTAAATATGTGAATGTCTTTGCTTGGAATCGACGCAACACATTTCATCCATGGTCCACTATTAACCGTCACGCTATTATTAACTCCGTTTTTTTAGGTTTCCGTACTTACCTCGAAAGGAAAAAACGGGACCCTTATAGGATCACTTTCTAGTCCGTCCGTCTGTCCATCTGTTGTGTGACCCTTTATCTCAGAAACGCATGGAGGTATCAAGCTGGAATTTATATCAAATACTCGGGTGCGCCAAAGTTCACCTAAATTTTCAACTCCGATAATTCGAAATCCGAAAATGTTCGTTCTAACATTTTTCATCCTAACAATCACAATTCCTAACTACTCTGTCTCTAATGTTCATAATTCCGAAGCATTCAACTTCATAATGTCAGTAGCAATAAACATCTATTATACTTTTATTTGTTTTCCTAGATTTTCTCAACATAACCATCTTTTACACTATTATTCAAAGTCATATCTTTTTTGTTTATATTTCTTTTTATTTATAATAATCAGTATTATATACATTAATTTTGCGTAACTTGATAACTGCAAAGATGGTGTCACCTTGTTTCTCAGACTGAAGTTTCACAGAATTTAGTTTCGCAGAAAATGTTTCACATACTATTTGGTCCTCGTATTTTTATTTCGAATATTTTTGTTTCCACTATTAATTACTTGAATGAAACATATTTTACAGAAACACAATTCAATGAGTTTTATAATCACATTTTTTTATTTAGCAAACGTATCAAACAGTAGAATTATTTTTTAACGAATGTTGTTTGTTCGATGTATGTTTCCATCGTATTTTATTTCAACGACATTTTTAACCTTAAATTAAATATTTTTCTTTAAAAGTCAAAATGTTGTGCTACAAAAGTTAGTGACAGAAACGAATGGCTGCAAAACCGACTCTACGTAGTCTTGTCTGCCCTACCCCTAGAGTGTTATTTAAAATTGCGTAGGCGCGGAGGAGCAAGGCGGCCCGCGAGCTGAGGAGCAGGTGGTTTTAACACTCGCCTTCGCTTCGGCTTGCTGGCCGGCTTGGCCGGCCAGCCTCAGCCGGGGTGGTGAGCGTGAAACACATCTGCGACGATAAGCTCGCATGGGACCGCCGGAGCCCCGCAGTGCCGGAGCCGTGACAGAAACCATGCCTGCTGCATGTTGCATGCTTGCTTGCACGCTGCATGTTGCATGCTTGCTTGCATGCTGCATGCTTGCTTGCATGCTGCTAGCTTGCTTGCACGCTGCAAGTTGCATGCTTGCTTGCATGATGCATGCAGCAGGCATGGACACTATTAGTGAGAATAACAAGATTATTTTCCTGCTTCACAAGAATTTACTTGCATTATTTTTGTAAACTCGGTGTTGTAATTTTATAGGAGGGTATGCATTTTATCAAAGGTATGAATTGAAACGTTTACATACTGTCATTCGATTAAACGTTATTCTTGGTAATAAGTTTTATGTAAAACAAACAATATGTGGATAAAGAATATTTGATTTGTTATTCTATGATATGAATATTCTAACATGAAACTTTATTTGAAACAAAGATCGATGATTTAAATTTCTTCAAAGTAAGTATTCTGCGTATTGATTATTCTATGAAATAATATTATCACAAACAATTTATGTGAAACGAAATTTGATCAAACAATTAGCTGTGAAACAACGCACAACCTTGAAAAGATATCCATAGGTTAGGTTAGGTTAGAACTGTGACCAACTACGCGCGAGCCGAGCGAGCGCAGCGAGCGGTGCCGCGGCAGCGGCCGGCGAGCGCTACCTCGAAATTGGTCGCGAAAGTAGTTCTAAGTATTTTTTTATCATAGTGCCCCCAAGACGACACTCTAACCTGAATTTCATTCGTTTAAGACAAAATTCAGTGAAACGACCTTTAATCATTCTAAACAGTTGGTTTTATGGTGGTTTTTATATTTACGTTATGTATACCCCCAAATAATAGTCATACCTTCAAATTAAAATTATAAATATCATCTTCTACCCACATATATTTTTGATTTCACTTGGTAAATGTTTCTTTCTGATTATGAGTGAAAATATTATGGTAATTATGTTTACTCAAAAATGCATGTAATGTGGTCATTATTTTGACAAACTTGTTTGAGCAAAGTCGACCTTGCCGTTCTGTTTCAAGGAGCGGCCGGCAAAGTTTTGCTGGCCGCTCTAACAGGCCGGCAATGTTTTGCCGGCCGCTATTTTGACGTTTCAACGTTTTAAAAAATCAAATCCAAAAAGATTTTATTTAGAACACAGCTGTTTGTTTCTATAGAGATAGGTACAAAAAGATTTTATTCCATATTAGGCTGTATAGTTTCAACTACCATTGCTAAAAAAAAACAAAGAAGTAACAAAAGCGCGGTTCAGCGGAAATTTTAATTGATATATTTTTTATTTAAATTACTAGCTGGTTTTATTTAGATTAGGTACTTGCATTTTTGAGTAAAGCACTATACAAACCTTGGCCCACAATGACTGCTCCGCTGGTCACGTTATCATTGCCTCGAGCTAGCCTAGCTGCGCTCTAGACCTTTCAGCTTGGCCATCATTGCAGCCCTTGCTGTCCTCGCTGTAAAGGCCTCGGCCTACGGTCTCGGCCTTTATCTCAGCTCGTCCATCAAGTGCTGCACGCTAACCGCGCTGTGTCGGCCTGGAGCTGCGCTTTACTGCGCTGTCGGCCATAATCAGCGCGACCAGCAAAGTAGTCATTATAGACCGCGGCAGTAATGTACTATTAGGGATAAAAGCGTTATGACAAAAAACAGTAGGAGTTAAATAAATTTACAGTAATGATATTATTAATTAAAATTTTCGGAAACATGAGTGTTATGAACATCGCCGGTAGCACTACAAATAGTATGAATGAAAACTTAAGGATGAAAAATTTTAGGAAGAGTGATCATTCGGATTACAAATCGTTAGGAAGAACAATTTCGGGTAAAAAACTTTAGGTGAGCCAATATGGACCCCAAATACTCAGGTCTACTGTCCCTTAGTGACGTGAAAAAATCAAACGTCTAAGCCAACGCAATCAAAAGATACAGCCGTTTATGCCGCAAACTTCCGACACTCGCAAGGGAATCAAAACGTACAGGGTACTTCCCGTGAACTCAGAATCTTGAAATTTGGTACGAAGCAACGTCTTATAGCACAGATAAAGGAAAAATTGCGAAAACCTCTTATTATTATCTTATTCTATGATGTATGATTTGAATAAAAAATATTTTTCACTTCAGTAGCTCAAACATGTAGGTTTTGCTGCCTGAAATCAGTGAGCAAAATGCGATTTTGCTGCGAGCGTGAGACAAAGTAACTTTTTAATTATTTTTTTTAAATGCCGAGTCAGTGCTGGGTCTACTCACAACATTCGAAAGATTTGAACTTCACTTTGTTCTGTCACTTTCACTTCGATACGAAAAGAGCAAGAGATAGAAACAAGTTGATTCGAAGTTCGATTTTCAAATTCCATATATAATAGGCTCAAAAAAAAAACCAACAATAAAACGTTCGGTCATCATCACACGTCGGTCACACGTCATCTATAAAATTTCAAATCATATAATTATTATACTTTTCTCATAATAATCGAATTATATTTTTTTATAAACAAATAAAGAGATGTTGAAGTAAAAAATACGAAGTTTATCATGTATCTACATAATTATTTAAAGTTTTAACAATCTTTATTGTGACAGAATAATTTAGTAATAGTGCAATTTCCGAACGCATCTTTAAAAAATAGCGGGCTTTAAATTTTTATTGTTTTCTTCTTCTGTTCGCTAGCTACAAAGTGCGATACACGTTGGATATTATTAAAATAATAATAAATAAATATGAGTGAATCCAGTGATGATGTCTGCGATTTAACACCGGAAGAATTGAAGCAGTATGTAAAAAATGCAGAATTAAGTTTCCTGCCTGAAAAGTCTCGCGAAAAATATCTAAAAGCTTATGATATTTTTAATCAATGGAGACTTAAAAAGTGTGCAAATACTTTTTCGGAGACTGTACTGTTATCGTACTTCATAGAATTATCACAAACGAGGCAACCATCTACAATGTGGAGTATTTACTCAATGTTGAAAGCCACAATAAAGACAAAAGATGACGTGCATATTGAAACCTATGCCAAACTTATAGCATTTTTGAAAAGAATTTCAGTAGGGCACAAATCCAAAAAGTCCAAAATACTTTCGCCTGCTAACATTAAAAAGTTTCTCAATGAAGCTCCAGACTGCAATTTTCTCGCTGCAAAAGTAAGTAATTAAGTAATATTAAATGTGCACACTACCCATTTGTGAAGCTTTCGACATAGTACCTACTTAGGCCCTAGTTGTAACTTAACATTATTTTTTACAAATCTCTATCCGTTTTCTATATGTATACTGTATGTACATACACAAATCATTATCTGGATATCTGTATGTTCGTGGTAAACTCGGCAACTACTGGACCGATTTTGGTGTGGTTTTCACTAACATTTTGCTTTATGCTTGGTGGTGGTTTTAATGTATAATTTTAGTATGTATATTTTATATCTATTTACTGTAATTAGTCGCATAGGCCTTGTCGCTAGTTATAACTAAATGCGAGTTACTTACTTATGTAAAGAAAGTGGGTAAGTACCTACGTTTTACTGTTTTAATTACTCATGTAATATTTTTATTGCAGGTTATCCTCATAATTGGCATTAATGGAGCATGCCGCACGAACGAACTATTAAATCTAACTGTTAATGCCATCGAAAAGCATTCAGACAAATTACTGTTAGTCAACTTGCCAAATACAAAGACGAACATTGACAGGTCCTTTGTTATTCGCGATGAACATGTAAATATTATTGAGAAATATAAGGGATTACGCCCTGCTAATACGAAAACAGATCGATTTTTCTTGCAGTATCATAATGATAAATGTTCGAGACAGCCTATGGGAGTCAACAAAATAGGCGGGACGCCGAGAGACATAGCCACTTTTCTAGAGCTACAGGAACCTCAGCTTTACACTGGACATTGCTTTCGGCGAACTTCGGCCACACTTTTGGCTGATTCAGGAGCCGACCTCACTACATTAAAACGACACGGCGGATGGAGGTCGAATACGGTCGCGGAAGGGTATATTGAGGATTCGATCCAAAATAAATCAAAAATCTGTAAGCGTATAGTAGAGACCATAAGCTTGAAACAGACCTCAGATCCTTGGTCTCGCCCGTCTACTTCCAGAGTCACGAATACCGGCGCTGAGTCACCTACTTTCACTATCCTCCCGTCACAATCCACAAGTAAGGAAGCTGAAATCGCAGCGAATACTCAAACGCAAGTCGCTAACACAACAATATCGGTTCCAAATAAAACTGTTACTTTTAATTTGCAAAACTGCAATAATTTTACTTTTAACTTTTAATTTTTACAAATATACATGTGGTTTAAATATTACCAAGTTGTATTTTTTACCTTTAGATTATTTGTTCTCGCTGCTGAAGTGAAAAGTTGTATGTGCTACACGAGACCAAAGTTATTTGCATCTCGTGTCTTTGAATCCCTCGCTGCACTCAGGATTCTAACCTAGAATCACTCGCTACGCTCGTGATTCAAATATAGAATCCTTCGCTTACTCGGGATTCAAAATCAACACTCGCGGCAAAAACCAACTTTGCTCTCTTGTTGCACAAATAACTATTATTATAATAAAAATCATATAAAATCATTTTTATTCTATAATTTAACAAAAAATTTACGGTTTTCGCAATTTTTCCTTCATCCTTTCCTTCCTATTCCTTTTTTTTTTTTAAAGTACGGAATTCGGTGCGCGAGTCTGACTCGCACTTGGCCGGTTTTTTTCATATGATTCACTCCTCACACAATCCTATTTTGACTATTTTATAAGTCCTCCACTCCCTCTCCATTCTGCAACATATCCATAAAATTTATTCACATTCGTAGGGTAAAGAGCGTATATACGTTTTCGATCATCGATATTTTATCGACAATGCTAGCCCGCAGCGCCCCCTGCCGGCGGCCGGACTAATCACAAGGGCAGTAATTGACTGCCAAGAGACAGTGGGCCGCTCTTATCGCAACACTTCAGACGGATTTCAGGTTTACATAGCTCTCTGGATGTCTGAGTGATGTTTCTGAATTAGACAGTTTTTCTTCGGTAGCTATTTCTAGGGCGATATATCCAAGTTATATTTATTAGGTACGAGAACGTGCTTACAATTATTATTTTGGTATGGATTAGATCCATACCAAAAGTTGTAAGCACTAAAGTAACTTTGTCTGCCTGTGTTACATTTTTACACTTGAAGGTTGGCACACAGGTAGAGCATGGTATACATCCAAAGTTAGACCATGGTCTACCTGGTATGGTCTAAAGGTACCATAAAGGTTCGATGTCCTAACGAAAGAGGATACTTTTAATCCGGCAGTGACTTTACGAGGCATAGTTCTCCGACCACCACGCGGAAGAAGCCACGGGTAGAAGCTAAATGCGTGGAATGATTTCTAGATCTACTTTTCTTTCGTGTGCATGATATTTTTAGGTTCTTACATAAAGCCTCGTTGATAAAATGATAGGAAACTCGAATAAGAATCTAGAATGTTCATCTCTTTGAGAGGCGTTTTTGTATTAGGTTTTTTTCTGTGAGGTAGCTGTTTGTATGCCTAACTACTTATATCTTTATAATAACATTGAGTAGGTACAATCTCGTCGAGTGAAAATATGATTATAACCATAGATCGGAGTAGGTAGAATGATTTTTGGTACTTGTATCATAAATGCACACAGAAAGAATAACAAGGATAAGCCATTTTTCCGGAAAGTAATTCCGGTATTACCAGATTCAATTAAATATTGTTAATGTTGGCATATAATGGTGATATTATTACTACTCAGTTCAAAATTTAAATGAAATTTATTAAAGTTTCAGATCAATGACCCCAATTCAATCTACCTACTCCGATCTATGATTATAACTTTACACGTGATGGTAACAATTTTTCTTACGTATATTCATCAAACACATATATAAGGATGTTGTTGTGCTGATTCCAATCATGAATGCGATGTCTAGATTATTTGTAAGGTTCTTTGTGGTTGCTTAGTCATATAACACGCTGGTCGAGTAGTTGAAAGCGATGGTGCAAAGCATGAGGTCCGAGGTTTCGATTTCCAGGTCGGGCCAATTGTTAACGAGTTCTTTCAATTATGATGTTTTGCGTAGCAGTCCGGGATCCGGATTTTTGCTCGATTGATAGTAGAAGTCTCGCCCTTTATCACTTGGGTCTTAATCATAACTGGCGAAAGGGAGGACTACAGGTACCACCACAGCCTAAACCATCGGTTAATTAATCAATCATTTTATTATCAGGCAACTAAGGCCCATACATAAAATACACAAAATAATCTTATACAATAAAAATAAACTAGTACATATTAAAAAACCTTAAACTATAACTAAACACGTAATGTTGACGGCGTCGTGTTCCGCTGCGTGGTGTCGCGTAACTGTCCTCACAAACGTCGAAATACGACACCTTTCGGCCAAAAGTCCTCTCTCACGCAGGTCTGTAGATGGTGGGTTGGAACTCGTACCACGAACGACTTAAAGTTAATGTTGTGGCGCGATTCCAACCTTTCTACCCGCAAAGTCCAGTTGGTTTTCACTTTCACGTACTGCACAACATCCTCAACCGTCGTGGAGTGATGCAGACGCGAAATGTACAGCTGCGTCGTAGGCACTGCAGGACGCAGCAGCATGTTGGTTCCACTCGGTGCGGTACCGCACTGGTTTCGCGAACAGGGCTTCTTCTTCTTCCATTCCACTTTCGTGAAACCCTCTTCATCAACTTGGCCCATTCTTGGCAAGGAGATCTGGACCGCGGACAGGACAGGTTGTGCAGCTTTCTTCTGTTTTTCCCCTGTTTTGTTTTGTCGCTTAGGCTGCGACGCAACTGATTTGCCGGTGACAATAGCAGCGTAGGCACGTTGTGGGGTCGACGTACCTACGTGTGACGTTTCCGCAGCCGGTGTTGAGGTGCGGGCGACGGGGGCGGCGGGCGGCGCTTGGTCAGCAATATCGGCAGCTGGTGACGCACTTGTGTTCGCTGACTCAAAACTGCCGATTGATGCATTTTGCGCCCCTCGACGTGTGTTCACCTTAGAGGCCTCAGGTGACCCAATTACTGAACCCACTTTGCGCAATAATGCTATTTCCGCACGTAGTTCAGTATTGTTTTTTTCCGAAACTTCCATTCGGGACTGCATCTTGGTCACCTCCACTTTCAAGGTAGTGATGTCCTTTAGCAGCCGTGTAACGTCGACGTGATCGAACGTGACGGGAGGCAGCTTACCCAGCTCCTTCGCCACGAAATCTGGCACGTCGTCCGGGTCGGTCTTCTTCAACATATCAAGAATATCTTGAAGACAAGCTCCGTAAAAGGTAAAGACAGGCGCGTTATGTTATGTTGCTTGCTTCTACTACATGAATCACACATGTTAAAATTCCAAAAATAATAAAGAAAGCAACGACGATTGATCACCTTCCGCTCTGATAGTTAACAATTCCCCATAGAGTTATGAATATTCTCTCTAATTTATATTTAAATCTGAAATAGGGATGTAGGTACCTTCTACTTATACGTCGTATAGGTATTCGTGAGATAGCGGCAAGCTTTCGCGTGGCAGCGTAATGAATGCAAACAACATTAATCAGTGTCACCACTCTAGTTTTTCGCGGCTCTACTTACTTTTATTTTACACTAAAGTCTTTTGCTCTTAAATCTCGGGCGAGCACTTAACTAATGTTGTAGAATTTACATTTTTATAAAAATAACATGTTTTAAGAGGAAAAGTTAATATCTAGCTGTTTGTTTTTAACTATTATTAACTAGCCAATGGAACATTCACTTTTCCGTAGAAAAATCTCCAAAACAGTCTACGTCAGTACGACGTAACGAACGTCTACGTCACGTAATTTTATTCTATTGCAAATCGACTATCAACCAAAATTGCCCGTGTCATTCTTTAATATATCTGTCACACTGCTTTGCGTAATATATCAATTTGTTAAACAATTATTATCCCTGACTGCAAAAACCAGATGATTTGTTTACAAAGAACATTACTCACTCGGAGCTTTGCAAGTTGTACAAAATTGTTTCTCGCTCCGTCACAAATATCAGAGCTGAGCTTCGTTCGACTCAAACGGCATGCGATGTCAGCACTTTTATTTGTACAAAGCGAAGTAGATACTTATGTATAGAAGTTCCCTATATTTGTATATATGTATGCAATGCTAACGACCCTTTACTTCTTTTGTAACAAATATGTCTGGCTCTGTGTACTGTTTTGATTGAATTTAAGTTTGTTTTATGCACTTCGTACTTTTTGCATGATGTTGTGAAAAGGTAACGGTAAAGAAATGCTAATTGTTTATTAGAATGGGTGGGTAGTTTAATTGATGTTTTTTTTGCGCCTAACTAATGGCTCAGTTCTGGGCCGACACAATTTAGATTACCATCGACACGCTAAGAAGAAAATTGATGATTTTCAACGTATCCCAATTGTAGGATGTGCAATAAAATGCAAGTTCGTAAATACATGAAAAACAAAACTTAGGACACAGCCGAAGGTATCCCACAAAAAGATAACAGAAAAAATTAATCCTACCCTCGTCTTACAAATTGCAGACACACCATTTTAATCCGACCATCAAGGCTACAACAATAAAACACCGTCAACGTTGACAAACCCCCATTACAAGGACACCGCGTTGAGTTTCGTATGATTTATTAAAATTAACTCGTTACACTGAGCGGACGACGCCGGAATAAAAAATATATATATAAATGGCGACTGATTAATCAACACCCTTTTGGTTTCATCCGAATTTGCCATAACCGCTGGCAGCCGCCGTAAATGTTCCCAGAGTACCTACTGTTAATACGAATGTAGAGTTTAATTTTAAAGTTATTTATTCATCTGGGGAACGGGCGGTGAATATTAATGGGCTGAGTTAACTGCTATTTAAAGTTTAAAGGGTAATCAATTTTTAGATGCTTTTAGACTGAATTTGTTACGGTGTATAAAAATTTTCCTTGTGGTAATCAATTTTCTGTATATTAAAATAATTAGACTCATTTTAAGAGAGTAAATAGTAATTAAATCTTCATCATAGTTTAACTATTAATGTATAATAATTCTTTGGTAACTGTTGTTGTTTTTGGAGTTTTGCTTATGTCGCTCAATGACTTTATAAATTAAGCCCATTCATGTTTAATCATTTGTTATGTATGGTGTCGGACGTAAAGAATAGCACCATCCCATTTCTTCCCGGGAGTGTCGTAAGAGGCGACTAAGGGACTTTCCAGGGAATGGGCAGCAGCGTTCTCTGTGCTTTTGTAACAAGCGTACTGCCATCGCCAACCCGCCTGCCAAACGTGGCGGCTATGGCAAAACCCCCTTATGTCAATGTGGCGTTGGGGGAGGCCTATGTCCAGTAGTGGACGTCTTTCGGCTGAAATGATGAATGATGTTTAATCGGTTTTGTTATTCCAACAGAATACGAGTGCCAGAAACTTTACCATTGCTTATACATTGTAATTAAATGCAACTGAACTTCAGTCCAACTAGAAAAACATTCATTTATTTCATAAAGACTTAGATTTTTCGTCCATTCCATTTAAAATTTCACTCGCTGAAAATCTTTCAGTTTCGTCTATGAAATTATCTAAAATCCCCTTCTGTCAGCCGTTGATTGGCTTTGACAGGATCCCTATAACTTAATCACAGTGACTAATTAGTCTCGACAAAAAGCGGCGGGGACCGGTTGCCCGGCAACGGTTGCTAGCAACGAGCAACGGCGAGCAATTCATAATTTGTGTAAAAACCGCGCGTTCATTAGTGAACGAGCCGTGGCTTGATAAAGTTGTGTGGATGCAAGTGTGTTTGTGAGTGTGGAATGCCCGGGAGGGGTAGCTGCATGTTTGGATACGAAATTCTCGATGGTTTTAAAGTTGTCTGGATTATTTTAATGAGTTCTATACATTACGAAGTTTGACAGCATGTAAACAAAGGGCAATGATTTTAATCATTAATCATGCCTTTTGTTCATTCTACTCGTAGATAACAAAGCGCTAAAGCTGTCCATTTATATTTATAGAAAATTAAATAAATCGCATTTTCTATTCATATAAATTACCTATCTGCCCAATCGAATGCATTTTCACGGAAACCGTATTGCTGTACAAATCAAGGCAAATATGCAACCCATTTACAACTAACAGAATTCCTGCAATAAGCCGAATACAAACAATTGGTTTCGGTCTAATTCGGCGAACAATTGACGCGTATTCGGCTCGGGGCGACAAAAAGCCGACGCTATCTCCGGTGGCCGAGTGTTTTTGCTGAGCAGCTACTTACGGCTTTTGTGAGCCAGCCCATCGGATGGAAACCCGCGATAAATGCCACCTAAGAAAAATAACCGCCAGTTTTTGTGGCACGACGAATGGATCTGGGAAATGGCGTCGCCGAATCGGAGATAGGATCTTTTTTGTTGAAACGCACCTGGGATATCTGGGTTTTTCGTCTAAACAGGGATGGGACGCTGCGCTGATTGATGGTGCGAGCTTTGTCGTGAAATATTATGCGTCCTTATTTACGTGTTAGCGAGAGAGAAATGAATTGTGTGGCATTGTCCGGTTGATTGAGTAGTGGTGCTCTGAACGGTTTTACGGTCGTCTGGTTTCGGTTTCTGATTAGGCTTAAATTGTTGGCCTCTCTTTACATGAAACATCGAAATTAGAGTCCACTCTAGATATTATTTCTTTCTATATTGTTTATGGTAATAACGCTGTTTATTTTTGCCTACTTATTGAAAAACAAATACCAGTATGGATTCTCATGGAAATACGAGCACAAAACAAAAGCTTTCCAACAAATACTTGACAAAAACGAAACACATTTACCGTTAATCACAAAATTGAATTGAAAAATATAATATTTAGGTCCACACAGACGGGATTCTGCGATGCTACGTTGAAAGTTGAGAGTTCAACGACCCGCGAGCCGCGACCGAGCAAATATTAACTTTTGTCTAACACGGGTTCAGCACAAAAGAAAATAGTAAAATTTTACAAGTTTGCTAAGAATTTAAGCTTTCAAAGCGTGAGGGGGTTACATACAATGCATACTGAATGTGTGTAGACTGTGGAGCGACGGCATTATCGTTTTCTTTTATGAAGATTTATACTGTAATTTCTATTCAGATTTGAGTTTAATACTAGGTCTTTTCAATTTTCTTTTTATCGTTTTTGAATACTAAAATTTGAACTGACCGGTCATACAAATATTGCAATTACCAATCTATTCCAGCCTCGGTTATGATTAATATTCAGACTAGCCCACATAACCTCGATATAGTAAGTTAGTAACATCTCAAAATGGACCTCTTTCATAACTGCAAGCGGCTGCGGTTTGCTGCTGTCTGAATCGCCTTTAAAAACACTTTTTAGTAGCACTTTAGGAATATAATTGCATGACAATTAAAACAATTCGTATCTGAGTTTTATGAAATTCTTTTTTTTACTTTTTTAATCCATGTTTGAACAGAATAGGTACTTGCTTTTATCTAAATGACCATACGGTTTAAGTTTTAATATCATCATCATCATCATCATCATTTCAGCCGAGAGACGTCCACTGCTGGACATAGGCCTCCCCCAAGTTTCGCCACATTGACATAAGATGGGGGGGTTTTGCCATAATCGCCACGCTTGGCAGGCGGGTTGGCGATCGCAGTATGGTTGTCACAAAAGCACAGAGAACGCTGCTGCCCATTCTCTGGCAAGTCCCTTAGTCGCCTCTTACGACACCCACGGGAAGATATGGGATGGTGCTATTCTTTACGTCCAACACCATACAGAGAGTTAATATCATTAGAAAGAAAAGGAAGTCACAAGACGAACTGAAAATGCCTGGAAGAGCCACTGGTCCATAAAGGAGCTCATGAAAGCAAACCTTCCTTTGTCACTAAAGAGAAAAATCATGGACATGTGCATTCTTCCCATTTTTACCTATGAATCCCAGACTTGGTCTTTGACAAATACTCAAAAGTTCAAACTCAAGGTCTGCCAACGTGCAATTGAGCGCAGTATTCTAGGCGTCAAACTAACCGACCACGTACGCAACACCACACTGCGCTCCAAAACACAAATAACTGACGTTGCCCAAAAACTCGCTAAGCTGAAGTGGGACTGGGCTGCCTATGTCTGCCGAATGCCTGACGAGCTGTGGGCCAAAATAACCACGATGTGGAGCCCTGACACAGCTAGTAGGCGACGCGGTAGACCTCAAAGAAGATGGCGGGACGAGGTGGACAGATCCAACGACCACTGGTCCACATTAGCCCTGGATCGAAGGATTTCGAAGTCTTGGGGAGAGAGGCCTTTGCCTCTCCTTGTAGTTCGTTTCAGATTTGAAATTTTCCCAGCAGTGGGATTACATAGGCTAACAGTAACAGTAATCATTAGAATGCAGGAATATACAAGTTTCTTAGCAAATACGGGACTCATAGGTATTTTACTTTTATTGATCAAATAAGTTAAGCACACAAATGAACCAGGGCAGACTTGCCATGCCATTAGCAGCAGGTGATATAATAATAAACAAAAAAGAAATTGCTAGACAATATAATACCCCTATTATCTCCCGTATGCTCTCCAAAGCAATTCAGGCATTGCATATCCATGCCACAACCACCGAGTAACAAGATTATTCATATTCATGCAGGAATTAGCCAGAAACCCCGTAATCCTCTTTGCAAACCGTTCTACAGACCTCCAGTCAAGCGAGGGTTTCCTATAACGGATATCTAAAGGCGAATGTACACGATCAAGCTTAACTAAGAAATATACAGAAGCTCCGCTTCGTATGTACTTACAACAAGAGTGCACGCGCACTCCCGACCGGCATTTGTTTCATATCTCCATCCACGCCCACGTAGACACGCTACACGTACAGCGAGAGCAAGCGCACTTCCGAGTGGCATTTGTTTCAGATCGCCGTAGGTATATGTGTGCGTGCTCTTCGTTTTTTGGACGTTGTATGCAGCTAACCTTCTGCACTATTCTCACAAGGATTAAGGCACATACTTGGTAAGCAAGAACGCGGCAAATATCAGAAATGTCCCGAATGCATGCAGTCTGGAGACTATCATCTACAAGTATGCAATTTTGTGTTGGACTGTCTGCATAAGATTATGTTCTTGTCGCCATTATACTAGACATTTTTGTTATTATCGTATCATATTCTGCTTCTACCATCATATTGTTGGGTGGAGATATTCTCTTTTGCGTTCATTCAACCCGGTTCTATGCTAAAATGTTAGCGTAAAACGTGTGCAGGTGTTAGATGCGACTTTGTTTGATGTAGCCAATCTATCTTGCTGCGCGATTTCCAAATTTCCTTCTGCAACTTTCCTGTTACAGTTATATAGGGTGTTTGGTGCATCGTTTGCCAAATCGAATAGGCCGAAAGGAGAGATCATTTGCTATCTCTTGAAGCCCTATAACTCATTCCTTGCCACACCGGTTTTCTAACAACTTTTTAATTTAAATTTTGAAAAGTTCCAAAATTCTGCATTTAAGGTCAAATAAAAAAAAATTGGTTTAGAGTTTAAATTTCGATTTAATTTTGATGTGTACTGTTGTATGATTCTCTCAAATTCAAAATTACTTGCTAGTAACAATTACTTTCTTTTTTAACAGCTCGTAAAGTTTTTGTAAAAGAAAAATAAACTTAAAACTCAACTTTAAATTCCTATTTAAAAAGAACTAAAAGCGACCGAAGAGAAGAAGATTTTTTTTAAATTAAAAAGTTTTTATAAAAATCCGGTGTGGCAAAGAATGAGTTATAGGGCGTTAAGAGATAGCAAATGACCTCTCCTTTCGGCCTTTTCGATTTGGCAAACGATGCACCAAACACCCTGTATATTATTTCCATCCGGTGTCCTCCCAATGCAGACAAAAGCGTTTTGCCTTTATGATACAGTTCATCGTCATTCTCTTGCCTTTATTCCAATTTATTTGTGGTCGGTGCAGCATTTCCTCAATCTCCATACTTCTCTATTACTTGTCATCTCATCAGACATGCTTTTTTGATACAGTTACACTATTTTAATTATCCAAGCATTTTACAATAACTATAAAACAAGTCAGTTTCATTATAAAAGAAAATTATAAAAATAGTAGCCATTTGTAATTTGGATTCGAGTCGCACGTTCCTGCGTGCAGATTTCACACGGTGCCGCATTTAAAGGAACTCTAAAAACAAACGGCTGCTACCAACTAGCTATTTTAAAAACCGTTGGAACCATTCCTAGTGAGTTACACCCCCCCCCCTCACCCCCTACAATCCTGGGTGGATGGCCTCCATCCCCACTCAAAGGATAATCGGCTATGAAAACAAATTCGAGCACTTTAAAATTATAATTTAGTTTTTCGCCGTTTTTAATACCTTCTGAAGGGATTTCGGTGATGTTGAGTTTTATTAGAATAGCTAGCTAAATTTGTAATCAAATAACAATTCACTTCGCATCATTATGCGAAGTGAATTGTTATTTGATTACAAATTTTATGCATCTATGTATTCCACCAAGAACACATACACACTAGAACTTTGTGGTATAGATAATATGCGAATTGGTTAGACTAGAAACACGAGATATTTTACTTTTGACTCGACTTTCAGTTCAACAATTGGTAAAAACGACAAACCGCTTTGCAGATGTCACAAAATAAAACAGATGTTATTTTTTGGTGGTTGTAGTATGTAGTGGTAAAGGATCCTACATGACATACTTACAAGCACTCACACTTTTACCTATTAGGGATATGTAGAAACCAAGGATCCTGCAGAACCTGCTATGATAGAACATACTTTGGCTGATGATTTTCTTTGACTTCACCCACGTTCATTCTTCGCACGCCGGTTGCGAGTATAACACATCTGATCTAGCTGAGAACATCATCAATATGGTGAGGGTATGATTGCATGTCCTTCTAGGCTGTCACTTCCAAAGTTTCCTACTTCAATACAAGTAAATTACATAGAAGTGAAGTAATTACACTACGACCATAACTCATTTGAAACTTTCTTACTTAAGTGCATTCTCACCGAGTCTTGGCGCGTCGACGAAGCGTTGCGGAGCGGTGCGGAGCGATTAGCGCTGAGCAGCACGAATAGTCATTAGAAACCAAGTAATTCGTGTAGAACTACAAAGTAACGTTTAAATGTTTGAACGGAGTTTTTCTTTTCTTTGCTTGAACTTTTCGTGGTTTAAATAGGTTTTCTTCAGTCTGGCACACCATTCATCCATCCAGAACAAGTGTTGTGAAGTTGTCGCTGTTGCTATTTTCATTGATCGTCAACGTTGTTTTTACTTCTTAAACATTTAATTTTTCAGTGGCATAGCTCCATGTTTTCAGAATCTAGCTGTAAAAATGAATTTGTTTTTATTAAATACATTATACAACGTTTTCATACTGACGCATCATGGCACAAATGACTATCTTCCTCATTGTTGACAGTACTTGGTTTTGTCGATAAAAACCTAAAACGAAAAAAGAAAATCTTTTAATCTGTTAAAAGCCTTCTTATACTTACAAATATACAGTGGTCTCCTGGTGCGGTCTGCAATGCCATTAGTATTTGGCAGCTAACCAGTCTTAGTCAGTCAGTCTTATTGAACCTTATTGCCAAACAATATCTTTAATGTACTGTTCTGTAGTTTCAATATAACGATATTTTGTATGCCATTGTTTGAAATCCTAATTAAAATGACTTTGCTTAAGAATTAAAATACAACTGCCAAAAAGTTAGACAAAAGTTTAAATGCAAATGCTTTGTGTTTGATGAAGGTCAGTTTATTCCGTTTTTAAAAACACTAAGGAATACCTAAATTAATGCCTAATTGAAAGAAGATATTCAACACGAGGTTCAGCATTAAAAGTCGGTAATGAGAGAGAGATAATATATTTCATGATTCATATATCCAATGTGCAAGAGTATATAACCAATACCTACAGTTCAGTGGCATCTAGTGTTAGTGAAGGTGGTCAATCGAGTCGGACAATCCATTAACAGTGCCCTATTATCCCCAGCCAGACGTCTTTAAGTGGTGGACTCACACTTCTAGCCTATTTACCTACACATTTTGGTCATACCAAAACCGCATTAACAGAATAAATAGTATACCACTTCATCTATAAGCTCTTGGCCACGAAACACGCTTCAAGCGACACGTATATTGCGACTGCGGAGAAAACATAATTATATGTAGAAATTACTTAGACCTCGCCACAATTCCTCGCGACGCGACTTGGGGGCCGAAGGTACTCGTACACCATGACAACAAATGTCAAGAGTCGCAAGATGTACAACATAACATCACGCCTGTAATCCCCGAGGAGATAGGCAGAGGTGTACCTATAATGGTACACCCACATTTCGCCAGGCGAGCCTTCAAAATCAAAATATTTTTATTTTACATAGACCTACAGGGGCACTTATAAAACGTCGGCAAAAAGGTGCTCGGTTCGGGTTGGTCGTTTCCTAAGGAGAAGAACGGGCAAGAAACTCCATGGTTACTCTTTTAAAATCATTTGGTTTTACAATATTTTCTGTTACAGTGTTAGTACTAAAGTATGGGAGGACATCGTAGGCCTGACAATAAGTCGTTGCTTACTGCAAAATGTAGAACGAAATAAAAAAACATCAAATGGGCACAAATTCAGACACCGTGGCTACTGAGAAAAACCCAATAACACTTTGCCCGACCTGGCAATCGAAACCAAGGCCTCATGTTTAGCAGTCTTGCTTGCAACCACTAATCCAACGAAACAGTCTAACCGAAAGCTATTAACTACAAACATGTTAGTCAATAACCGCGCCATATATCGTCCTGTAATAGTGACGTAACAAGTTACAACGTATTTCAATAGTCGGTTACCGACGGCTTAAGAGAATGCTAAGCAAAGCGACATTCATATTACAGAGATAGCATCGACGGTGACGCGGGCCGGATTGGGGGACAGGGCTCGCCGAAAGGTGATACTTGATCATTTACTCTGCTGTTACATTTTTTTCGTGGATATTCGGAAGCTTTTTTATATCTTTACAGGAGTCGGAGGTCCTCTTTGACTCTCACCATGCGATGTTTTTAACGATAATGAATGACTACCGATCTTTTTTGAAGTGAAACATCTAATGCGCCTTCCAACAAGGTTGCGTTAAACTTTAACGCTACCATAAACATTTCCACATTACGAAGTTTCACTTCTTCCGCGCGGAGGGACTCCACGCACTATTTTTTATAAGTATAAAACATGCACTTCCAATTATTAGTTGCTGCGCGTGCTGATATTTAGCCGCATCACGAAGAAAAACATAATTTTATAAGGCTTAATGACAGTAAGATAGATAGAAGAGAGACGAATCTAGAGGTAGTCTGTTTCCAAATACCAAATTAAATGTTGTCGTGAGTGCTGAAATAAGATCATCCGCAACCCAAATCCGTCCCTGTGAACATTCAGCGGTGGTGTGTCTCGCAAGTAACTTAATCCGCAGAGATATGGCGGAACTACGGACGCCGCCTCCCTGCCTCACTGCCTTACCAATGGATTTGCTATCTTCAGCGGAATACAGAGCTTTCCCCAATTACTCCGAGGACTGGAGCTAGTCAGCTTACAACCCTCACTGAAAGACGAATGCCTTTTCAAAATAGTGTAAGCTATTGCCAGAAATTGCTACTGGTGTAGTTTGTAAAAGGCATTAGTGATCGTTAAATGTCCAGAATATAATTAATTTTCTCTAACGTACACTTTAATATCTATATTTATGCTGTACGTTTAAACGTACCAACTACAAACAAGTACTTTACAACCAATCCATTCTACAATATCATTATTTAAGCTTCTAACATTCCCTCTTTTTATGCTGACAGTACCTAGCTTTCTCGTGATGGGAATCCCCTAAAATACTGTATATACCTGTGTGTACGATGGTAGGGGTGGGACAAAGATTTATAGTGCGGATGCAAAAACTGTGATATGCGTTATTTATGTTACTTTTGATACTGTTGTGCGGTTGGTTTAGGAATGAAATAGGAAGAGTTATTGCCATAAAGTTTTTGTAGCAAGTTATTGTGGAATTTCAATAAATGACCACAAATGCGTTGGCAAATTGCGGGTAGCTTCATGTTTCTAACTGAACGACTGCTTTATTGACAGTTCAAAAGTGTCTGTCAATGTTGTTAATAAATGGTTAGGTTTGAGACCTAAATGATCAGACCAAGTATGCCCCGGATGCTCATGATTGCCCAGTGGTAAGGTCTTCGCCTCAAATACACAAGGATGTGGGTTCAATTCCAAGCAAGTAACAAAGTAGCTTTCTCAATGCATGCACCTTTTGAGTTTATCTTTGTATATCACATCGATGAAGGAAAGCATCGTGATGAAATTCGAAACCCCAATATTAACGCAGCTAAAATAAAAGGAGGAAAACTCGCCCCCTCCGGCTCCAAGATTCTTCATTACGCCACCAAACAAAAACGACAAGACTTCCCCTGCACAGACAAGCCGTCATATAAAAACATAACACAACACCAGCAGTTCTGAGATCGTTATAAGGATCATATAGCGCCGAATTACAACACATGTGTTGGTAATAGTGCCTGTAATGGTAGCTATAAGGTCTGCCGTCTGTGGGGCATGGCCATTGTTTGACCGCGCGTATTATTTTTACATTCTTGATTCTTTTCGATGTGCATATTGATAATGTTGAGCAAATATAAAACATCAAAGTCCTTTTAAGAAAATTAATCAATAACGCATTGGGACATCACGTATTAATTAGTCCTCGAGCTGACAAAAGTAAAATAAATGGATTGACGGAGTGTACCAATCTACTTGGCTAGTCATATAAATGGCTTAATTACTGACTTCATACCAGTGTTCTGGCACTCAATATGTAAGCCTCCTCAAAAGTAGCCCACTCAGAAAGACGGAAGGTTTCACTAGGGTGTTACCAAACCAATCGATCGATCGTCGATCGATGGTAGAATGGATTAGCCGGAAATCGTTCGATAGGTTTACTAGAAACCATAGAATCATAGATAGATCCACGTCGACTTACCCATTCTACCATCGATCGATAGCATCGATCGACGATCGATCGATTGGAGTGGTAATACCCTTATGTTCGTCTTTATCACATTTAAATCTGCAGAAGTGTTCAGTAACCGATGCAGTTACGAAATCAATGTAATGTGATCAGAAGCCAAACAAATATTCTTTCTCTTCCCAAAAAGAAATAATAAGTTCAGCCAAGTAGAAGCTATTTACTATGTATTGGCGATACAGGACCATTAAAGTAAGTTGACGTCTTATATAATATCAGTTGTTTCTTCAACAGCATATTCCGATGCTGCCAAGCTGGTTTCTCGACTACAATGTTGAATATTTGAACGTGAAAGACGCTGTAATAGTTTAAAATGGCGCATAACGGGCAGCTCCTGAGTCTCTGGCGTTTTACTGAGTATTCTAGTCTCCGCAGCATATATTACTGAGTATGGTCATGAGCATAAATTTTTAGATACTATCATTCACTTGTAAGAGGCACTTTGTTCTCTAGATGAAATTCTATTATGTCCAGTTTTTATGGCTTTTGAGAATTATTATTGTAAGTGTTTGGGTCAGTCCAAAGTAGAAAGTTGATAATTTAATAATAGTAGCCGAATACCATGTGTCGAAACGGAATATGCAACATTTTCAACAACAGATACGAACTACGTTTTATAAACTCGTAAAATTCCATCGCGCAATCAGCATTATTCAGATCACGAACCCTCAGGCAGTAGCCTCCAAGACGCAACACCGGCCTGCTGTGTGGTCGGATCCTTCCTCTTTTAGCAGAGGGTGAGGAACTTTCTACCCTGTTCGTCACACCTCTTTGTGATTACAATTACTTATTTTTGCACTCAAGCCTTTGATATTATTATACCGTTATGTGAGAAGGCAGCGGTTTATTTAATAACACCCGTAAAGAAAATTAACATAAAATCTTGGGATGACAGATGATCAGTCTCTTCGATAGATGGCTCGAACACAACTTATCTGTGTCTAGACATCAAAAGTTCAACACCAAAACAAAAACACTATTCCTAGGTAAACATTTCAGATAAAATTGTCATCATAGTTTTAGTTCACGCAATAGTAACACGGTAAAACAACACTATACTTTTCATTTTCACTTTTAGCTTGTAGCGACCAACAAAAAGCAACTTACTACAAAAAGTACTACAGCGCCATCTATGACTCGACGGAAGAACCAACATCAATTTCCTACATCTCACATGCAAAGTTTACATCGACTTAAGAGTATATAGAAAAACCCGACTACAACTGTTGGGCAGTTGCCCGCCAGACACAACGCCTGTCTGGTCGGAGGATCCTCCCTTTTCAATGGAGTACTGAGGAACTTTACACCCTGTTCCTCATTCACCTAAAACTGGTGACCCCGAAATGGACGTCAGCGCAGCCTTCGAGCAACGTGACGTCATCATCATCAACATCACTTCCTCAAGCCTTCGAGCAGCGAGTCTCACAGCCAGCCAGCTTCAAATAGGTATTCCTGACCACCAGCATGCAGCGGAAGCGCATTCCTGGCCAGCACCCTCAGCCTCTCTTCAAACGACCATGGCACAGCACACTGCACTTTCGGCCAGTCGAGAGCTTCTACCTCCCGGTCGACACCTCTCTAGCTGTCTGCCACATCGCGGCGCTGCACCACGTCCAACGCACTGGAGCAAACGCAGCGCCGGCCCCGACTCACTGGGGTTCGCCTCACCACCGCAGACTGTTCCGACTCACCGTGAACAATGCGGCAACGAGCTTATAAAAACTGGCATGGCAAAATACTACAAGTCTCATTCGACTATCGACCTCCGGTCTCCGGGGGGGAGTGATGTAGCAACCAACAAAAAGCAACTTACTACAAAAACTTTGACTCGACGGAAGAACCAACATCAATTTCCTACATCTCACATGCAAAGTTTACATCGACTTAAGAGTATATAGAAAAACCCGACTACAACTGTCGGGCAGTTGCCCGCCAGCCACAACACCTGTCTGGCCGGAGGATCCTCCCTTTTCAATGGAGTGTTGAGGAACTATACACCCTGTTCGTCATGCCCCTAAAAGCTAAAATAAAACAAAAATAAATAGTAAGAATACTCAACGGCAGACATTAAAAGATGAAATTTTGGTCGTTTACCTGCTGCAACATGTTCGTACATTAATTTACTTAGTTCAGTGACTCCTGCTTCATTAGTGGTGACGCTCCTCACTCTAACCTCGTGTGGAACAAGCCAGGAGATTGGGGAGACTTGGACTTTTTGTATGGACAATGAACAGTCTGAGATTTTTGCGACATGAAGTACGAGTACAGGTGGCAGATACTAAGGAACAAAAACGTTGTGCGAAACATGGTGGCTTGAAAAGAAATACGGACATGAACATTGAAAGAGCTGCCCATTAAATTAGGCTATGCCTAGCAGGCCAACCAACCCTTTTATACTTTAAAATGTGTATTCGATGGCAGCCTCTCGAGCAGAAGCAATTTAGAGGTCGAAATTTATGTAGTTGCCAAGCTATATCTTGCAAATAGGACATACATTCGATATTACTACGTGTGTGTGCCACCAACAGTCTATAATCAATCGATTGGCAGTTTCAGAATAACCTTTTGTTATATTCAAATACTGTTTACGCTAAATTGTTTTGTAGCTCAAACACTAGGAATTTGTGAAGGGGTGTGACGTTTTGGTGGAGAATTTTATGTAATTAACACGTGTAAAAAGTGCAGGTGTCCTACCATAACGTGTTAAAGCAGTATTGTTGTAATCTTCCTCCTGTGTGCGATAGAGATGGCGCTAGACGTCCTCTATAGCTCCGTATCTTTCCACACTGGAGTAATATCAAAACAATACTGCTTCGAAAAGTCATGGTACCCCCCTGATTCTCTGCCTTATTTCAATAATCGAATTTTGATTTGATTTTATGGTTATAAAAGTTGATTATGTGCACAGATTACTTTGTAACACGGGTTGTTCCTGTATGCAGCTTCCGCTTTCAGTTTGTACCACATAGTAAATACAACACGTAAAGAGTTTAGTGTGCGGAAGTAATTTTCCCTGTAGCTATGTATATATCTCTCTAGTTTGGTGTTCTGGAAACATGATGACTTAAAATATTATTCTCTTTAACGTTCCGGTTATTAATCCTTTATGAATACACATGCTTAAGGTTGAAGTTTATGATAACAATATTTTAATTGGAATTATGTTTGGAACTTAATCATATTATGGAGAATAAAAGGAGAGGCCCTAGATGGACATACGCTGACTTTATTGGTTCTAAAGGAAGGTCAAGTGTAGTGACCAAATATATGGACGTTTATTGAAAAAAGGGAGTATGAAAGGAGCGTAGGAGGGACCGTTTTGTAGTTTCTGCTCATCTCCGGGGGGCAAGGCACTGGTTTACGTATGTCTGTGAAAGTTATCCACATTAGATTAAAACAACGTGTCGTGTGTTGTTTCTAACTAAGACAGATCATACTCCGGGGTTCTTTGTGTGGCATTTTAAAAAAGCTGCCTTAGGACACTGTCATATTAATATGACGCAGGTAATGCCTGGAGAAAATTATTCTTCTATAATACTTTTACATAATCTATATTAATATTATAAAGAGGTAAGGTTTGTAGGTTTGGATGTAGATTCCGATAATTATTTAACTAATGAAGGAATAAGATAAGAATAAGGAATTATCGCCAAGTGTTATGACTATATTTAAAACGTTACCGTGGGATAATTCCCGACCGTAACGCGAGCGAAGCCACGAGCAAACGCTAGTACTATATTATTAATTTTGTAGCGACCTACAAAAAGCAACTTACTACAAAAAGTACTAAGTACAGCGCCGTCTATGACACGACGGAAGAGCTAACATCAATTTCCTACATCTCGCAAGCAAAGTTAACATCGACTTAAGACTATACAAGGTGTTGTTTTGCATCCTCATCAAAATTCAGGATGTTGTCACAAAAGACATAAATAATCAATATAAATTACGGTACCTATTAAATTATTAAAAAACACTGCGTTTTTTTGTTGTTTAAATTTGTCAATATTTCAGAATAACCCCCTTAACGTGGTTTAGGGCTTATAAAATTATCGAAAAAACGTATGAGGTTTTTTGTTTGTGTGTAACCGACGTTATAAGGCGGGGATCAGACAGCCCGTGTTTAAAACACGGGTGGTCCACAGTTACCGATTTCAGTAAATAAATAAAAAAAAGAAAATTACCTACTCATTTTATTATTGATTCGGGTCGAGAATCATTAGCATAGTTACCTCCTAGAATTTGACGAGGTTGCAAAACAACACCTTGTATAGAGAAACCCGACAACAACTGTCGGGCAGTTGCCCACCAGACACAACACCTGTCTGGTCGGAGGATCCTCCGTTTTCAATGGAGTATTGAGGAGCATTACACCCTCATCCTCATACCCCTAAAAATTATTAGTGGTAGTTTGCATAATGTACTTTTTCTTCTCCGTTTTCCTATATAAATGACTGATTCAAATTATTTTTACCATCCACTTATTCATTAAAATGAAATTGTAATATTGTCTTTTAGTGCACTCAATTTTGGTAACGAATTTAGTCGGCGTAGTAAAAAATCCTCTTAAGCCCACTTGCACTATAAATCCCTAAACTCGTTTTACGCTGATCGAATATGAATCATCGGTTTGGCAGATAGTTCTGGGCAGAGTGATTTTAAGTACGATCAGCTGCAATAGATTGGTAGTGCCAGTCAGTCTAAGTTTCTTCCTTTGCACCAAACAAACTCCGATAGTCCTCGCGTATATCTCCCGGTCAATCAATACGAACAATTCGAAGCCTTTCCTCCAACTTCTGGGTCGTTGGCATCACTTTGTCAACCAATTATTACTTAAGACTCCGCCCCAAATGAATCGGGCCAAGCTCGAGTGTTCACAACTCTGTGTACGAACTTATTAACCCATAAACGAGTTTGATTAAGTTGTTTAACAGAATACTTGAAAATCTTCATCGTAAAGTTATAAGGGTTTGTAAATCCTTTTGGTGTGGGGCGGTCGTTGCGGCGGCGGCTGATCGGAACTGAATTGATCCGATAATTCCTCGATTGAATATAGTCTAGCTAGATCCTATCAGTTGATGCATTTGTTCATAAAATATCTGATGGTCTAGACAAGTGGGAATCGTTGTCAAAGCGCTTTGTATTTCCACAAATAGATTCAACAGGATTGTCTAAGGTAAACTTTTCTTATTTTTTTACATTTCCACTATCGTTATCTCTGATAAAAAGCCACTTTCTTCTAACTTGTGATTATCACCAAAAGCAAACACATAACTACAATTTGTATAGTTACCTTGTTAACTACTAACAAAAACTAGAATACATTGACGCAGTGTTTTGTAAAGAAACAAAGATCTGAACAAACAAAAGTTTTTACAGATACCTAAATAAACACTCACCTCTATCTTTATATTCCCGCTGGCACACATTCGCATTTTATTTCCAGCGTCTTTTGTTTCAATTCCAGCACACCAGCGTCTGCCAAATAACAGGAGATCATGAAATTCAACGACATGAGACAATGAAACATTAGTATTCTATTACAACAGTACTACAGAAAAAAAGCACTTTGTAAACAATAGGTTGGCGTTAGCTCGTTATAACGTTTACTTGTAATAGCAGATTCTTATTCAAGGCGACCGCGAGATGGCGACGAACTTAAAGTCTAGCTAGTCTAAGGTGGCTGCGATTCTTTAAGTGGTTAATGAGTGCAAAATCGTCGACAGAGTGAGCCCTAGAACAATTTAACCTCTGAGAGTCCTCCCCGTCCTTTGGGCAGCAAAGAGATACTTAACCTAAGCCCTTAAAATAAAACAGTCTGCTAAAGCAGGCACGTTTTTTAAATGAACGAAAGTCTAGACAAAATGTCAGCTGTAATAAAAATACCTACTGTAAGTTTATCTTATACGCGTTTCTTGCCTCTTGTCATGCCCAAGCTTACCTCTAACGTAAAAAAAAATATCACCCCCGGGCATATGAGGGTCAGTTACCCTGGAACCCATAGGGTTGTCACTTGACCCAAATTAAATTATACCGGGTGACTACTGCCGGCTTGCGATGTCCGTAACCCCTCTCATTTAGCTCCTTTGAGTATTCTCATACAATAATATAAATCAGAAAAGCTACTAACAAAGACGTGCAGGAAATAATAATGTACAACCCAACAATAATATATTTCAATCTATAATGAGTCGGTCAAGCAAAAGCTTGCAGTTACGTTCTTATTTTATGCAAATGTTCTTTGTTCCTGAGAAATCAGCCATGCTGTGTACCAGCATCAACCAAATATAGACAAGCTCATCATTCATCATCATTTCAGCCCACAAGACGTCCACTGCTGGACATAGGCCTCCCCCACGTAACGCTACATTGACATTTTGGGGGGTTTTGCCATAATCGCCACGCTTAGCAGGCGGGTCGGCGATCGCAGAACGGTTGTTACAAAAGCACAGAGAACGCTGCTGCCCATTCTCTAGCAAATCCCTTAGTCGCCTCTTACGACACCCACGGGAAGATATGGGATAGAGCTATTCTTTACGTCCGACACCATACAGAGCCAAGACAAGCTCAGACAAACTCAGTACGTGTATTTTAAACTGGACTATGCATCTATGACAAATCCACGAGAATAACTTGAGAGGAACACGTTCACAGTAAAGTTTCCTAGATTCTTAACTTTGTCGGTTTGGTATTATTGTACCCAAAGAGTTAACCTCAACTTTTTCTTGGCCGTTTAGGGAGTGACCACGCTCACATTCAACTAGTAGGCTGATCACGTAACACCACATTTAGTTACATTAACTTTCATTTGAATCGAAACAAGCGAAACTGATATAGTTTCGCTTTTATTGGAAAAAAGCTAAGCAAAGCAAAGCTGCACTCACTTATAAATAAATAATCTTAATCTGTTTTTTGTGCAATGAATTAACCTTCTGTACAGAGCTGTATGGTGTACGGATCTTGTGTCTTGTCCAAATGTTCATAAAACTTAGTAGAAAACTGTAAATGTGCCATTATCGGACTGGTCCTAATGACGGACTGAAAGACTGAAAGTTTGGACTGATAACATCGTCTGGCACTTACGTAGTTTGTTTGTTTGGACTCATCATTGACTGAAGTCTTCAGTTTGATAAAAACTAGTAAAACTTTATTCTTGTGTTCTTTGGTCTTGTAAGTTTCACATGGAGATATTTTGTAACTGGACGAGTTTTTTTTGCTTTTCTAAATTTGAAAGTGTACCTGCACATAATTTTTCTTATTAGATTAGTCAGAACAGAATTGCTCTCGAAATGGAGAATTAGGTACAGGTTAACACAGATTTGATTTAGGTACATTTATGACCTTTGTTCGTGCAAAAATACGTTTCGTTCCCTGCACGCAATTCATAAATCATTCAACTAGGCGCCACTATATTCAAAGAAAATTATTAATTACAACTATCTCACAAAAACTACTAAGATAAATCTTGTTACCAACAACATAAAATATATATAAATCGTCTAAGCACACAGTTGGGTCACTCCCAAAGAAACAGATCCCTGGCAAAGAGAGCCAACAATAGAAAAGAACACGGAGAGCGTTTCTGATAAGTGCAAAAGGTTCAGTAATCGAGCCATTGCCTCGGGCAGACGAATTACGGAAACTAGATATCCTCGAACACAGGCCAAATGTCTAATGAAAGTAGTTTTTGTATACTGGCGGACAGCGGTGCTCAAAGATGCTGTCTGAATTCAATGCAGAACAAGAACCTTGCAGCTTGCTGGTTGTAGCAATTAATAAACTCAAACTCGAGGCATTCATTTCAAATGAACTACTAACGAGCAATTTTGAACTGTCAAGGAATCGATCAGTTACTTAAAAAGTTCAAGTAAGTGGCCCGTTCTAAAACATAAATCTGAATTGAGAAGAATGAACATGAACCTCCATTGATTCTCTTCTGAACCATGTTAGATATTATACATTCCTGAGAACATTATCCTTGTTGTTTATTTCTTTAAAAAACAAAAACCTGAGCACGAATAAACACGAACTACTTATGATATGATGGTACAAAGTTTATGCCATGTTAAGATATATGCCAGGCAGCAACGAAGAAGCGAGGCTAACTGCCCAAGGTACGCCGGACATATAGTAAAGTATCGCGATCTGTTGAGTATAATAAGAAGTATTAGTTGTTAATGTTATATTCACAATTATTTATGATTTTAAATTAAAAAGAATTGGTGCCCTACATAGAACACTGACACGGGTTCGCGGCCGACCACGAAGGAGAAGGCGGGACGATTTAGACGTCTTCCTTGAGAATTGGAAAAAGACTAGTGCATGAATAGAAATGGAAGCGAGATGGAGGCAGTCATTCGAATATCACTGAGACAGTATGGTCTAGCAATAAATACTACAAGATCTATAAAGGTAATCCTTTATCCACCTTCTTTTATGTCACTTTCATTTTCGTCGTAACCTCATCTCTTGAAATGGTGGGTTATATACGGCCAATGAGTTTCGGAAAAAGACGTAAGGGGAAAAATAAATGAGTTTATTCAGGTAAGGAAGAGAGGGGTGGCAAATTGAATTTTGGATTTTTGTATGTGTGTACAATTATTTATTTATGCCCAAATCCAAACGTCTGTTCCATTTTAGATTAGGGGAGTGTTGTGATTGTGGAATTTGAGCAACGTTATGTAGATTTATTTATAAGGTATTATGGCTTAAAGTACTAGAAAATGGAAGTTTCTTCCTTTTTTATTCCATCTTGTTTTTTATTTTGTGTGTGATCAGCAATAGAATTACAGAGTAATAGAATTACAATATTCCCTCTTTTAAAAGAAATATAACGTGTCATAGTCGCGAATTAGGCACATCTATTTTAAGGGTCTTGAAGATCCCAAGCCTTATTTACGAAAGCACTAATGAACCGAAGCAATTTTAAATTAATAATCTGAAACGAAAACTAACGAAAACCGTCTTTGACTTGTAAAGTTTTACTTTGAAGACGAAGCCGAACTGACGATGCGGTGTTAACTTGTATTTTAATTGTGCTTGGGTAAAGATTGCAGGCTATTTGGTTTGAAATACCATTATCAGACAAATACGCAAAGTATTTTTATTTTTTTGTTGATGGTGAGGATACCCGTTACCATAATTGCTTTTAGCAACGACAAAAGCTCTTCACAATCATTCAAAACCAACCTTCCCTGTAACCAAATTACAGTGTTCAAAGTAAACTGTATTTTCAACAGTATTCATTTAATTCGATGTATAGTGCGATATCGTTTCTTTGGTGTGTGTCGAAGACTAGTATTACTGACGGCTCAGATCTCAAGTGTGTATGCGGCGTGACACCTCAGACAATGGCCCTTCCATCTTGCGCTGCATGGCCTGTCACCTGCGCTCTTGAGGATCTTATGACTGCATCAGCGAGCGGAGTTCGCTTGGCTGAGTTTTGGGCTAAACATATTTAGTGATTTGCCGTCGACACGCTAAGAAGAAGACTAACCCATATTCTTAGATCGGATGGACAAGCTGGACAAAACCAAATGGTTCACGTTAGCACTGGAAGGAAACTGTTGCAAGTCATGGGGAGAGACCTTTGCCCAGCAGTGGAATGACGCAGGCTAACATTATCAGTATATTATAAATATCATGTACGGACTTCGCCGTGTTGTGCATCCCACTATACTAATACATCAGAGATGTTTAAATCCTACTTATTCTGTACAGAGAGATTATTTCTGTAGATGTTATTGAAGATGCCTTTGGAAGTTTATTGGCTACACGACAACTCGTTGTCAGAGGCACGACATAACATCATACATTAGAAATATCAACATGGCAGTAATCCCGGAAAGTTTCGCTAGTTGCCTATGTGTAATAGGGGACGATTATATTCCCGTAAACCAGGCACAAAATACAACAAAAACACCAAAATCCAACAAAATACAGACTCCGTGGCTGCTAACAAGAAATTCCTGTCTGAAAGACCCAGCAACACTTTTCCCACCTGGGAATCGAACTTGGGACGTCTTGCTCAGCAGTCGCGACCTCTCGACCAACGAGGCAGTCAGTGATATAATTCGAAGTTAATTATATTAGCTACGTTATGAATGAAGAATCTTCTTCTCCTTCTTCTTCTTTAACCTGTATCCATACTTTGCTGAGTACAGGTCTCCTGTGCCCTGCTCCGCCAGCACGCAGCATTCATTGGTGCAAGTTTGTTATTTGTTTATATTAGACCCAAACCTCTAACGGACCTCAAAGGAAAAAACTTTGAGAAACTTTACCCCAATATAGGTACATTTAATTCTATTGTTGCTGTGGGTTAACCGTGTGTACATGTACTATGATACATAAGGCAGGTTGTATACCGCTGTTTTTTGCTTATTAAATACCCTGGATTGGCTGGCACCTGCGACCGTGTGCTCTCGTTGTGTGTCATACGAGTTCCCTCTCCAGAGTGGTGCCCTTGAACTTTTCCCAAGGACAAGCGTTTGTAGGCACTGTTATGTAAGAGTAGGAAATATTATTTTTGTGTTTTTTTTTTCACGTTGCGATTATGTTTTAGAATGTATTTTTAAACCCTAGTTTTGAACTAGCTCTACGGACAACATGGAATGAACAAAAAAAAGTAGAAAAAGCCTAAAGAAGAAAAGTAGTTAAATTGTAGTATTTACAATAAAATAAACCGTTTTTTTTTTCGAATATTTACAAGTATTTAACAATTATTTCTAACGAAGGAAACAAACCTCCCTCCTATTTCCGCAAATCATTATATGTCCTACCGCACAGCTTTCATCCCATCCCTCTGATTCCCCAATCATTATACACAAACAAAATACCTTCGGAAACCCGATACATCTCCATAAAACGTCGCGTCACCTCTCTCTGTAAAAAGCTCGTCATCATGGCGGCCATAAATTAGAATTCATTATAACTACCCTCGCGAGCAGCAAGGGGGAGTAATTTACGCATTCAACCCTCGGAGGAGTAGCTTTCCGTAATGAGTTTTTATTCAGCAAACTTCGGCAGCGGCCTAACATGGTTTACGGACGCTCTTACGGACGCGTTCACGACCCAAGGTGAAGCGACAAATTTGTGTATCTCTTGTTTCCTTGAGTAAAATCATATCACAGGTTCATCGGTTACTCGGGGCAGTGTTACTTATAGCTTGCTTGGACTAAAAAGCTGCAGAGCGAAGGCCTCCACATCTCCCGGTTCTGCACCACTACTTGCCAATTTTTAAGAAAGATTGTAAATCGTCCAGCTATCACCTTCGTGGTTTGCAGCAGCCCGGTCTCGCGGCTTGCTTTAGGCTATTTATTCCATTTGATATCTTCGCAGTCGTTGTCGCTCGAGTGTGAAGTTAGTGGCCTAGCGGTTATTTTTCGGCGACTGGAGTATCGATGAAGGTTCGTGTATTGCGTTGAATGGAAAGAACATGCGGTTTTTTCGTTGTGAAGTATAGTCGGTCCCGTAATGAATTTTTCGTCTAAAGATTGAATGTCACTTACACGTCATATGACGCCAAAGTTCGTAGATGCTTTCGCAACTACAATACTTTCACAAGTTATTATGCCTTGTGACTATGACTGTAGCTTCGCGTTTTTTGACTTTCAAAAGTGCCTGTAATGGTCTGATTGAAATAAATGCTTTGATTTTGAATGTATGATAGTTTTAACATAGTGTAGTAGTAGTAGTGTTTCCGTTTACTGGGAGTTTTAGCTCAAAAAATTGTAGGTACCTACGTTCTACTTTTCGCTAAAAAATAACTAGGTTCTAAATAATATTATAATGCAGCCTAAGATGCAATGAGTGTTCCTATGAACAGTGAATAGAGGTATTGGCAATATTGGGATCGATTACTAAAACACTTGTTTTCTTACATTAAAATAGAAATTTACGTTGCAAATATGGGTAATACACAGTAGTTGTTATGAGATATCAGAGTTCAGCCATATTTTACCATTGCAAACATTACAATAATAATTATTAAACATGTACTTACATTTTACACTAGCAGACAAGAAGACGTCGCATCCAATGTCCGTATAAATGTTGTAAAATAATGGTATTTAAGTAAAGGACATCTACAATTGCAGAGACATTTACAATTTGCGAGCAGCGGTTTCCCAGTGGTGGCAGCTCCGACTTACGAGCAGTAAGCCGTGGGTTCGCAGTTCGCACCCAAGCAGGCGCATCACTTTGTGTAATTTATTTCATCACCGCTGCCCTCAAAAACGGTGAAGGAAAACATCGTGAGGAAAACCGGCATGTCCTAGAACCGACCATTCGAAGACATGTGACATCTACCAACCCGCATTGGGTCCGCGTGGTGGATTACAGCCCACTCCTTCTCATAGAGAGGAAGCCTGTGTCTCAGCAGTGAGAACATTGTAGGCTGATGATGATGATGACATCTACAATCTTTAACACCTAGGTTTCAACATTAATTGCGTCTACTGTCAAACAAAACAAACGCCAGACGCAAACCTGATCTAAATCAAAATAATAACGACAGTATTTGTACACAAGAAGCGAATCTTTTGTCCTACTTCCATATTCTCGTGAAACCACGCGACAGTCTCATTAAAAGTAATAAGATGCAACTTTAACATCCGCCGTAGTTTTAAACTTCAAACATACCAAACGAATAGTAGGTAAGTATTTCAAAATGGTGGCTTGTGTTGTCATAAGAGGCGGTAGTAAATTTTTTGGATGAGAATGGCAGACAGGCAGAAACTTATGGCTTCACAAACAACATAGTGACAGAGTCCGCCAGCTAATGGAGTACTCGGTGAGAATCATCGTCTGCCTAAACTGACAAAAAAAAATACTATGTTGGCTGCCAGTCCAACCGGATGCAGCTGAATCCCAGGATTTTACATGGAGCGACTGCCTATCTGACCTCCACAGCTACAACTCAGTTAGTACTACTACTACTACTACTGTCTCCTCTCTCTAAGGTCTCCACCACGTCGCGTGTCTTGTTATTTTCTTAGATCTAGAATTCTAGTGGATTCAAAATAAAATCCTACACAATTCGATTTACAAACGACACAGTAACGTGATAGTATGTGCGGGATGACGTCCGGCGGATCACTTAGTATGTGCATACATCCCGATCCCGGCAAGCGTATTCGACGCCATGGCGAGCTGTGGTATATCTTTGCACAGATACAGGAATGAAATGTACGGTCGTGACGTTTTGTTGCGTAGCCACAGACCTCTCTTTAAATAAACTGACAATTCATGCGGGCACAAATCCAGACATGCTACTACTTGTGTAGCTTTGTATTAGATGGTAGGTAGCTGATGAGGTGCTGGTACGTTGTTGCAGAGGAAGATTAAATAAAATACGGCAGGCAAGATAATTACGTCTGTATTGGACCAGTGTCGCAGATGGAAGGCGGAGTGTTGCCACAGTTTTACAAGATTTTACATTTTAATGTTGGTGTTGCAATTTAATGAATTAAAATCTCCAACACTACTGAGAAATTTATTTTGGAAAAGCACTTTGCCCCATCTGGAAATTGAATCCAAGACCACTAGACCAACGCGGCTTTAAGTAATAATTCATTTTAAAAGTAGAAGCTGTTTCATAGGTACAACTAATATGTCTTTAAGTTTACATATAAGAACGAAAACAATGACTAAAACTAATTTGGCTGCTAACTACAAACTGAACAGTAAACCCGGCGTTTAATTTGAGTTAACTGCTGTCGAGCAAGACCCTCCAAGTTTAACTGTATTTTTAACTTAATTAAACTCAGTTACAACTAACAAAATTCACTTTGAAATTAATTTCTCCCACTTACTAATACGTGGTGGTAATGTCCAGGACTCGTGCACGAGGCACAGGTTTCGATACTTAGCATATAAATAACTTTCTAAAATAAATTGTTCAGAGGTAGAACAAAAGAAAGTAAATTCATTTGGCACAGACTACACGGCCCACATAATTTTCTGTAAAGTAAAAGTAATTTTGAATACAGTATCCTTTTCAGCGGAGTATTAAAAAGACATAAGGGATTGTGGAGGCTTGTAAATAGCTGTTAGATCACTATAAACTTCAGTATTATTAGCTGTAAGCCACCCAAACACAATAAAATAAAATATTAGTCCTGCAAAATAATACCTAAAACATATTCCATCAACAATTTCAATGCCCCAATTTGTCAGCCTATCGACTAGACCATTACGAAACGTAACGAAAAGACCAAATTAATTATGGATGGTTTATGAATGATGATTTGGCTAGAAAAGGTGACCTCAGCACGCGTAGCATGACCACCATGAAGAATCGACATAATGACAGATAGACAATGACAATGTGTCAGTTTGTCAATTCTTCCGTCGACATAGCCCGTTTCTACGGCGGTCATGCTACGCGTGCTGGGGTAATAAAGAACTAGAAGAAGAAGACATGCGGCTCTAATTGTATATGAATAAATTGGGATACGGATAGGAGAATTATGAATCTTATGCCAAACTATTACCGCAGCCTAGAGTAAGAAGAAAAGAAAGAAAGAAAAAATATTTATTTGTCGCAGGGACATGACGTGCATACAAAATTAACTAAAATAAAACAATGAACATAGGTACAACGCAAGAAACAAAAATAAAAGTACAAATGGGACGGAACAAAAATGTTTACTGCTAGCACGTCGTGACTGCGACAAGCAGGTTACTTACTTGCACTGGCAAAACCATTGAATAAGCCAGTATTATTTTAAACTCCTTTGGTGGGACAGCACATGTTACTACCCTGTATGTTTCCCCCGACTAAGACAGGAAACAGAATAAATTCTTGTTTATGTTTTCTGGCAGCACGTGGCGATGCTCCGTGTTCGGACATTACCAAGTCTCGCAGGATAGACGCCATATTGGATGGTAATATTGGCACTAGATCTGGATATGATGTGCATAGTTACACGAACTTGGCAGAAATGTCATGTGTAGTTAAAGAAGAGATGATGTAGCTATACTAGGTATCACTTCAAGTTGAATCAGAAGAATCTGACCTCAAGATTTCTCTTAATTTCTGAAGACCCGAAAACCTTCATTATCTTTCGTTGCATACCTCTATTTCTTTATAAAACTATAATCTCTTCCTGTTACAGTGGTTATAAGGTACCACAATGTTTGTGCATAAGAGAAGTCCATTCCCAAATTAAAGTCTGTTTTGTAAACCATGCAGTAATAGCCTAGTGGTGTGGTGCCAAGTCATAGATCTCGAGTTCGAAACCACGCACCTCTGATTTTTTGGCTTCATGTGCGTATTGAATTATAATCACTTGCTTCGGTGAAGGAAAACATCGTGAGGAAACCAGCATGTCTGAGAGATATCTTTCAACGGCATGTAAAGTCAAGTCAGAAGCCCATGGGCGGCATACCAATTCTGACACCAGGATTACGCACTAACCACACGAAAAAGCAAAAACTCATATCTTACAACAGCATCTAATCTCCACTATTAAGAGCGTTTATACTCTACGACATTTCATACAAACTTTTAAGTCGTTATTTTCCAAAATGACTGAACAGATTTTAATGAAACTTCCGACGCATAAGCAGTATACGTAGGTCTAAAAAGTTACTAAAAAACATTTTCGAAATGTCTTTTAATAAAAATGAAGATAATTGGAAATTTCTGTTTCTATATATAATTAAAACTCGGTCTAATTTAGCTGTAACATTATTTTTCGAAAAAGTATTTTAGTAACTTTTTAGACCTATGTATACTGCTTATGCATAGGAAGTTTCATTAAAATCTGTTCATTCATTTCGGAAAATAACGACTTGAAAGTTTGTATGAAATGCCGTAGGGTATAAACGCTCTTAACTTACTAATGCAGTGTGTTCTTGTTACTCTTAGTAATAAGAGTACCGAATAATATGTCGGAGAAACGTTAGATAGAAGCCTCTATAATGCAAAATCCAACAGACATAGATGAATAGTTTCGGATGAAAGCTACTGAACGCATTGCATTCAATTCGGGAAATATTGAGGGCCTTTCAATTTGGCTCTGCCCGGCTTCCAAGCCATCAATTTAATATTGGAAGCAGAAAAGAAGCCATTTACTTCAATTTGGTGAGTGATTTGATTTGACGTTTCATTTCAGGGTATATTTTTAAACGCGACAGGACACCGTGTCTTTTCAAATGTGTAGGCATAAATATTTAACGACGATGACATGGGTGATTAAAATAAAGCCTTTAAATAAATCCTTTTTATCAGCGTATAAGTTGTACATGGATGTTTAAGCATATGGCAGAAGTCTTTTCGTTTTTTACTACGTTTTATAAACAATTTTTTATCACCAATAGCGTCATCCCGTCGATGTCAATTATTGTACGTCAAAAGATCCTCGTAGAACTATAACTACATATAACCCATCCCCTTAGCAATCAGTAAAACCTTGCAAAATCAGAACTCTCTGGCAAGAAAAGTCTACAACGAAACTATTTCCGATGCCAATCATAAAAAGCCACAACAAAATGTTTAATACATGTCCGAGGCGAGTGACCACTTCGGCCACTTGGCTCACAACACGCATGACCCCTGCTTCACGGCCTCATTTCTTGCTCCGACGTCCGTCAAATAGCCGGGCAATCAATCGATTGCTCGGAGCAAAGTCGCTGCTACAATTTATAGCTATCAGGAGAACAAAGTTGGTAACAAACATAGCTCGCTGATGAATTTGTATGCCGCCTGCGAGTTAGCGGTGAGACGGGGTTGCAAGGGGTAAGCGATGGCGGAGGTTGGGTGTTTCTTATTATATAAAAAAGGTTATCCTGGTTTCCCTCTTCATTTTCATCCCGTATTATTCTTCTTATCTTAAAAAAGACGACGCGGAAAATTGTTGGTAAAAAACTATTTGCAAAATAAATATCATTTATAATTTATGGTCATCTTAATTTTCATTTGATTTTACTTTTCCTGCCGTAAAGTGACTGGATCCAACATCCTCATAGCGAAAGTTTCGGTACCTCCGCTACATAATCTGAAGCATTGAATGATCTAGTTATGGAGACTCAATTATCTATAGTCCCGTAATTGTAGCACAGCCATATACCCGGTTTCCACCAAATCGGAGATACGCGAAGCCGAGAGAAGACCATTCATATTCAATGAAAATCCACTTTGCAACTCTCTTCTCTTCTGTGTTTGATCCGTACCTCTCCTCTCCGCTCGTGTCCGCTTTAGACCTCAGTATACCCTCAGTCCTCCCATCCCTTGTCCCCCACACTGGAGACGTGAGCCGCCAATAAATGCGGCCACTCTGTTAAATAGCCACCCGAAGGCCAGGCCTCAGGCCAATCGGACTAATCTAACTTTTTTCATGTTAAACTTTAAAGACTTAACTACGCGACGCTACTTTCTACTACACTTGGCTACTTTTATTAACTTTCTTTCTTTGTTAGCTATTCCAATTTTGTAGCAGAATTTGCAAATGGAGTTTAGCTGGGGTGGGAGAAATTCATTTAAGTGCAGTTTTGCGTCAGAGATAAAAAGAACATGTTTACAATTAATTGTTAAGCTTAGTTTTGTTCTGTGCTGACTATTACATTACTGCAGGCTAATTCTTAATCTTAATCGTATTTTTATTTACATTGATATTTTTATTCTTAGTGTAAACGGGTAAAGGTAAAAAAACACGTAAGTATGTTCAGGGCCGGATTAACTCTTAAGCAGATTAGGCAACTGCCTAGGGGCCCGCACGCGCACAAAAGAAATTGATAATATTTAATATAGTGAAAATTTCATTGGAAAATTTGTATCCTCAATGGCAATACGTGTTATCAAGTTAGTAGTAGCAGAATTAGTAAATACCAACGTAGTAAACTGCGTACAGTAGAATCACTCTCAAACTAAAATATTTTTAAGGATTAAAATGGGCCCCTCAGTACTCGTACTACCGCTACAAAATTACACATTTTCTTAAAACCAATGCGCGCGTTTCTTACAGTTACTCTGTGAAAAAACCTTTAAACCTAACCTAATCTTTAAAAATCACCAATGCTCCTTTTTTCTGCCTCTGAACTGGCACTCCTATTGGATTTACATATGATCGACCGCTAAAGACATAAGCTGAAATAAATTAGGAGCCCTAGGCCCGAGGCTTTAATAGGCTTTTATGACAATACAACTTGATCCTGTGGACATGTTGATCTCAAATTACATATCTGATTGATGATGAAAATAAGAAAATAAGACTAAATGCATAAGATTTTCATTACCGAATGTTAAATGTAGTGATTGTGATATAATATTGAATAAAGAGAAACTAGAATTTGTCGATAAAACGGTTTTCTTGGGGTTACGCTTGATTCAAGGCTTCAATGGGGTCCTCATTTAACATCTCTTGCGGGGCGGTTAAGTTCAGCAGCATATGCTGTTAGAAAAATCCGTCAATATACCGATGTTGATACCGCGAGATTGGTCTATTTTAGTTACTTTCATAGTATAATGTCTTACGGCATTTTGTTATGGGGACGGGCTGCAGACATTGAGTCTATTGTTATTTTGCAAAAAAGAGCCATCAGGGCCATATATAATCGCCGTAGGCGCGATTCTCTAAGGGAACTGTTTAAGGACATTAACATCATGACGGTACATTGCCAATACATTTACGAAAACATAATGTACGTCAGAAAAAATCTGCATCTTTTTAGTAAAAGAGGTGACAGACACAATTACAATACTAGAAATAGAGACCAATTAGTTCAGCCAGGCTTCAGACTCGCTAAAGTAGACTCATCTTTCATGGGGTACTGTTTAAGATGCTATAATAAAATTCCACAGAGTATTCTTGAACTGAGTGAGACGAAATTTAAAACATGCATTAAACGCACACTTTGTAAGCAGGCTTATTACAAATTGGACGATTATATCGCTGATAATAATGCTTGGCTCCATGCCGGTCCTGCTCCACAAGGACAGGTTCGCATAAATTGATAGCATTAAATAGTTTTGTTGGAGCTGCTGAAGATTGTACAACTATCTTTGAATTGTATAAATTCAATTAATTTAGTATTATATAATCGCATAGCCCATATTGTGTGAGTCCTATGTACTAGATAGCTATCATTTACTGGAAACCTACGTCTTTTATTGACTTGAATGTGCCCTGGCGGTTGAGAGTATGTCATGCTCACTCAAATGTCACGCTGATGGCGGCGTGTGTGTCGGGTCATTTAGTTCCCTTCAAAATGGTTGAGTTGAATGATGGCTGATCCATGCGTCATGTTCGTGAACGGGCGCTGTCAGTTGTGCCTGGTCGTCTCTTAGCTGCCACGGCTTATTTCGAACTAATTATTTTATCTTTTGAATGTTTTTTTTTTGTTTTTGCTATGGACACTTTTAACGTGAAGTCTTGCTACATCGTTCTCACATAATGTACCATCTCAACATGAATGATGTAACCAAGGTTTTTGTAACATGATTCTGATTTAAAAGAGTGTCCATGGAGTTTCTTGCCCATTCTTCTCCATAGAGATCTACGCCTTGCAATGGGCAACTACAGTACTTTCACAGTTATTATGTCTTGTGACTGGGACTGTAGCTTAATTTTTATTGCTGTTCGACCATTCAAAAGTGCCTGTAACTGGCTTATTTGAAATAAATGATTTGATTTGATTTGATTGTATTCAAGAGAGGTAAGATGTTCAATTTTTCGAGTTCGCTTGCTCGTGCAGCCTACTTTCTTTTGAAACTAACTTTGTCTATAAGTCTAGTCGTCTATAAGTAAGTAACTCTGGTTGGTCGAAATAATTCTAATCTGTTCAATTTAGGTTGGGTCTAAAAATTTTTGAGCTCGTTTCGCTCACTCTTCGGACCACTTTGTCATAAATACCTTTTGACTTTCTTTAAATGTCAACCAAGTAACTCCGGTTGTTCAAAACAATTCTTACCTGTTCTATGAAGGTGGGATGTTAAAATTTTCGAGCTCTCTTCTTGAATCTTGAGTTTGTCCAAAAATTAACCACCTGTATATGTGATCGAAACAATCTTAAAAAGGTAAGGTGTGACAAAAAATTCGACCTTGCTTCGCTCGCTTGCAGCCTAGTTCCTCATGAATCTTAACTTTGTGTGTAAATCGACCAAATAACACCTGTATGTCGCAACAATTCTAACCTGTCCAAGGTATTGTGTTAAAATTTTCGAGCTCGCATCGCTCGCCCTTGGACCCTTCATTTTCCTTCTGCTCTCAAAATTTTCTACTTGAGGTGATTAATAAATATGTTTTTCTGATTATAAGGACTAAAGAAAAATTTTGTTAGCTTGTCTGGAGAGATTAAATTTTCTTTTAATTACTAGTTTCCTGATATAACTCTTCAAAATTAGGAACTTCTTCTTCTATATAAACGAGTATGAAAAATCTAACTAATCCGAGGTGCTAACAGTTTTAAGTTGCCATTGTATTTTAGATTCATAGAAGAAAAGTAAAGTAACTAGTAAACTTACCCTATCTAATCCGTTTTTTATCGCACCTTCTACCCCCCTCCGCTCAAAAGCTGGCGACGGCCTTGAAGCTTTTACGATTAAAACTAAACTTACACAGTCACGAGATATCTTCCGTGATTTGCAATTATTGTGAGCTACCGATATTTCGACGCTGTTGCAAGCGCTATGATCACGGGATGACGGCTAAAAAAGGGGCCCCGAAAATTGCATTTCCTAGCGGCCCCGACATGGTTAATCCGGCACTGACTATGTTTTAAACAAGATTAAGATAGAAGATTAAAAGTCCTCGCATTTCCAGATTTTTCTGCTAACATCACCTATGTTATAAAAGAGAGCTGTGCACTGTGCAACAAGTTTGGTGTACAATAAAGTAGTAATACACTCTACGTTAACCTGAACCAAACCTCAACTAAAACAAATCAGGCAATCAAGCGTTGTTTTCAGACCCATTCCGAACTGTTTACAACCAGCATCTGATTCGGTGTTTCAATGCTCGATAGAGACTCGCTCGATTGAACCAGTTCGTAGTTTGTGTTCAATCGCTACATATTTTTCCATTCGGTAATACAAACATCATATGTTTGAGGGAAATCATTTCCCCGTTTGCCAAAGCGCACGAAGTAAAAAACATTTGAAGATTGTATTTTGTCACGAAAGGTAATTCGAATGATATTTTTATTACCTTACCTTATTGGTTTACTCAACATATACAGTGTTTTACTTATTATGTACTATATTATTTTAGTAGGTAAACACTAAAGTTATACGTAAAAAGATAATTTAGGATTTCAGACCTTAGACCTTAAATGTATTTATAATCTAAGACCTAAGACCACATTGGTGTGGGTGCGTACCTTTTGATATAATAACAAAAGTTCTAATGATCATTTGACCTATTTTCATTTGATATAATTTTCGATTAGTATAACGATGAAATGATATAATGAATTATTGATATAATTTCAGTTTACCTAATTTCATATGGTGTAATAAACATTTTCTATAATGCACTTTTAAACTAATATTCAGTTAGTTTATTATTTCATCATCATCATCATTTCAGCCGAAAGAAGTCCACTGCTGGACATAGGCCTCCCCCAACGCCACATTGACATAAGGGGGGTTTTGCCATAATCGCCAAGGCGTGTTGGCGATCGCAGTACGGTTGTTACAAAAGCACAGAGAACGCTGCTGCCCATTCTCTGGCAAGTCCCTTAGTCGCCTCTTACGACACCCACGGGAAGTTATGGGATGGTGCTATTCTTTACGTCCGACACCATACAGAGCCTATATATTATTCCTTATACATTCCTGCGTCAGATCCCCTATACGGTTGGTGAATCATGTGGGTTAGGTTAGGTTAGAACCATAACCATTAGCGCGCGAAGGCGAGCGAGCAAAGCGAGAGTGCCGCGGCAGCGGCCGCCGAGCGCCAGGTTCCCCTTATTGTGGGTGAACCATCTGGGTTAGGTTAGGCTAGAACCCTGCCCATTAGCGCGCGAAGGCGAGCCAGCGCAACCAGCGTGCCGCGGCAGCGGCCGCCGAGTGCCAGATCCCCCCTATTGTGGGTGAACCATCTGGGTTAGGTTAGAACCATAACCAATATTAGCGCACGAAGGCGAGCGAGCGAAGCGAGCGTGCCGCGGCAGTGGCTGCCGAGCGCCAGAACCCTTCTATTGTTGGTGAATCATTTGGGTTAGATGTGGTTATAACAGTATGATGTTTTCTGATATTTACTTAGGTATTCACTACAGAATTTGGGCAGAAAATGAGTAAACATGAAAATTAGGTCAAATGAAAATTAGATCAACTGAACGTTATACTAAATGTTATTAGAGCAAAAGAAGTTTATATGAGATGAAATATTAGGTCACATGAAATTAGGTTATTTGTTTTTATAGCATATGAAAATTATATCATGTGAACGTTATTTCAAGTGATAATATATCATCTGTTATTATGGCATATATTACACACCCCATTGGTGTACATATTTGGTAGACCAATTCTGATATAAATGAGAGCTAAGCATAAAATATCGTTTTTGTGTCGTATACAGAAAAATAAAGGTTGGGCGTAAAAAGATAGGATGCCATTTCAGGAAGGAATATAATAAATAGCAGAAACTTTCTGCCCTCCATTAAATTACGTAATAAGCTATGAGCGATAAAAAGCCCCGTAATGAAACTAAGTACCAAAGGTATTCTGCTTAATTAAAAACTGCAGCGCCATCATATTTCTCCCTCATTTTCCTACAGCAAGAACTGTGGTTTAAATAGCTGAACATATTTCCAAGATATTGTGATTTAAACACTGTAACGATGCATAAAAAAGGTTTAAAATAAAACGTTCAGATATAAAAGTGTGTATAAAATCACTTTGAGAGAATGCGCCTAAAATATTATTTTTGCGAGAACACCGCACCGCCGCACGGTGGGTTGATTTATATACGTAGTGGACTTAGGACATTAAAAAAAAAGTCATCTTATTTTTACTGATTAATGATGCAAATTTGTTCTACTATCTAATACAGTAAATTATTGTTCTATGACTTTTTATTTTACGCATTATTTTTAGTACTACAATTTTTTAAATATTTTTTTGTATAGAAAAAATCATAAAATCTAAAGAATCTCAAAAATCTGAAAACATCTCCAACTGCGATGTATATATTAAAATAGTACTATTTATTAGCTTATTTTTACAACTAGTCAGCTACTGCGCTTTGCTGCGATTTAGGAGATTTTTTTTTTTAATTTTTTTTTCTTATTAAAATCGCATTTAAGTCTACAAAATCTCAAATTTCTTCCAATTGTTGGATAAGTATTTTAATAGTACAATTTATTTGCATCTAATCGTCTACTGTAGTTTACTGTGACTTAGTAGGTAGTTAGACTTTTTTAGATTTTTTTGAACGAAAATATCTTAAAAGTCACCTAAATCTTAGAATACTTAGCAGTGATAATTATTGTATTCTCTATTCCACACCACCCCAGAGGTAGAGAACTAGGCGCGTTTTTTTTATCAGTGGTCTCCCCAATAGGCCTAATCCACGACTACAAATCTGTGTTCTGTATGTGTGAGACTTACAAAGACAAATTCAAAATTCAAATCATTTACCAATATTTTTAGGAGGGGCCTGCACCATGCTCAACACCATGCTCTGACAATAACGGGTCTTCAGTTAAAACCCCTAAATTTTCTTGATCATCATCGTCAACAAATGTATCCTTAACGATCAACAAAGCTGTTGCTTCTTCTGAAAAGGCTTTGTGTTTTCGCACCAGTTTGTGTCGTATCTTTGAAATATGTGGATCAGAGCTGATTAACAAATTGTTCAAAATATCTTCATTAGTAGCTTTTCTACAGAATTTCCTCGAATTATGAGCACGATATCTCCGAAAATCTTTGTTGCGTGCTTCAGCTGCTTCTTCGGATAATTTTCCAATGGGCACTATACCCAAGCTTTCAATAATAGCTGCTCCGTGAGCTAAAACTTTGTGAACACTTGCAGGCATGTAAAACCAATTATATAATTCAATGTATAGTTCCATGGTGGTTTCGGTATAATCTTTAAACTTCAATATATCAATACGGTGACCCGACGAAATTGCTTCTAATATAGTTTTAAATCTTTTTATTAATTCTTCATTTACTCCTGTGATCGAAGCTGCAATATCGGGGTTTTCGAAAAATCTCCTCGCAGTATTCCCATCATTTGTTGTACCATGACCCTGTTTCACAACATCAATTAAAAGTCCTGTTTCGGATTTAAATGCTTCCTGAATATTTCTCTTTTGCTCTCCATAATAGCTTTACTGTCACCTTTCACCATCCATGTCTTCAAATCTAATCTGTACGCTATATGAAGAATGCATTCCATGAATCGTATCCAGATGTGTAACGACGATAAACCATATTTATATAAATCGACATCAATTTCTTTTGCCAAAACCAAGGACAAATCATTCATTTCCTTTGGAGTAGCTTTACATATGTCACATCTTTGTGTTGATGTATCGCAAAGAACTGCAGTCGCTTTACCATCTATCATGGTTAGTATTAGGTTGTGCGAGATGGTCAAATCATCAACCACTGTCTTAACTAAATTGTTAATCTCTGCCTCAATCGCATTTTTTTCTTGCAAAATGCTGAATTTGTTTTCCTTCATGAATTTAAAAAACAGCGGACGACACCATAATGAGGAATTTGGGGAATCATTTTCCCATATAACTCTGTCACCAGACACTAATTTGATAGGAATCAAACTACCCATAAATACGCTAGAATCGTCAAAGTCCTCATCTTCTTCATTTTCTCTTCCAACTTTCTGCTTATAATTGGCTTGATTCGAAGCTCCGTCAAATCCCCATTTACTAATCAGTGTCAAATCTTTACAAGTTTCACTAATTTCGTTTGACATTATAATTCTCTTCACAGTAATATCCAATAGTGCCTGCAATTCTATCATAGCCGTTTTATCTGTTACTACAATAGCAGTTTTAGGTGGATAACATTTAATTTTTTCATTTTGCAGTGCGTAGTAAGAGGGATATACGTTGGTACCAGTTACTTCTGCGATACTTTTTCGTAGCGTATTATATTGCCATTTTGACAATTTCAAAGACAAAAACAAGCCTAAAGCTTCATCTGGAGAGAATACTGATTTCTTTTTATTTCCAAAAAGACAATCTTTTACTTTTTGCACGTCCTGTGGATGCTTGAGCAGATGCTGTAATATGTCAGCAACATCTTCCTTTCCTTCTGCTTTTAAGTTAAAAACATGGGCATGTGACAACTCCTCTGAAGCAATAGTTTGCGTAGTAAGTTCCGTACGTCTCTTTTTTTGTTTAGGACCTAATTCTGTAAATGGTTTTCTCGGACTTACTTGAGTTGATGTACCAACAGACACCTTTTCATGAGATGTAGTTGATGTGCTAGGAACTGGTTCGTCGTCGTTTTTTGCAAAATCTTTCATAAACTCAGGCCAAACTATCTCCGATGCCAACCAATCACTGTATTTACTTCTAAATGTATGTTCTTTTCGTTTAGCATTTTCCCATTTTTTATAAGTATTATAACAATACTTTGCGCAGAATTCCTTTAGCAAATTATCATTATCTTGATTTAAATCACACAATTTTGACTTGATAGCACTGTATAAAAAGTTATGATCCTTAATACTACCACTTGATTTCAATTTCACAAACATATCAACATTAGTAACTAAATCACTAAACATTTTCACAAAATTCTCGAAAATCAACTTTTAACAAAAATCAAGTAACGAGCGGGTAGTCCGTATGTAAAGGGTGGTTACAACGAACTGATATCATTGTTTTCAACTTGCTACCCCAAATATTTTTTACCTGCAAATTTACTGCCCTCTGATTGGCGCACGTCACTAATGACGACTCGTCTACTGATAAGAAAACCGGTTTTGGTGTTGTGGAAAGAGTGGTGTGGAATGCAGTTGCACAAAATATTTACAACAAACTAATAATAATAATCCTAATAATATGCACCATGCATCGAATTCTTTGTTTTATTCATACAAATTAAATCTCTGAAATTTTAGGGTAATAACCTACTTTAAAAAAAAGTTCCAAAACATAAAAGTATGGTATAAGTATATACAATGCAAATATATATTTAAAAATCCTTAAGTCCCAACTTCGCGATTTCAGCCCACCGTGCGCCGCGCCGTCTGCAGGCCGCAATCACAAACGTTGGTAGCGTTGGCTTAAAATGTAACGATTTTTTAATAGGTTTAGCTTAAAATATACACGTAAACACTTTAATCCAAATCTGCTCGAATATTTTCCCTCACAATTAAAGTCGATTGATTTTCGAACTTTTGTTTTCTCTATAATAATATCTCTTGGTTGATGGACGCAGTATTGTTTATCTTTTTAGCCTTTCCATAAATTCATGGCTCCACTTAGTACCTACTTTTAATACTGAAGAGTGATACGTTATTCTTTTTATTTCTTGAATCCACGATCAAATATAAATGAAACTAGAATAATCAATACCATAGCGTTTTGAAACGTCTGTAGTCCGTATTTTAAGGTTCAAAGAACATTTTATTTTATTTGTTAAAGTAATTTATTTCTTTGTACAAAGTTGTACCCAAGTTGGCCCAAACCGCGATACCTAGGATACCTATTACGTTCAGAATAAACTACAGACGTGACACGAATTTAAACCGTCTAATTCTATCAAGAAAATCCTTCATTTTGTACATTTTACACGATTTCTTGAAACTATTTATTTATTTATCTTCTTATGTTCTGCTTACAGATGACTTTATTAGGGTTTTTATTTATTAGACTGCTCCCTGCACTGTCTGTGTCGTATCTGTTTGATTTAAGATGCGGTACTGGAAAATAAAAGCTATGGCATACCGCATCGTCGCGGGCAGTGCAGTAGCAATGTTTCGTTCGCTCAAATCTTAACCTTTTTTGATGTTGACAGCCTTTTTCTCTGTAAAAGTGATCATTGAGTGAGCAAACGAACATCGTTATCATCTTTTCAGGTAAGACTCCGCAACTCTTTTACTCTCTTGTTCTTCATTACATACCTGCTCACTATAAACATTGGTAAGTATCTAAGTTTATAAAGCAACAGGGCGGGTTACAATTACATATTAGAATACACAGCACAGCTACAGCTTTCTTTTACACGTGGAATGCTGGCCTGCTTTACTTTCAGACTATTGGAGTTGCAACAGCGTCTGCTACAGTACACAATCATTTTAGCCAAGGTACACAGAATAGCTACAAATAACAGTTAAAAGTTACAAATAAAGAGCCCATAAAACATAGGCAGGGTGTATTGGCGTGTGCTGAAGAGAAAATAACCAGATAAAATATGATGCAAGCTGGAGTAAGATCATAACGGACGATTGAGTCGCCGCTTTGAACACAGGGCAGGACTGAAAATTGCCAAACGATAGATGTCTGTATGGCGATATGGGAAGACGTGAACCGTTTGAGCTATGAAAGATTTTCAAGGCAGATGGACGTTTGGAATTATCCGCATAGAAAATCACTAAAAGTAGGTACAATATAGAATCTTACAATAGAGTTGCAAGTCTTCAAAATGATAATATTTAGGTATAGAACACAATGGAAACTCGCCTAAGTACATGTTCTTATATTGTCTCATTATTGCTAAAAGTCAGTTTAGAAGTGTAGTTACTAAAATTCGTTTTATCTATGGACTTCGACATTCGACAAAATAATAGTGGTCGACCTGGTTTTTACATTTTGCTTGTCGACAACTTGGTTCGAACAATTGTTTGTTTTTCGAGAACCTTTTATTGGTAAGAAGAGACTACATTTTAGCACATGTGAATAGGAAAAGATAGATGTAGATCAAGATTAAGTTCTCGCGTGTTTCGAGCCTAAGTGGTAACTGATACGATAAATCGAACTACACGAGAAGGGAGTTTGTTTGTCTTAGCGGCGTCTAATGGCCGCAGGGAATCGGGAATGATATCAGATCATAATACGTAGTTTATGGCAGACTTTACGAAGTTGTTTTATTAATGGCAAAGCTGTAACGGCCTCGTGGGTCTTGTGGCCACAAGCGGTACTGCTGAGCTTGAGGTTCTGGTATTTCTTATTAGCAGCGCGGGATTTGTGCCCGATTACTGGCAATAGGCTCGCCCCCTTTACTTGGGACTAAAACCAGTGAAAGGAAGGTGTACTTTATCTTCGTCTAACCCATCTGGGATTACAGGCTTGATGTTATTTTAAGTTAGTTATCCACTCTGCCCGAATTTCAATGATAAGCTAATGTCGTGACAAGGTTTTAAAGTAATCACTTGTGGAGATTATTTTAATATGTTTATGATGAAATTATAATTATATATGTAAGCAATATTCTGGTTTTCAGGAAAACTGCCGAGAAAGGATATGTTCTCTTTCTCAGAATTTACCCAAAAACTGGTAATTTGTGACTAAATCGTGTGATAAATTATCCGGCTACAAAGTTAGTAAAATTATACTGTAATGTAGAGAAAAGTTACTAAATTAATGGTACTGTAATTGGATTAATCCTTTTCCCATTATTATAATTTCAAAAGGTTGAAAACTATGAAAACCTTATTTTTTACTTAATATTATTAAAAAGCCTTCTTAAATTGGCGAAACAGTAGGAAAAAATTTCGGGCAAACCAGTTTCAATTTAAAGGTCCCTTCTCAAAACATGATAAAAAGACTCCTAAGTACGCTACTGTGCTACTGGACTTGACATCCCGTGAAAAAAATTTCACCCCCTCCCCGTTCGTACCCTTCCCCTGTACTCCTCGCTGAGACCCACCTACGTGCGTCTCCCTCCCGTGACGTCATGGCGTAATGATCTACAACGTGTTTTGGGCTCAAAAGGGATGGGTAAAGTTTACCCTAGATAATGGGGTGCAGTGTCAAGTTTATTTTAGACAGCTGTATGTTTTGTGACTGGTGGATCGTGAAGGAGACAATTTGAGACGAAAGGGTATTTTCTGTTATCTAAATAAGGGCCATACTGGATACAAATAAATAGGCAGACTTTCTTGAACTCAAAGTCAATAATTCGACCGTTTCGTATTAATGTGTCGTGTTACTTCGTTCGTCGGGTTAGTAACCTACATTCATCACCTTAAAGTCCATATTTTCAAATCAATACAAGTGGACTGCAAAATAATATTACTTTTCTGAATAAAATGCCACCTAAAATATTTATTCAAACAAAAACTTGAAGCGCCTGCAATAAAATAGTGTGCAATATGTTTCGCTCCGGCCACTGTCAGCTCACAGAGCGCTACAGGGCCGATATGAATAAAAATAGATAACCCCGGGCCACACATCATTATGGACGTATAAAAATAGTTTGGAAAAATCAAATGCTACACAATGGCTACCTGCTGCAAATAAATCATAACTATTTACACAGGAATGTTGTGGAACTTTGTTCTCTGCATAAAAAATGTAAATAGTGTAAAACCCAATGAATCAGATGTTATTAGATAATTCTTATAAAACAATGAAAAAACCTGTGGTCAAGGAAATACCCAAATTACGCAGTTTATCCAATATAACACCTGCATACCTATCTTTTATTTTATTGTTTTGGTATAGTACAGTAGGAGTAGGTGATAAAACCATCAAAGTAGTGTTTACTGCCTCATTCGTTGGACGCAACTGATGAGCATAAAGTTTTATTTCTAAGTTGGCCATGTGTTACAATGTGTTATTGGATTTTTCCATAAGGAATTTGGAGTCTAGGTTGATGCTAATAGGCTCGTCTCTTCTTACATAAGACTTAAACATAACTGGCGAAATGAGGCTATACTGTTAGGCACGTCTCTGTCTAACCATTGGTGGCTTACAGGCGTTATTTTATGTGAAGTTCTAGATTCAAAAATGTAGTCAGCGACTCAGTTTAGTTAAATAGAATTTCAATTTGAGTTCACTTTCTTTTTCGTATGGTTCTGCCTTGGCTTCACATGGCGTCGAGAAATATCTCTCAGGCAAGCTGGTTTGGGTTCCGCACAATGTGTTCCTTCACCGGAGCCAGTGATAATTATACAATACATACATAATTATTTATGTTTCTTTCGTATTTTTTTTTTTTTGGTTTTCCTAAAGTTCAGAGGTGGGTTCGATCTCGGGATCTATGGCTTAGCTAGCAGTCCCACGTGACCGTGGTGGATCATCACTGGTTTCGGTGAAGGAACAAATGGTGCGGAAACCAAACCATCACGCCACTAGCTACCTTTGCGTTAGTTCACTGCATAAACATGACTCTGTTTTGACTATTTTCCGTCTTTGTAACATTGGGTTGTTTATAAAATAACCGGCTAGGTATGACTTACTGCCACCTTAAGGTAAAGGTTGAGTAAAGGTATCATAATCAGGTATTAAATGAGTAACATGAGTAGGTTTTTACCAAGTAATTGACTTCTCAAGGACGAAGCTCCGTAGTTAATATAAAAGGAAAAATTACTCAACTAATTTTCGAAGAACCATCGTCAAGAATCATCCAAAGTTCTACTTGACTCACTTGACATTTGGACATTGGTATTAACATTGGGATATCCAATGCATCTATACTCATTGGCCAATATGGTCAACTTTTAAGGATCGCTTCGCTCTAGAACAGAGTACTATCTAGGGTAAACTTGCCTAATTCGTACCCCTTAAGAGAAAACCATCGTATTTAAGAAATTAGGAAAGATAAATTAGTTTTAATTAAAAGCAATTTTTGTTTGCTAAATGCTTTATTGTTTCTATAATCAAATTTAACATAAAACTTAAAAACTACAAAAAAAATAAACAATTTAAAAAAATCTAAAAAAAGTACGATTTAAGATCATTCATCCCAAATCGTACTGCTATATCCTTAATTCGTACTTTGAGATCTATTCATTGGTCATACAGTATTGAGAATCAGCATCATAATCAACAATGTGTTATTAAAGCAAGTAGTAATTCATAACAAATTCGACGGATGGTCTCGCCAATTCTAGGCAATCATCGCAGTTATAACTAAATCGTACCAGTACGTTTTAAGAACTTAAGTCGAAGTACGAAATAGGAGCAAGAGCCAAATAAATTTTAAATTTACCCCCAAAAAAATTGACAACAGTTACGCGTATGATAACACGTCAGATTAAATCGCAAAGATACACAATAATACGTGTCAAATCGTAAAATAGGTTAACACGACCTAATTTGAATAAAACTCTTACGAAATGTATAAAAATATTACAGCAATAGTTGAAAAAAACTTGCTTTTTCAATATTTTTGTCGAGAACGGCTTCCCAGGTGCCATCTGTCTGGTGGTAGAATGGCCGACTGTTATATCTATTTTTTGACACTAGAGGCGCTGCTAGCTGTTACCGAAGCCGAGTTTTAAGTGGAGTACGAATTTGGCGTAAGTACGAATTAAGCAAGTTTACCCTACTCATATGCTTACCTTTCCCCAACTATGTTGAGGTTGGCTTCCAGTCTACCTGGATGCAGCTGAATACCAGTATTTTACTTGGAGCGACTGCCTATATGACACACAACCCAGTTAGTACTGGGTAATACGACATTTGCGCGAAGGACATTTGTGCGAACCCATTTGCTCGCTGATAACGAAAGTTTTCGGTTTTTTGCTTCATGGGTGATACGAGTACCAAAAAGTGGTGTAAAAGTTCCATCTCAGCAATACACTCAATTATAACCTTCATAACTATAGGGAGAAGTGCTGGTTTCGCATTTAGACTTTCGTATTTCTTGATCTAGTTTTTGCCGACTATATAAGCTTCATTAACGTCTCTTAATATTAATGTCCTAACTATTAATTACTCGCTTAAATAGGTTCATCAATGTTGCTAAGACTTTATCTGATTTAATAAGCCTCGATCCTACCTATTTAGTTAATACCATGCTATCCTAATTAGTTATTTCGACAGCGAAACAACTCGCCCAAACCTAACAATAGGTTCGCATGCCAACAAAATTGGGAGAATTTTTGTATCTCCCAAAATAAATATTCTCAGAATAAACTTTCTTTCGTTGTTGCCGGGTTTGTTACAATACTATACATTATTTCTCTCTCTCTTGACGACGAGAACTAATACTTAAGTATAAGACCCGTATATACGTAAATAAGTAACATACAGTTATCAAAAGTTGGCTGTTTATGTATGTTAGTTTAAATGTTTGTAAACGCACCTACTGTAGTTGCGTTTACAAACATTAATAAATAATAAGAATAAAGATAAGAAATGAATGTTTAGAAAATGAATAAAGGGAATAAGATAAGAAAAAGAGTCTATACAATCACAACAAAAAAAAGAACAAAATATCACAAAAAGACTAGATAAAACAAGTGGCACAAATTTTGTGATCCGTGCTGTAACTATTTTCAACAAAAATTGTAATGATTCAAAAACTATTGTAAAACATCTGATTAAAAACAAGGGGAAAAAAAAACTAAGATTGAGAATAGTGAGACATCCACACATTTGTGCCGTTTATGAGCTACCAGGGAAGCCGCATGTCATGTGCGAAGGGGCTACGGCCAAACTTCTCTATCTTCGACGTAGTCCTTAATTTTGTAATATGCTTTTTTAATTAGGACACGTTTAATATAATTTTTAAACTATTCATCGGTCAGACTTCGGCAACTTATTATAAAAGCGTATGCTGTTTATAAGGAATGACTTGCTAGTTTTAGTAGTTTTCAAATCTGAAACCACTAAGGCCACTAGGTTTCAGATTTGAACGATGTAGAGTTAAGTTTTTATTTATTTTTTACCGCAGCTGGTGGCTCTACAAGTCAAACGTTGATATCAAATATATATGTATCTTTATGTACCTATGTATCTAATGAACTGACACCAAAAACAATCGGTCCCATCTCCCCTGCCAATTTACATAAATAAAGTCAGAATTTAAACAATCTGTGACATCCCCCACCCCTGGAACAGTGACAGCATTTCTTTGAAAATCCCATAATTATAGAACGGCAGTTAATGATGTTTCGGCGAAATAGGTCGCCGATACAATGCTGTTCATCTCCTTGTCCTTCAATAGCGCAATGAAAGGCATTATCATGGTCGTTACATCAAAGGAACCAGCAGCTTTTGTCGCCAGAGCTTATGAAATTACTGACCCAAATGAATGAATCAGAAACGTTCTGAACGTTGATAAGATTAGCGATGCAGCGCAGCGTGGGTGGGATGGGGGGGGGGGTCGTTGGAATATTTTAAATATTCTTTCAGGGATAAAGAACGTCCTAGATTTGAGATCACATCTTTGACCATTTAATTGGCCTGAAATGAAACGCAAACTTAAAATTCTTTTAACGAGTATGAATTGGTACCGACTGAATTTCTTCGAATGTTTTTTTTTAATTATTAGATAGACTTGCGTGTGGCCGCAACTCGGCTGATGCAAAGCGATTATGCGGCCTAGTGGGGAACACGCTTGTCTAGAAGAAACCGATCTGATTGTCTAATAATGCAGCGTAAAAACCACTTTCATCATCATCATAATCATCATTACAGCCGAAAGACGTCCCCCAAGCTTCACCACATTGACTTAACATAGGGGGTTTTGCCATAATCGCCACGCTTGGCAGGCGGGTTGGCGATCACAGTACGATTGTTACAAAAGCACAGAGAACCCCGCTGCCCATTCTCTGGTAAGTACCTTAGTCGCCTCTTACGACACCCACGGGAAGATATGGGATGGTGCTATTCTTTACGTCCGACACCATACAGAGCAAAAATCCACTTTACTGTTAATTAACTAAATGAAAGTAATGAGTTATTTTCCCTAAACAGGACATAAACCTCTCATACAGTAGAGGAAAATCACATCATTACGCCCGAGTTTCCTCGCGATGTTTTCCAATTTCCTTCACCGATTGAATAGAAAATTGAAAAAGCCACATGTAATACATGCCCGACTTGCCATGCAAATAACTCTACTACATAATGCTGAAAGTAAGAAAATCAATATTTATTTATAAACAACTAAACTAATAGGAATACCTAACAACAATGGCCTGGCTTCACTCGTCTAAGAATTTCATAACTACATTTACTCAGACATTTCATTTGTATTTACTTTGAAACTTAAACATTTACAAGGGATGCTAACTCGATTTAAATACGGGTTTGATGGCTGAATCGTTAGTGCCAAGATATATCTTATGATAGCCCCGGGAGCGGCGGCGTGCAAGTCCATTACTATTAAAAGAGGGTTATCCATCATACCCTGGTATATCGAGTGCCCCGGGCGAATGTTCACTCGATACAAAATCGACTAACATCGGTCAAACGCGATTCGGTTAGACGCATTTCCCTATTCGTATCAATCACTTTTGTTGGCCGGACTTTCAACGCGATGAGGAAAAACTTGAGGAAATACAACACGCCTGAAGGATTTCGAATGTTTGAAATTACTAACGATTTGTACTACATACCTACGCAATAATACATTAGGTAGAAACAAATCGTTTCTAATTTAAAATAGGTAGGATATGCAAATCATGATGATTCTACAAGATCTAAATGAATTAAGTGGATTTTTGGATTGTACCATTTTTCAACACCTAGGTAATATCTACAGACAAATAGGTTTACCTGCAGTAAATTTAACATAGTTTAAAATGTAACGCGGACGCTAGAAACTCCTAAGAAAGAAAGTTAACAAAGAAAGACTAATTAATAAAATGAAATTCGTTACGCAGACAAACAGAAACTCTTCTCAGAAACAGAAAGAATAAAATTCACAAGATAATAAGTAGCTGATACATAGTATGTTTTTCTTTGACTTTCAGAGAAGCAAGCTACTTGAGGTGGATGAACCCTCCTTTATTTAACTTAGACTTACTTCCAAAGCAAAACAACATTGATAAAACAGAGGTTTTTGTTGTTCAAACATAGAAATAGAAAATACAGGGAGCGTTTTTGGTATAGGTACCGAATTGGATTGTGAAAGACGAAATATTGTCACGAATCCATTGATTTATTTATTTTAAATCTCCGTTTGAGAAAATCTCGTTATATAGCACGTGTCCTTTTCGACAGACAAAGGGGAGTGCAGAGATATTTGATACTGTATGTTTGAGAGGGAGGGCCGCTCTACGGATAAATCCTATTTGAGACGCGCCTTGTCGGTCGCGCCGATAGATTGTCTCACTGTACCTATGTGGTGGGGCTTTTGAACGTATATGCGCTTGCAAGATTGAATTTGTAATCTATGAAACCAGGGTAAGTCTATACGTACTGTAAAATAAGGGGTTATTCCTCAAAGCGCAACTATTATTAAGCGCAACCAACTAAGCGCAGTTAGTTGGTTGCGCTTAAAAATAGTTGGGCTTTAAGGAATACCCCAAAATTAGTAGATAAGCTGTAAAGCTAGCTAAGTCCGACAAATACTCAGACAGACTCTGCCAAGTGTTATGCAATCACATGTAAAGATAAGTCCTTGTAAACCACCTATTTTATAGTAAATGTGTTGCTAGTAAAATCTGCACCCTTTACTTTAAATATTATCCTCGTAAAAGCAAATGGACATCAAACAGCTGAAGTATTTCTAATATTTTTCTCGTTGCAACATTTTTATGGGGTTTGCCTAGACAAACTAGATGCAGTATGCACAAATAGAAAGCGGTGCATAGTGCACATGTTTTATTTGTCGAGCTCTAAAGGCAATAAAATTATCACTTCGTTTTACGTGTCTGTCTCCGAATGACGTCACTATGTAATAAACAATTTTATTCCTACGATTATGACTCGCGGCGATAAAATTTTCCTTTTAGAACATTTGCGAATTGTTCGTGGAAAACGCATTTCGGTTTCTCACAAATGTTTACTACGCTGTTACGCATGTTTACGATTCCAGGGATGAAAAACGGTTATCCGTAAAGAATGAAGTAGAGGAACAACCCGGGTGAAGTGTGGTGACATTGACAAACTGCGTTAGGACTCGCCTCGTTAAACGGTAACCATTTTTAACACGCGCTCACACAGATACAGACGCACAAAATTGGATTGGCTCCATCAACCGGCTTAGCGGATTTTTTTAACGAAAAGGTAGGGTTTGTTAGTGAGTATCAGCTAGTTAAAATTCGTAAGTAAGCCGAACGTAATGAAGGGTTATTAGGAGAGTTTTTGACAGGATCCCGTGAAAATTCACTTCACGGTATGAAAAAACACACAGATTCTGTTTGTTTTTAAGCCAAATGAGTTAACAAACTCGTTTTACGTTAATGTTAATCAGTATCGCAAACAAGAGGCTCGTTTACGATTTATTACATCATGCCGCTAACAATCACTGACGCACGCGCCACGTGGCGAGCACTCGAGATCCACGTCGTGTCACTTGCAAAACAACAACAAACTATTGAAAACAGATTACAATTCGACGAAGATATGACTCAAAGATTCCTAAAAAAACCCAAACCATTCGACGCAGTTGCATAACGTTTTCGTAAATATCAAGTTACTGATGCATAAGAAACAGAGGAATGTCGTTGTGGCCCCGAGAGTTTCCGGTCCCAACGGAAAGCACATTTTTTGGTGCCGTCCGGGGTAAGACCGATGTTACATTAGACTTCTGGGAAGATAAGATTCTAACTTAATGAATAGGTACATTGCTCGTTGCTGACCTAAAAGACATATGGAAGGGGTTTTTCTCAGCTCAGTAGTACAAACAAAGACGATTTCAACATTATGAAACAATATATCGCAACTATTAGGCGCACTCTACCAAAAACAAATATCCTTTCTTGAAATTAAAAATAAAACTTATTTTAATTTAAAAAAAAAGATGTTTGCTGTAATAAAAACCATTTCTGGATTAAGGTCACTGTTGTACCTACTCGTACATAAGCTTTATTATTGCAATTTCTGTGGATATTTTTTTAATTGTGTGCAATAAAGAATAAGAATAAGTACCAAAATTGCCCCCCAAAATTAAAACCATTTCAAGATAATTATTATAAGGCCGTGCTAATTAACATTAGTAAGTATTTATGAGAACAAAAAGTAATTAACCAGCTACATAGGTCGAGGTACCCTACCCAGGACTACTAAATATAGGAATAACAACTGCAACTTCCCATCCAAATTGTGATATTCCAAAATTGCTTTGTATAAGGCATTGCATAAGGCCGTCCTGAGGAAATCAACCGAGATTTTTTCATGTAGCAACTAGAAAGCCACGGGCAAAGTAGATAGAAAACAGCAAACCAAGCTTATGTCATGGATGATTCGACTGTGTCTCTAAGAGGGACACGCTGACCCAGTGCGAGTTGTAGGACGACATGTCTTCGATTTTTTCGGTTGTGGGACATTCTGGTTTCCTGACGATGTTTTCCTTGACAGTGTGACTACGTTACCTAACTTAAAACTACGCAGGTGGTTATCAGCGCCTTGCAAACGTTATATTAATAAAATGACTGCATTTTTGGGGTTTTACTGTCACATTTTTCCCTGTCAGATTCTATTTGGAAATTCCAGCGTGGTTTAATGCAAATTTTTGATGTTTTATAAGGGGTAAACAGCAGGTCACTTACTTGGTAGGTTTTAAAATGGAAGGTTACTCTCGAGGCAATACTACGTCTAGAAATCAACACCTATCTATTATATTATCATCAAGCTAATATCATCAATTTAGTAATCCACATTGTTTGGTACCGGTAGGTACCTCCCGCTACGTGGACCGACTGGTCTGCTGCTAACTACAGGAATCTGCTGGATAAGAAAACAAAAGGCCGGGCGATTTGTCGACACTTGAGGAAGGCCGGGGTCTTTCGGCGGATATGGTAATCACGATGCTGATTGCGAAGTTTGTGGTTATTCTACAGACTGCTACTGAGGTCGGAATACCTGTGACGTCTTTCGGAAGTCATCCTTATAGCGTCATTGTATTGAGTGCATCATTATGTGCAGCTCCAAGAAACATATGTGGTGTACCGTGACGTGTACATCAAACAATGGTGCATTATACCAAACCGATTATGTAAATGCATAAGTAACTTTGTCTGTCTGTCACCTCTTTATGCTTTAACTGCTGAACGGATTTCGATGAAATTTGGCACACCGGTAGACATTGACCTGGATTAGGTTATAGAACACTGATTATCCCAGTAGTAGTATGGAGGTAGGAAACTATCCCATGGGCGTCCCCAAGGGAGCGAACCCACAGGTAAATCCTAGTGTGAATCTAAGGTAACGTGCAATCATCGAAAAATACGCATTATCCTTCTGAGTCATGCGAAGAACAATAGATAGTTTGAATGCATGTTTGGGTCGTCTACGCCAATTTTTTTCCTCTAATTATAAAACTAAGAAATTGTTTGTCTGTACATGGTCTGTTGCACGTAGGTGCTTGGAATATTATTGATAGGCAGTTCATAGATATTGGATGTTATCGAATGACTCATGACTATTTTTTGATGAGTTCTCTAACCTCATACAGGTAACTAACTAGGGTTGGAAAGACCGTTGCGTACAGTAGTTTAATTAATGACAAATTGTGCATGATTGGAGTTTCCCAGTTGCAAAATTGACTTTCTATTTAAAATTAAATTTCTTTTTAAACCATTTAGGTGAATTTAATATTGGCCTGACTTTCGTTTTATAAGGTTGGGTGATCAAACTGTCATGCTTCTAGAACAAACGGTGAAGGATTTTTAATGACATTTGAGTAGGCACAAAACATCACACCTGTAAGTAAACCAGGGTAGGGTTAGGCAGAGGCAGTACACTCACATTTCGTCAGTTATGTTTAAGTCGCTTAGCCTATTGCCATCAACCGGGCACAAATCCAGGCTCCGTGGCAGCTACTGAGAAATTCCATATGAAAAATCAATTAACGCTTTGCCTGACCTGGGAACCGACCTGTGAACTTCACGCTCAGCAGTCGCGCTTGCGACCGGTAAACCAACGAGGTAGTTCAGTAGGCCCATCCTGTTTTTGGCCTTAGGCACGATATTTTCACTACTCTGTAGACAAAACAGAAGGAACCTGAAGAAAATAATCTCAAATCAAATTCTAAAGTAGGGATCTATGGTAAACTACCCCTGTACAGTCACACAATTATAGGTAACATAATTCTATGTTCTAGGAACAGCAACTGGAAAACATGTCTATTTACAAAATGTATGAATTTTAATGTATGTATGTAGAATGACTGTTTAAATAGCACATTTGTTTTCATCAATATTACGTGTAAACTCTGGCTAAGCCACACGGTCGCGTTTTCTTTTTTCTTCTTATTTTAGTACGTACTAAAACCCAATGTTTTTAGTACAAGGATGTTTTCTGGGAAGGAAGGAATCGTAGCAAATGTCACCCCCCCGGTGACAACAGAAAAACAGACTTCCCATTTGTCCCCTCTAGTCAGTTTTCAAAGGGAACAGTTGGCACAAATTGTCACCCCGGTGGCAACTGGGATCACAATTCCCAGCTGTCACCCCGGAGGACAGGGCTAGAGGGGACTATTGGGAATAATCGGTACGAACTAAACACAAAGTATGCAAGTCAACAAATAAATTAGGTTAGTACTAACGGAAAAAACAGCACTGAATAGAAGGAGTTTGGGAATAACTGCAATCAATGATGTGCGCAATGCATAGGTACGTAGGTACTTTAGATCGATAAAATTGGAAGCTGACGTAAACATTTCAAGAAACGGTAACATTTTGTTAAGTTTATCTAGTAATTGATTGTGATAGACTTGCTGCTGTATCCATAGAAAAGTACGTTTCTCCAATTTTCTTAAGACAATTCCCGGTGCATCGGAATCTTGAAAGGCAACCCTAAGTAACATCATACTCTCGCCCACACGATGCAGCCTCCATCCTGTAGAAATTCCTGTGCTCAGCAGACTCCGCTGGTTCAATGATCTGCTCTGAAAGTTTATCCTGTTAGGAACGAGCTCAGTGTATACATAGAAACTCATAAAATGGCAGGAATAAAAGGTAATTCGTGGAACTTTAGTCTTGCACGAAGACCGAAGAATGTATGTTTAAGCACATTGCGAAAAATACTTTCGCTACGAAAAATAAATAAAAAAACACATGTTCCTGTTATCGTTTAAACGTTGGAATAATTAAGGGTTTCCCGAATACGAAAAAAATACCCAAAAAATACAAAGTACTTCAAAACTTTTATCTATTGGACAAACCACAGCACACAAGGAATTTCCGGATTCTCACATTATATTATTGTTAACTGTATTAAGCATTCATAAATTATATTCCGCTCATAAACCCGCTTCTAATACATACCTAATTAAACCCACAAAAATTAGATTGGGAAATCCGCGATGATTTATTTTGTGGTGAAACTAAAAATAGCTGGCTAACATAGCAACCCACTTTCCCAGCAAAACCAGAATAAAATGAGTTTCTTTAAACATTTGCCTGTTTACAAATGAACTGGGATTCCCTGTACCTACGAGTTTTTTAAAGCAGTTAATTTGAAAGTGGTGATTCGCTTCTATTGTGGGATTTTATTATGTTATAACGGGTCATTGTCGGGACATAAATGTTTAGTCTTTGTGACTTGGGTGCTTTGTTACTGTTATAGGTTTCCTACATTGTGAAATAGTTGTGAAATAATAACCGTTTACAAAAAAAACTTTGTTGTTTCTTTTGAGACAAGCTGCAGTGAAATTTTATCTGCTGTACCTTACCTAAATGCTGCCAGGGTCTTTTGGAGCTCGAATGACGACTGATAATGAAATGATTCAGGTGCATTAATAATTAGTAAACATTTTGTCAATCTGTTTTGTAAACAGAAGATGGTAGTGTTACTTCAGATTGTACATCAAACAATGGTGGTTCGACAAGCACGAACAGATACTGCAACTATTACATAAAAAAGCGTTAGGTATAGCCGACAGGCTAGATGGTGCATTTGTCAAACATTGGATTGCACTCCACGTGTATTTGACACACCTGATTGCGTTTTTTTGTGCATTTTTTATTGTGGTTTTACTAACATCGTTTTTGTAAATATTACTATGTCTATTGATGTTGGTCTGAAATAAATTTCTGATGTAGTGTGTGTGTATATCTGTTTACATAAAACTAAAGAGCGACTAGGCGCGAAAGAAACGCATCAATTCCATATAGATGCAGACCGATTTTAAATGTGGTGATTGTATTTATTAATACGTGGTGATTGGTCTGTGATTATAATTCCAATAATGAAGTACTTAGGCTCTAAGTCACGGAACTGTTGGCAATCGTACCGAGAAATATAAAATGTCTTACGGTATGCCGTATTAGACTGCCAGTAGGTACGATTCTAATTCAAGATAAATGGTTTTTTTCCGATTCCGTTGATTCTTGGTCCTCAACTTCCCACATTCCTATTATGCGGTAGTCAGTGACATCCTCATCAAGAGATCAGACATAATTAATGTTATCAATGGGCTCGGTGTGTAGTTTTCTGAATTAAACGTCGTCGAAGGACCCACATAACTCGTTTTGTTAGGCGCCATTTGTTAGTGAAAGATATTTATCGTGTGTTTTGCTGTTATTGATACCATCACTATTACCAGAGACTACATAGAGATACTACTATACGAAGAAAATCGATATAATGTAAGTACTAGTTACATTTCAGGAACATAACGCTGCACAATTAGCTGTTTTGGACGTCTGTAGACCCAGTCTCTTTCTTCTGTCACTGCCATGTAGACAATATAGACCATTTTGTCAATAATTTGGAGAATAGCCTAGATTTTCTCTGTTAGAATAGTAAATTTTTATTTGTTTACAATAAATATGATTTTATTTGTAACTAAAAGCATTTCACCGACCAACCTCGAGGGCAAGCGTAAACGTTTTAAAACAGATGTCATTTGTTTCGCGAATCGATGTAGCGGGAAATCGATATAGCGGGAGTAATTCCTAATCGAAACTGCATTTTTAATTGGTTAATTCGTTAAAAAATGTTTTACAGGGTGGCAACATAAACATTGCTTTTTGCATATGAATCTGATGAATATTTTATGCTTACAATTTCATTTTACGGTACCGTGTCTTAAAACTCCAGTCCGTACCCAATAAGTCAATTTATAAAACATCTTTATATACCCCGACATTTGACAAATACCGCAAACCTTTGGCTGGACATTCGCCCATTTATCAAAGCTGCTTGATAATCAAACAGTACTAAAGTAAGAGAGCTGTTTCATCATAATTCTTCGCACAGTAGCTTTCTACTTTGGCACGGGTCCAAGCTGAGATGACGGTGTGAGTCAGCAGTTCTCTCATCCTACTGGCTTGCCAACTGATCGGGACTTTTTTCCCGTATAAAGAAAATAACTTTACTGAATGTAAGCTAACACGCCCTTCTTGGAAGTTTTACGGGTACTAAGACTTTACTAAGCCTGTTTTCAGGGTAGGTATTGTAAGTACGTGTCTCGGTTTGTGGGTAGGTACGATGTTACTAAGTGTGTGTGCCGTTTGCGGCCAAAGTAATTGTTTTAAAACAGTAATGTGTATGATTTGCGGTTAGTTAATTAAGGTAGATGAAATTGGGACGCGTATTTGGTAAGGGGAAAGTCCGTGTTACTGATTTATTTTGAAAAGTTGAAATACCGAGCGTGATTACTTTAGGAAGGTGATTATATCGCGTAGGAATCCTCATACCCATGGATACCAACTATCTCAGCAAGGTCATGTCGGGCTAATATATTCACATCTCTTGGATGGACAGCCATATATGGTCTTAATAGATTATAGAAAGGTTTACCAACCGCGGGCATGAAATAGGGTTCTATTTGCTAGACAATATTTTCCACATCAATTCATCATATTTCTACACCCCAAGTGACCCGCCCCAAAACCTACCGTTTCAACAAACAAATCGTCTATTTTAAATAATGACTATTACTCAGAATATTTGTATAAATGCCTATATTATTGTGTATTAATATTAAAATTTAGGTGTTGTAACATGTTACACTTCACACGAATTCGCTTCGTATTATTATACGATATTATCTTTATTCATTAATAAATTGTTGTTAATGATTTTCACACTTAATCTACTAATAAAAAGTAAAACGTATTTGTTCACTTTGAAAGATATGGATAAGATAATAATATTTATTTATTAATAAAGATTCACCAATAATATTAAAACAAAAGATTTTCCAGCACAGTTGTGAAAAGCCACACCTTAACTACCTGCTTTTAGGGCCAGTACGTTAAATATCCGCTTAGCTTCATCACCATCATCATCCACAGCCAGTCTTCACCCCTGCTGGGCTTAATAGCTTTGCTTTTTCCAAGCTCCGCGTTCCTATGCCAGCCTCATCTAAATAATATTATGAAGAGGAAAGATTTGATTGTTTGTTTGTTTCCATTGAATAGGCTCCGAAATTACTGGTCCGATTTGAAAAATTCTTTCAGTTTTAGATAGCCCATTTATCGAGGAAGGCTATAGGCTCTATATATTATGTTAGCTACACAGTTAAGTAAATATGTAAATTATTATTATATAAGCTACCTACTATTTTGGAAATGAATTTAATGGATTTTACTATTTTTTTAGGTCCTTGTCTTACATCGCGAAAATAGTCACGTGTTTGAAGAGTACGATCCTCAAGTTAACGGAGAGAAGGGGAAAAGATTTTAAGATTTAGAGAACCATCATATGTATCTATGCGAAACTGTTGAAATAGGTACGAATTCATGAGGATATAGTGTTGTAGACCGTAGCTACCCACGGATTATACCATCTAACCAGACAGTGAAAGTTCTACAGAAATCGTGCCATTGTCATTACTCTACACACGATCAATTTGCTGCACCTAGTCACTGGGTATTGAGGCTTTGAATATACTTAGTATTTTTTGTTACGGTTTGTAGCGACCTCCAAAAAAGAAACTTACAACAAAAAGTACTACAGCGTCATCTATAGGAAAACTGAAAAATTAATATGGTCTGAATCTCACAAGCAAAGTTTACATCGACTTAAGAGTATATAGGAAAACCCGACAACAACTGTCGGGCAGTAGCCCACCAGACACAACACCGTCTGCTCGGAGGATCCTCCCTATTCTATGAAGTATCGAGGAACTATACACCCTGTTCCTCATACACCTATGGTTCACGTTGATCTTCAACCCTTTCCAATGGCCCATGTTTATCTTTAGCGACCTGGAACACCATACAAACCATGCTGGTTCAGTTCATTTATTTAGACTTTGTATCTAGGCAGAAGAGAGCTTATTCCAGAAGTTTCATCCGTTTAAATTAACAGTAGACGTAATGCCTAAATGTAATTAATGCTTATAAACAATGTACTTCGTAGTGCACGATGGATTTTCATGTTAAATCATTGAAATTAGAGCACCATCATCTTATACATAACAGTGTGGAGTGTACTTTATTTAAAACAAAAATCAATGACGTACGTTCGATTCTTATCTTCGTCACGGTAAAGTCCCTACTTATATCATCGTCTAAGTCTCTTTTAGTCTTGTGATGTGACTATATTTAGATAACCTAAACAAACATTAAACACTTTATCAGCTATCAGCTGTCTGCATTATCATTTATCAATCAATCAAACCGCACATTTAAATCATATCTGTTGGTATCGCTTCTTACGAAACTGCGACAGTTATACAGGAAAACTGGATGTAAATAAATACTCGTAGGTAATACAAAAAGGCGCACTCACTTTCAGAGCAATTTGCCGAACTATGAGTCAATTTCCTCGAGAGAACTGGACGAGAATACTACGGTTTAATACTCGTCCTACTATCGGTTTACAAACAATAGATGAGGAAAAAACATGGAAAATAATTTGTACTACCTGACGGGCCGATGTTAAATAAATCTAGTCCGTTTCTTTGTGCTCTGGATAGTTGGATCACATCATCATCATTCTCTTGCCCATATCCCAATTTATTTGGGGTCGGCGCAGCATTTCTTCTTCTTCCATACTTCTCTGTTACTTGTCATCTCATGAGACACCTCCTTTTTTTGCCATATCATCCTTCACACAGTCCATGCATCGTTTATTTGGTCTTCCTCTACCCTTATAACCATCCACATTCATACTCAAAACTTTCCTCACGACATTTTCCTCATTCCTCTGCATCACATGCCCATACCACGACAACCGATTACCACACATCTTTTCAATCACCGGCGCTACTTTCAGACTTCCTCTTATGTACTCATTTATTATTTTATCCGTTTACGTAACACCACACATCCCCTTTAGCATTCTCATGTCAGCCACATGCAAATGCCTTGCATTCATCCCTTTTGTGACCCAACATTCAGATCCATACAAGACAGCAGGTCTAAATAACTATTGCTTTATAAATCTTCCCCTTAAGTTTAAGAGGGATGCGGGAGTGCCACCACTTCATCCATCCAATGTTTATTCTGTGCTTAACAATACGATCTATTTTACCTTCGCTTTGCACGAGGTGAACCGAGATACCAAAAGTCGGAGCAGATAGGAAGAAACGTGCCATCTAGCTGACACCAGGACTGGAGAGACTGCCGAAATCGCAGAACATGTATTCGGTTTTAGTTTTGCTGATTTTAAGGTCAACATTCTCCAGCTTCTGTTGCCATTTCTCCAATTTACTCTGCATCTGTCGGCCTTATTATACAGTCCTTCTATCTCCAAACTGTTAGCCCCGAAATTGGTTAATTAAGTAATTTAGAAATAACAGCCCGGTATGTGGAATTTGAGCAAAATTATAGGCTCGTAGTAGCTAATAAGTTAGGGAACTTTATCATAAATTTTAATAGAGAAACAATTATGTATTTCCATCCATGGTAACATAATTCCTCTGTAAGGGATGTGATTAAAGAGGGGTATAGTCTATAATCCCTAGTTACTTGCATAGTACCCCTTTTCGACATATTGGGGGGGGGGCGATCAGTAATCCATCTGCCTAGCGGGATCCCAATGTACCGACAACGTATAATGAATGAGAATTAATGTTGTCTGAACACGGCGTGGTGTAGGGTCAACGGGACATATCAAAGATTCAATACATGATTCTTGAGTAAACTGTACTGGCGTCATCCCGATATCATTCCGGCATCATCGATCGTGGCGATATTTTCTTAATGCCTATTAGGAATAATCATCTGCCTAATCTTTTCCCAAACTGCTTACTTGGGGTCGGCGCCCAGTCTAACCGGAAGCAGCTCAGTACCAGTATTTTATATGAAGCGACTGCCTATCTGAACTCCACAACACAGAAACTGGGTAATACGATACCCTTTAGTAAGACTGGATGTCAGACTTTTGGCTTCTGACTACTCGTAACGACTGTCAAAGATCTACAAATGACATCCGGGACCAACGGCTTAACGTGCTTTCCGAGGCACGGAGAACACTCGGTATGTAATTATGGTCACCCATCCACAGACCAACCTCTGCAAGCACGGCTTAACCTTAACGATCGATCCGTGCGGCTGTTATTATTTTGCCACAAGCTCCTCCAATGGCAATTAGGAATATATCGCTACAAAAGGTAGATTTTTTAAAGTTTCTTAATTTAAGCATTTTCGGGATTACCCCAGTGCATCATTACGTAATATTATTTGAAAAGTTTATGACCCGTATATAGGCATGGGCACCATGGACATACCTATTATGAACGATTATCAGTGATATGACCGTCCTATTTAGAAGTTGACTGTCCGGGTCATGACCTACAACCTACTTTAACGATAACCATGTTGTTTCTATGTAAAACTTACAACAATAACAGGGATAATTTGCTATTTTGTTTTTGTCGTTTGACAAAAGGGTTAAATGTATCGAGTACCGAGATATTGTAATCAACTAGGTAAGTACATATGAGTTACTGGATGTCGAAAATAAAGAGGGTTGGTACACATCTGACGGAAGATGCGTCAGGCGTATCGTGGTTAGTACGATCGACGGACTTACACATCATCGGTCGAGTGTTAAAGGTTGAATGTTTTATCTAAAATTCCAGATGGTCTAAACGCCGATACATTTGTGAAACATCCTCAATTCGTCACCGTCTGATATTTGGAAGTTCCTTAAATCGCTTGGAATAACAAAGTCCCCATCTAGTATTGTATCACTTAATCTGTCTTTAAATGCTCTTAATAAGCATTTTTCAACGTCTGCTACGCTTGCGGAATTAAACTATTGTTGATATTACTTCTAAGCCAAAGCTTCCTCCTGACTCTTTTCCTTTCTCCTCCGTGACTAACCATGAGGTCCTTAATTTTTTTTCCTCAATCAAGTCTAAGGCTGTGGGCTGTGATGGGGTCAGTCGACTATGTTATCTTTTATGATCGAGAACTTGATTCCAATTATTGCTCATATCATCAATTCATCGCTGCAGACTGGAATGTTTCCTGCAATGTGGCTTAAGGCTTACAATATCCCCCTTCCTAAAATTCCCAACCCTAGTCTGGCTCTAATAATCTCTATTCTCCCTTTCCTTTCTAAGATCCTTGAAGCAGTTGCCCTTAAACAAATGTCCTCTTACGTCTTTAAGAATAACCTGTTGTCCAGTTCCCAATCCGGTTTTCGGCCTGGCCACAGCACGGCCACAGCTCTTCTTAAAGTCACTGAAGACATTAGGGATGGCTTGGAGAACTTGAGGTTAACGGTGTCGGTTTTAATAGATTTTTCCAATGCTTTTAACACCGTTCATCACGACATTCTCCTGGCCATACTATCTCAAATTGGGGTCTCTTCATTGTCACGTGATTTGTTTTCATCATATCTTCGTGGTCGCCAGCAGGCGGTGCGTGCTGATCAGGATTGCTCTGACTGGTGCGACCTGGTAACTGGTGTTCCACAAGGCGGTATACTCTTTCCTCTCTTATTCTCTTTATTTATTAACTCTATTACTGCTATCCTCAAATGTTACCATCTGTACGCTGATGACATGCAACTCTACGCTCAGTCGGACATTGCAAACCTTGATAATTGCATTTCATTTCTCAATGCGGATCTTTGAAATATCAGTGAGTGGTCTGGTAAATTCGGGGTTTCTGTTAACGTCGGAAAATGCCACGCTATCCTCGTTGGTAGTTCGTATTATTTGAGAAATGTGAACACTAGCCAACTTGTGCCGCTGATGTACGAGAACTCCGTCACTTCTCTTTCCCCTCACGTAAAAGACTTAGGTTTGTACATTGACGACAGTTTTAGATGGACTATACACGTGGCTTAGGTGATCCAGAAAGTCACATTCTCGTTGCGGTCTCTTTATAGATTCAAGCATTTCCTCCCGTCTAGCACCAAACTCACTTTGGTCCAGTCACTTGTGCTTCCCATTATTGACTATGGTGATGTTTGTTTTTCTTAGAAGAAGAAGAACTTCTTAATAAATTGGATCGACTTCTCAACAATTGTATTCGCTTTGTTTTTGGCCTTCGTAAGTACGACCACATTTCATCCTATCGTTCTCTGTATGCTCTTCACTTTATTTTGAACGATCCATGTACTCCCGATTATCTTAAAACTTATTTCAAAGTGTTGGGCAGTTCTCACAGTCGTAACCTTAGAACTTCCGAAAATCTAGTCCGCCAAATTCCCGCACACCGTACCGGTTTTATGTCAAATTAATAAGCTGTCTCATCAATAAAGCTGTGGAACGCGCTACCCCTCGGTATTAAAAATCTGAAAGAAAATTCTTTTTTAAAAGAAAAGTTCTTAACCACTATTAAAATCAACCGAAGTAGCTCGCAGTTAGAAGTCTTGTCACAGTAATTATTATTAGTTTTCTCGTTTCTTTTTTATTTTGGTGTTTGTTAAAATATTTATTCATCTATTTTATGTGTATTTGTGTATTAGTATCTATGTAATTTATAGACAATTTCGAAATTAATTACATAATTTTAGATATTGATTTTGTACCCTATCACAATGTTGTCCTTTTTAACCCAATGGTTGACGGGTAGAGAATGCCTTGTGGCATTAAGTCCGCCTATGTACCACTATTGCACATGAAGTTTAAATAAATAAATAAATAATTGTCTGTTCTGACGTTACGCGACCGATAATATGCCACTCATTTTCCGCCAGATATGTACCAACCCTTAATTATTTATGATCACTGGCTAGTGACTTAGTTCCATATACATAGCTTCCATAGTTTAAAACCGTGATACCTAATAGTAACCCTCTTTAAAGGTACCTCACCAAACTCCACAATGAAATTCTCGACAGAACTTTTCTAAAGAAATCCAATTCCCACGCGGGTAGACCAAAAACAATGCATTTCCAATCTACACAAAAGGAGAATGCCCACCGTTGTACTGACCGCCGTTGCGCATCAAAATATTGCGTATGATAGCATACATTGGATATAAAAGAGGGGTGGTGTCGTAGTTTCAAAAGAAATAAAAAATATCCGTTTATTTTGTGGGGTTTTTTGTTGTTCTTTGATTTTCTGTTCATTTTTGAGGTTAGTTTTGTAACAAACCTTCCACTTAAAGCAGCAGTCCTTTACAACAATGTGATTTGAATTCACATAAGACAACAGAAAATAGTTCCAAACAGCCAAGGAATGATCCCAAATAAATAATATTACATAGAAAAGTTCGCGCCGAATGCCGATGCTTTGTTCATGGACTTACTAATTCCATGTTCATGGACTTACTAAGACCATGTTCATGAACTTACCAAGTCTATAGCCTATTTTGACAAATTAACAGACATTGACACATTGCAATAGTGTTACCAACAGTTAATCTAAATCACCCTGACAGTGATTTGTCAACAAAAGAAAGATTTATTTATTATTAGTAAAGTAAGATTTTTTAAAAAAAGGAACTAAATAAATATATTATTTTAATTATGATAGTTAAAAATATTAACGCGAAAAAATTACAAAGTTGTAATTGTCATTAAATACCGATAACGGGATTTCAGAAAAATCAAACCAAAAAGTTACTATGGTAAATATCCCTTTACCAGTTGATGATAGTGTCAGTGACCATGTCAGTTTAGAAAATTGTAGTTAATTATTTTTAAAAGATTCTGGGGAAGTTTAAAAAATTGGCAACACTGATTTTACCAATGCAATAAAATCCAATAAATAACTAATTAAATACAAAATATGAACCCCACATTTGATTTCGATCAAGTAAACTAAGGGAATTTTAAAAAATATGTAATAATTAATGAGTATATTTTTATGGCTATAATCTTTTACTGTAAAGCGACTTTGCAGTGGTCAATCTCCTTTACAAAAGGAAAGGCTACGAAAAAGTTCGGGCCGCCATCGCGCCTTACTGCAATCCCGAATTGATTCAGAACGTCGCGTCGCGTCGCCGTCGTTGAAGCTGGTGCATTCAATGGACCCCCACCATTCCCCAGTATGTCCCACTATGTTCCATGGTGGCCAAAATGCGTACAATGGCGTCGCATAAAACTTTATAGGTCCATACAATCATGTCGCTCGTAAATCGCTTGGCGGGCGCCGTGCTTAATAGTACCGTTTTGCTTTATGATGCCTTAGTATGACTTACACGAGCTTGCTAAATATGGGTGAGGGAGATGTACAATATGTCTTGGACTTATTTAGACGATCAGCGTAGAACATGCCTTCGTGAAGTCGGATAAATGATGTTCATTTTGCTTATTTTTTGTTTATTGGATGAGATGACAGATCCTCATCTCCCGTTCACCCATCACCCATTTTAGTCATCTTCTTACACATTGGCACAAATAACATCAGATTATAGGTAAGCCATGTCAATAACTTTATAGCGGGGATGACGATGACGGGTCTGAAGTGCGATTTTGCGTACGTACCTATATATTATGTACTTCATACCTACGTAACATTTAACTGGGTAGCTTACGTAGGTTTAATATTTTAACCGCTTGCTGTTCATAAACGTACATTTAACTCGTAAATGCTGTTGTTATTTCTTTTATAGAAGGAAAATTTAAACCAGGACAAGGTCATGTCTTGGTCATGGTCACTGTGAGCTTGGAATTCCCTTCCATTTGTTTGATAGAAAGCCGGTCAAGTGGAAGTTAGTTATCAAAGATACCATCTCAATTCAATCTGTGACATTTTGAAGAAAGTATTCAAAAAAAGGAGATGCCTATAATTTATAATGCTATTTCAGCATGACAGATATTCCGATCACGCACGTTTTTAGATAGTAAGTTTTTGTTGGCAGATGACACAACATCAAACATCAATCATCATGCATTGTGATAATGTTTAACTTAATTTAAAGAATAACCGAGGTTTTCCAACCCCCATCGGGTTTCTGAACTGAGAGAATTTTTCAAACTCTACTTTAGCATTGTCACCTAAGATGATTCCTTAAAAAGAATTCATCATAAGCAAAAAAACAAAACCCCTATGTGAATTTCAACGGAAGCACCAAATACTTCTTCTTGCCAAAGTAGGTACTTAGAGTTTGAAAAATCTTCGACTTCAAATCACAGTTCGGGAACCGGGTGAATGTCTCTCTTTTAGGCACATAAAAAAAACAATCATTAAACATAGGTAGAGTAGGTACGTAAAGTTAACCACGATCTCAATATTGCGGTTAAATCCGAAACTTCAGAACAATACGAGTGGTAAACTTCACTGAGTACAGTTCTACGTATTTGGTCCGATGGCCGTTACCCTGGGTCAAGAGCAGGATGTTGCGAGCGGTTAGGTTTTCCCACACATCAAGAGCTACAGGGAAAATGTCTGCAAAATATTTATTATAGTCTGCCGGTGCGATTAAAGGGTATAATTGTTAAAACCACCATTTTTAGGAAAGAGAACATTATTTCCTTGCATTCATTTTCAATCTAATATGGAAAGTTGATATAAATACGGATTACCTATTCTGGGTGCCTAAAATAGCCGCTTTAGCAGAATCCTAATAGGATAATAAGAATTACGTTACAATTCGTCAAATTATCACGACTGTGACCATTTTAAGAATATTAACGTAATTCATATTATTACCCTGATAAGATTCTGCTAAAGCGGCCATTTTAGTCCCCCATCTTGATTCACTGAAATAGAGAGAAATAGCCAATTTCAGTAGGTGCCAGCTATTTTCAGTGCGGCAGGAAAAAACACTGTTTGTGAAACACCCACCCTGAAACAAGTGTGATTTGGATTTCCCCCGTATCGTATGTGAGAGTACGTGCCAAAACATTTATATCTGAACTGGAAATAGACTGACATCATTAGGTATTGGGTAAAGGGGTCTTCAGTTTTCACCAGTCTCAGATCGCCGTGATCAAGGAACTTATCGTAAAGAAAATATTGCTCTTTAACAAAAAAAAGAGCTGAGATTTAATTATTCATTCAGATAGGTACCTTTGTATTGCAAACCGTTTAAATGCCAAGAAAATTGTTAATGTAAAAATATGATAGAATCCTGGGCAAAGACCTCAGGCCTCACCAACTTTTCCATTTCTCTTTACCTGTAACTCACTCCGGGCATTCACTGAGAACAACAACTAGACATTCTAATAAGCCATTAAAACCCATCAAAAGATTTCTAGATAAAGTTTTTTATTAAAACTTCTGCGCAAACAAGAGATGGTGACATCACAGTAATTAATTAACTCATAAACTTAAGTTTGAAATGACAAGGTCCAAGCTCGTTGACCTAGCTCTTGACAATAACCTAGATGACAGAGAGAGCTCCTTCACGAGGAAACTTATTTATTAAAGGAGTCAACCGTTGTGAAAGTTCAGAGGTTAAACTGATTGTTGAAGGAATTATTAAAAAGTTACATCTCATTGAGCAGTTCTCTTGAGTTTGTCCACATCGATTGGTAAGGAATTGGTATTTGGAAGGTCTATCTTATGCCTATATTTAACAAACAACCTACTTACTTAGTTTCTGTTTTAATTCAATCAAAAATGACATTTAACAATAACCAAACATTCTCATCAAATCAAGTAACTAGGTGCGCAAAAATGTTTGCTGTAAATCCACTTTTTTTTACGGCAAGACTAAATTCAAGATTTGTATTCAAAAAAACTTGTGATAAAGTTGGAACTTTGACCCCCGGTATCTCCGTTACTAGAAGGTTCCCAAGTATGGTCCACAATAAATAAAAATAATCGCAATGACGGAAAGAAAAAGTGCCGTTCGGCTTCGTTAAGGATATTCTTACTCCCATTATAGATAGTCTGTAATCCCTACAAAAACTGTCCGGATTTCTGTGCCACTCAGTACCTTTTACCTTTACCTTTTCTTTGTCTAGTCCATACTGTCCCTCTGCTGGGCAAAGGTCTCCCTTGGGGGAGACCTTATGTTTCCAAGAGTCCCTGTCCAGTGCTACCTCGAACCAGCCTAGGGTATATCCAATGAAAAACTTAAGGAACCCCGCTTTACTAGACTTACAAAGTAGTCTAGTGAAAATTGTAGGATTACGGTATCAAAGTATACCCAATATAAATAGTTTTAAGACCCTTAAACACACTGTATCGCATGAGATCACTATCACGAATATCAAGTAGGATCCTAAACAAACATTACCTACTCTTCGAAACAACTTCAAACAAAACAAGGATACAAACTACAAACCCTCTTATCAGTAACGATGGTTTATCTTAAACACAAACTACAAAATAACGTTGTATACTCGTATGGTTGGAAAAACCGCCATGACGGCCTTTGGGCTCTGACCGCGGTCAGCTGATTGAGTTTTTATACGAAGCAATGACCTGTCCGAAACATCACAGCATTTTTTTTATCAGAGTTATATTTGAGCGGTTTGTTGGTAACAGTGTTGTACGGACTTTTAATATCTTGCACCGATTTGGAAATAGATAGTAGTAAGATAAATAAGTAGGTGATCCTTAAAGTGAATTTTCAGTTATGTAAGTACAATTTCTAGAGTTCCGTACTTCCAAATGAAAAACGAAACCCTTAAAGGATAACTCGTGTAGCTCACAGTAAGTTAGAGCCGGTTAAGTTTATGAGTTTAGTGAGCTACTAGAGCCTAGATGAAAAACGAACTGAGAGTTCATTTCTGAACAGCACGCGTAGCATGACCGCCATAGAAACATGCTATATCGACGAAAGAATCGACAAACTGACACATTGTCATTGTCTATCTGTCATTACGTCGATTTTTTCGTAGACAAAACACGTTTCTACAGTGGTCATGCTACGTGTGCAGAAGTGGGTATAGTTTCTTCCATTATTTCTTAGCAAACAATCCTTTAGCCACGACTAATTAGTCAACTCTTTCTGAATCTATATTAACATACCTAAGTGGTGATAAAATTATTAAAAAAAACTGGTTAAAAACGGATTTTCCCAAAATGAACGTCTACCTATTTAGTTAAATACTGCATGCATGCAGTATTTAACTAAATAGGTAGACGATAACGCTATTTTAAACAAACTTGGAATATTTTCAACAGTAAAAAGAGCATCAAACTTTTTAACTTTATTTAAATTTTATGTAGTACCTGCCTACAAACTAATTTTTATGAAACGCTTTAATAGAGTAAAATATTTTTTACGATTGAAACAGAAACTAAAAATATACATTAAACACAGATTTTTTGATAGTAACTAGTAAATATCACCGAAAAATATTTTTGAATTTCCAAACTTTTAACTTGAATAGGCATTTCAACAATTGAGAAAATAAATTAAATGAACAAAGCAACCATACACAACCAAAATAAGCAAATGTTTATTTGAAGGTTTTGAAATGAAAATGGAAAATATATTTTCACACCACCTGCTCGAAAATGTCAAATTATATGTCAAGCAACCTTAACCTAAAGTGAGTCATTAGTGGCCGGGGGCACAGCCGGTCAATAATGTTGTACTGGATTTCATTATGACCCGCTGGTCAATAATGTGATTTGAATTTGGAATCTCACATGCTCAGCTAAATTGGCAGTATAGTACTAACAAACACCCTTTGGTGCCAGAAAGAGAAAAGCTATTCTCGATACCCTTACTACACGTGGATGATATTCTCGATTTCCTACAAAATCATAACAACTGCTTCTTCATATCGTTGCCATGTTTTCGAAGACAAAAATTATAAGAATAATTAGATAAGTACGAACCATTTTTTTTAAAGTAATGGATTCACATAAAAACTGGCATTAAAAATAACAAATACCGTACCGCGCCGTAATACCGTAATAGTAATTGGCTGAAACATTAGTTAATTTATTTTAAGTAAACTGCGCAAAGATTGCTGTGGATTTTGTGATTTAATAAATAAATAATAAAACCGTTCTGTACTACAGTCGATTTATCACATTTTATGAAAAATACTCTATTTTCACGAGCGTCTCCAATGACGTTCTAAATTCAAAATTCATACAGTCAATCATCCAAAACCATTCTACCAGCCCTGTATAAAGCTTAGTTTACACAAACGCCACTTCCATGAGAGTGATATCAATAGACACACACAACAAAACCGTAGAAGAGACTTTTTTTTTTGAAAATAGAATTGATCGTGTCTTAGCTACTTATTGGTAGACGCAATAAAGGCGCGAACTTTTGGCATTTGAACTTTAAATTTATCAACAAAGTATTATAAAATGTCGAGTGATGAAAGTGATTGTACTCCTAAATTCATTACAACCGAAGCTAATAATATTTCCAATGATTTACTGCCGGAAAAGTCAAAGGAAACTTATATAAATGCCTACGACAATTTCCAAAAATGGAAAAGTACGAAAGGCGTCAAGTCCATTTCGGAACCAGTTCTATTAGTGTATTTTCAGCATTTATCTTGTACTCAGAAGTCAAGTAGCCTATGGTGTACTTATTCAATGCTTAGGTCAACAATAAGCATGAAACACAATATAGACATCAAGACATACGCTAAGCTATTAGCATTTTTAAAGAGGATATCGGAAAGTCACCAATCAAAGAAATCGAAAGTTTTCACACCTTTGAATGTTGAAACTTTAAATTATTAATTTAAAGTGCATATAACTAACTAGTTCTAAATAAGTTATTCTTACTTTTTGTTTATTTAATAAATACTTTGTTTTTCGTACTATGGCTATTATTTTCTCACAGTAGGTGTAAAAAGTAGAGTATCCTCCTCTGGGCTAAAGGTGTCTTTGCCTTGGGCTAACTTGAATCCCTCGCTGCATTCAGGATTCTTGTATTAACTCCCTCGCTTTGCTCGTGAGTTAAATCCCGAATCCTTCATTGCGCTCGAGATTCAATATGGCGCCCGTGACATAAGACACAACTTTAGCCCCTCGGTGCATAATCTACTATTTCATCAAAATCAACACTGCCCATCGCAGTTCACTGCTGGACACGGACATAAATATGAAGGCACTAGCTTCCGACCGCGGCTTCGCCCGCGTTATTTATTATTTTTTACACAATATAGTTTACGTCATACCGTTAAACGTGATTTTTCACCCCAAAAAAAATGTCGTTTTTCACCATCCATTTTTGTGTAGTTTTACTAAAACTCTTTTTACAATTTTTTTGTTTACAACCAACGTTTCGTATACTATTTATTTCACAAACTTACTTATATTCCGCAGATGTTTTATTTTATAAACACTCACTTTACAAAATTCCTTTGGCAAATGCTTCTCTTTACAAAAGTTTCACATGATAATTAATCACTTATACATATTTGATTTACTAATTTGATGCTTTTGGCAAAATCACGTTAGACCTAAATATCATTTTATAATAAATCTTCTAAGCTGCTGTTTGATTCCGTCATACTCGAGGGGAAAACGCCACAGGCATGGTGCAGGGGTGTGGTGGTACTCTTCTTCAAAAAGGGCGACAACGCCCGGTTGAAGAACTATAGGCCCATCTCACTTCTAAGCCATATCTACAAGTTGTTTTCAAGAGTCATCACGAATCGTCTCGCGCGCAGGTTTGACGATTTTCAGCCTCCTGAACAAGCCGGATTCCGAAAAGGTTTTAGCACCGTAGACCACATACATACGCTGCGACAGGTTATACAGAAGACCGAAGAGTACAACCTGCCTCTCTGTTTAGCGTTTGTGGACTACGAGAAAGCCTTCGATTCGATCGAGACTTGGGCTGTACTGCAGTCTCTCCAACGGTGCCAAATTGATTATCGGTACATCGAGGTGTTGAAGTGTTTGTACAAAAACGCCACCATGTCAGTCCGACTTCAGGACCAGACCTCGGAACCTATCCTTCTGCAGCGAGGTGTGAGACAGGGAGACGTTATATCTCCGAAACTGTTCACCGCTGCACTGGAGGATATCTTCAAGGTTCTGGACTGGAGAGGGCTAGGCATCAACATCAATGGCGAGTACATCTCTCACCTTCGATTTGCCGACGATATAGTGGTCATGGCTGAGACCATGGAGGACCTCAGTACAATGCTCGATGACCTCAGTAGAGCTTCCGAAAGAGTGGGTCTTAAAATGAACATGGACAAAACCAAGGCCATGTTGAATGCCCATGTAACACCCACTCCTATCAAGATCGGAGACTCTACTGTCGAAGTTGTAGATGATTATGTCTACCTGGGACAAACGGTCCAGTTGGGTAGGTCTAACTTCGAGAAAGAGGTCAATCGTCGAATCCGACTCGGCTGGGCAGCGTTCGGAAAGCTGCGTGGTATCTTCTCGTCCAACTTACCGCAGTGTCTCAAGACGAAAGTCTATGACCAGTGTGTGTTGCCAGTGATTACATACGGGACCGAAACGTGGCCGCTCACAATGGGCCTCATCAGAAGGCTCAAAGTCACCCAAAGGGCAATAGAGAGAGCTATGCTCGGAGTTTCCTTGCGTGATCAAATCAGAAATGAGGACATCCGCAAGAGAACCAAGGTTACCGACGTAGCCCGAAGAATTGCCAAACTTAAGTGGCAGTGGGCAGGGCACATTGCTCGCAGAACAGATGGCCGATGGGGCCGAAAAGTTCTGGAATGGCGACCGCGAACCGGGAGACGATGCGTTGGAAGGCCTCCCACTAGGTGGACCGATGACCTGGTGAAGGTTTCGGGGATCCGCTGGATGCGAGTCGCACGGGACCGATCAATGTGGCGACACTTGGGGGAGGCCTATGTCCAGCAGTGGACGTCTTTCGGCTGAAATGATGATGATGATGATGATGAATAAATCTTCTGATCTTTAGGGTACGTATTAGAATAACTCAAATTAAAAGTTTGACATAACTACCTGACGGTTGACTTACCTAATCATCTGCCCAGCCTTTTCCCAAACTATCTTGGGGTCGGCTTCTAGTCTAACCGGATGCAGATGAGTTCCAGTTTTTTACATGAAGCGACTGCCTATCTGACCTCCACAACCCAGTAACTGGGTTATACGATACCCTTGGTAAGACTGGATGTCAGACTTTTAGCTTCTGACTACTCGTAACGACTGTCAAAGATCTACAAATGACAGCCGGGACCAACGGCTTAACGTGCTTTCCGAGGCACGGAGGAAACTCGATATGTAATTATGGTCACCCATCCACACTCCACAGACCAACCTCGGCAAGCACGGCTTAACCTTAAAGATCGACCTGGGCGGCTGTTATTATTTAGCCACGAGCTCCTCGGCTGACTTACCTAATGGTTTAAAACATCTATGGTTATATTTATTGTCAAAGTGCAAAATGCCTCCGATAACACGGTGCTGCTGGTTGATTACATCGCGGCTTCGATCAATAATAGAACATTATTGATCGAAGCATCGCGGGGAAGCCCTGTACATTTTGTGACGGCGTGTTTTTGAAGCCGTAGTCGACGTAGCCCTTTTTTCAGCCTCCGGGCTCCTTTTTCAGTTTGCAGGGTTTAAAGTAACCTAACACGAAGTTTATCGGGTAAATATTTTAAAGTTTATTATTTGCCAAAATTGTTTTTGTAAAATTATGAAATAACCTATCATGGTTTTGCCAATTTAATCGTTTGTTGTCAAATGAAAATTTGTAAACAATTTTTTTTGTGAAAAGGGAGGTCCTACCGAATACCAAGGATTCTTTCAAAATGATTAAAAGACAGTTTCGTTCTAAGTTTTCATCAAAATGGCACATTTATAAACTCCTTATCATTTTTGACGACTCCGTATTCTTGTAGGTAAGATCCGTCAAAGAGCTGTTATATTTTTAAATAAACATACTATGCTTGGAAGTCCTTCTGGGCCCTAAAAGAACACTTGAAGGGAAGTCTCCTAATGACACTGAAAAGAAAACTCATCGATATGTGCATCCTGCCCGTCCTAACCTACGGTGCGCAAAGCTGGTCACTAACTGAACAACAGAAGTCCAAACTCAAGATTTTCCAGCGGGCAATGGAGCGTAGCATAATAGGTGTGTGTGAAGCGTACAGATCGCGTTAGGAACACCACCCTGCGTTCCATAACTCAAGTTGCAGATGTCGGAGAAAAAACCGCCAAGCTAAAGTGGGAGTGGGCTAGCCACGTAGCACGAATGCACCCAGAGAGGTGGGCAAGGATCGTCACTCACTGGAAGCCTGACGGAGGAAATCGCCGTGGAGGTAGACCGCGGCGAAGGTGGTGTGACGATCTAATCTTGTTTGCCGGGCGATCATGGCCAGATATCGCACAGGATAGAGACGTTTGGAAGAATAAAGGGGAGGCCTTTGCCCAGCAGTGGGACACATGAGAGGCTAACAAAATAAAAAAACTATACTTATGCAGATTAAATAAAAATGCGTTCCATATCATTCATGTGATGTTATCGACTGGAATAAAAACTTATCGAATTATAATGAGTTGGTAGAGTGATATTTTAATAAAGTTTTCATTGAAAACACGTTGATGTCCGACTGAAGCTTCGGCTTCTTCTTCGGCCCCCGCAGACAAAAAAACCACTTTCGGCTTTAACCAAAATGTGCCGAAGTTTTGACCGAAGCCGAAGATTTCGGCGACCCGTAGGGCCTAGAGGGTTACACATTTCGAAGTGTTATTTTTGTTGACAAATTGAAAGGTGATTTTAATCATCTCGCAAAGTTCATCAATCATCATCATCACAACTCAAACTCAAAGCATTTATTTCAATTAGACCATTACAGGCACTTTTGAAAGACAAATAACACAAAAAAAGAACGCGAAGCTACAGTCCCAGTCACAAAACATAATAACTTGTGAAAGTACTGTAGTTGCCCATTCCAAAGCGTAGATCTCTATGGAGAAGAATGGACAAGAAACTCCATGGACACTCAACATCATATTATTAACTTTTAGTAGTTTCAGCTAATCTTCAACTTAGTTTTATAGTCTTCGGCTTCGGCCGGAGTTTGTGGCCGATTGACCGACCTCGGCGTAGGCCAGAAATCAGTCGACCACTAAAATACTTTGAGGCGGCACATTCTATAGTAATATATACATAATGTTTACAAGCAACGCCCCGATGTCAACGTCCTTAGCTTACAGACGCTTACAGATCTTGCCTACATTATTCTTTGTTTTTTTTTATTCTTATATTTTATTGGAGGATTTTATCTTTAAAGGCAATTCACCCTCATCATAACTTAAACTATTCTTATAAACTAAACTTCACATTTCACTGTGTTTCAAAATGTAAACAAAAAGACATGTCAAAACATAATCAATAGAGCTTAGATTAGACAGATATGATTCGAAGATAGATTTGTGGGTAGACTGCACGTGCCTGCATTACCTGAATAGTATCTGTTTATATAACAGTAGTATGTTTATGACTGTAAGCCATGGCGATGATTAACTATTGTTGTCTGAAGATACTAGTATTAGGAAATGATAAATAGGCATATTTAATTAAATCCAACGCAATACTCTGGGCCTGCCTTTGATAGGTAGGTATGCAACACATATCTCAGCACGCAAAATTCAGTTGGTTATAGCTGATGCCTTCCACCTCAGATCTCGGATCTCCTGCCTTCTTCATATTTAAGGAACGAGGTTGAGCGCCATGATGACTTCATGAGTTTTAGACAGTTCAAAGTTCCCGAAACCTTCACGTTCCCCAGGTGGAAGAATGTTTGGTGAGTCTCCACGATTAGCTTATTCAATGCATCTCTGCTAATATATTCAGTTGGTAACCTATCCATGGCATGTGCTTGTCCACTTCTAACAACATACCTACCTAGACTATAATTACAGTAAGTTACAGACCCACTACAGTTTTACATAAATCAGAACAATTCTTCACATCTCCACAACTCTAATATGGATAACATCCACGCCTGTTTGTTCCCGGAGGTCATTCTGCCAGCTGGACAAGAAAACCCGATCATTCATTCAATTTATCAATCAAGTTTATGTATGAATCACATAGTACCAACGTACGCCCTTATCTATGTCCCTGTAATGACAAAAAACATGTTTAATTATGTACAATCATGTCGCCAACACTGTTGGTGAATTGTTTAACATAGCCTTCAATTTGTTTCCACTATCTCTGTTTGATTACCTACAATCATCGATGATAATGTGCTGGGTTTTCCATCGGGCTGGTTTTACCCACGACTGCATACGAGCACCAGTATGGCCCCTCGACCCTGCGATTGTTTATCTCAACAAGAATAAACGTTCTAGTTCTGTGGAGTTGTACTTGTACCAGATGTTGCGAAATCAACAAAGTGAAGCGTGAGTGATCGGTCGTTGCTAGAGTTCCTTAGCTTAGGTATGGTGGAGGATAATTCAATTAGGAACACCTGAATTGTTTCTGTTCTTACTCCCTGATACTGCTCTGACCGCCAACAATGCTAGAACCAAAACTATCAAATACCAAATATACCAAAACTGTTCTAGTTAGCTCGCTAGTCGCAACAATCAACTCACAGCTGCTCCGAGGCTCTGAGAAGAAGGTAGGAAGAAGTTAATTTGACCCAACGAGACACATTACTACAGCTCTCTCTGTTATAATGTGTCAAAGGATAAAAGCCCGGCTATGCAACTGTAAATCGGCAAAAAAAAGTAACTCGCACCTCAGCTGACCAGTAAGTAACTGACATTTAGGCAAACTGGAAAATTAAGGGCGTTTAATTTACTCAGGCATACTTTTAACAGTCAGCCCTCTTTACATAACCAATTAACATGGTTGGAGCCTTACAGCTAACCTAAAGAAGTTGCAGTTGCAGTCAGTTCGTCAAGATCGTGAAAATGATACGTATTCGAAAATTCATCCATGAGATATTCTTAAAGAGCGTATTTTTTGGCCACCTAGAATTATTTCTTTGAACCCACAGAACCCTAATGAGCACGTGTGTGGCTTCAGTCGTAAAATGTTATGTTTATCGTCGGGAAAAACCTAATTTGAAGTGGCATGGCAGTGTGATTCTCCTACACGTGCCGTGAATCACAGGACATTCTGCAACTTTATGTTTATGTTAGGTACGAAAACATGCCTTTCTTTAGGAGCTGTTCTTTTCTTAAAGCAACACATCACTGTATTCGCCATGTTTGCCGCTTCGAAACAGTAGGCACTGATTCAAAAATAGTTGTATTATTCATACTAAGGAAATGTGTCTTTTGAATAAACAATGTTTGCTGTGACTAACACACAATCTTCGGGAATCTCGCGGGAAATACGAAGGTGAGGGATTTATAAATAGTAGGTAGATCTTTATCGTGTATGGAAAATCAAACGAGCAGTCATAATGTTTACTTAAGCGAACATATGATTTCACTGTGGGTGTTCCAGTTACAAAAAATCAACAGGTAATAAGATTTCATCTTAGTTCTCAAACTTAAATTCAGCTGAAATGTATAAGTGGCTCCTCTGGAGTTGGCTGATCGTTGACGATGACGATTGGTCAGGATCAGGCAGCAGGGACACTCAAACACTCAATCCCTCACGTACCTACTTCACATCGTCAGCAGCCTACTGCTGGACCTCTCTAATGGCTCGCCTTCAGCTCGATTCTCGGCAACTCTCATCTAGCTGCTACCGACCACACTGCGGAGATCGTCGCTCCAAGAACTCAAGCTCTTTGCTTAAGTACTATATGTTTATCATAAAAAACTTTATGTAATAAGTGTTCATTTGAATACCTAGAACTTGTAGTTATCTATAGATCAATGACCAAGTTATTAAAGGCTACAATACAATGCACCAACATCTACTTGTTCCAGCAGACGTATGAATTCCCTTATCAATAAAGTACTAGTTAAATTAATGGTTTAATGCAGCACATTATATTGAGTAGGTAATAATACCTTGAACGCGACAGCAAGACTGTGTGCTTACAGTCTGCCAGACGCGGCGACAGCCGATGGAGCAAGAACTTTGACCAAGTGGTGGCCAATGTTTGGTCAAAGAAGCCAGGGCCGTCCAAAAGCCAGTTGGGTTGACAGGGACGTCAAAATCGCGGGAAACACCTGGATGGGCCGCATGGAACAGGGGAAGTGTGGCTGAAGAAAGGGAAGGGCTATAAGTACTTAGCAGTGGGTGATTCGGGGCTGAAATGACAGAGATGATGACAGTCTGTGGAGGGTGGTCGATCTGTAATGTGCCTTACACGTGCGCGCTTTAGACGTGGAGTTGCGGAAACCAGCCTGTTATACATTACAAGACAATGTGCCTTACAATTTCATCTACAGATGATGATCATTGATATCTTCTTGTCAATTCATTAAATTGTTACACGTTCTAGCCTATCACACATCAAAATTGTCTAAACCTTGCAAGGCCTAACACCTGATTATCGGGTAGGTATCTACCTATTACCCAATAATAGGTAATTAGGTCGTGGAAAAACCGAGCCTTCTGTTATTGTGGCACGTAAGATTGATATTCCTTATCATAGTTATATTATCTAGCACCTCAAGGATTCTTGTTGAAAAATGGCCAGAACACGATGACAGATGCCTTTATAACGTGGGAAACACTCAAAGCATAGCATTCCGTGATGGAAGCTTAGGTTTCTTGCAACATGCCTATTAGCAAGCGCTACTAACAGTGTGCTACATACATCTGATAGGTCTGCCATGCAAGACTTTCTCGTGTCGGCGTAATCAGAATGTGAAAGATGTGCTATTACAAGGTGTTCAAGGCCTTAGATCATAACATAAGGCAACAGCACCCATAAGTCGGTTTCGATGTAATCATTCAATATTCATGTGTAAATATAGGTGTCTATCTTGTCTTCCAAATATTTGTCCATTACGAGAATCGCGTTTAGACGAACACAAATCGTAGATCGCCAACTTTCAGGCAATGTGCTACAGAACCGACTTCTGTCCACATTTGCTATGAAAATATCGTAAAGCAGTCACATATAACATCACAAAGCGATCCCTAGCTGCAAACACTCCGTTATATAGTGTCAAATTACGTATTCCTGTTTCGCGTCCATAAAACGGCTCGTTATGAATCAAAAATCCATTTGTGCAGCTCTGCAGCACTGTTTCGTCCATTCTCGCACGATCGTACCGTATTACAGGGCCCGACGGGCGCATCGATAACTACTTTATGACGTCACACGCCATGCCCATACTAAAACAACATTTACACAGATAATTCAGCCGAATTAAAATGTAAAGCTGCTCTATTAACAACTATGCTCGACTTCATTCAATAAAACCAATTATATAGTTGTTGTGAATTGATTTATGTCCACGTGCAGTTTTCAATATGGCGGCGTAATAATTAACGTTTGTCAGCACGATAGATGCTTTGCAAAATGCATTCTGAAAGATAGATTTATTACCTTCCTATCCTAAACGTAAAATTGACGATGTGTCAGATCGTACCTACCTAAGTTCTAGGTACCTACTAATACTACTACGCGAAACATATTTATCGAATTCAATGTTTTAGGAATAACCGCTAACCATTTTCGGACTGTAGGTATTAAGTCCTATCTAAAATTAATCAGTGATCCACTGGACAAAGGTTAAGATTTAACAAGACGAATTACTCGAGCAATCCTGAAATTTCCCTGATCACGGATGAGTCATAAATAATCATGACTGGATCTATCTGACGAAAGTTATCATACAGCTTTACCTACCTAATCAGACCATATTTACTCACCGTCGAAGCACAATTAATCATTAATTATGCAACAAATGTGTCAGTCTCAGTACTACCTAGATACATAAGTAGGTGTATTCGCGAGAAGCCTGACGTCAGTGTAGTGACCTCATCTCGTGTCGTCATTGATTATAACAGACGAACACGCTGATCATACGGGCGTTGACCTAAGACTTCACACGTCACGTCAGGTCATGAGGAATTGAGGATGACGTCGTGTGAACTGAATCGCGAAAAGAGCAGGATGTTTCAATCAATTCGACCTATAGCGGTCCATTGCGGGACTCCGCCCTCAGCATTGGTCTGCCCCCACAGCATCGTGGGGCGTCCCATGTTTAATTAGCAGGGCAAAGGTTTCTTTCAATTACGGAGGGACGTAACTGCATGGCGGGCGGTTACACAGTCACCGGCTTATAGAACTGGCTGGCTAGATTTAAAAGCTGCTGTTCCTTCTTTTGCTGGAAAACCCTGCAATTTTTTGGATTAGTTAGCTACCTGCTGCCTTAATGTACACTGCGACAACCCATTTTTTACCATTCATTGCACCAATTAGGACTAGAGGGTCATGAGTAGCAGACAGCAGGGAACGACGCAAGTTGATCAGTCGATAAAAATAACAAAGGATTATGGAAATATGGAAAAGGCCACTTGCGTCAATAGATACACAAAGTGGTTATGTGCTATCAGTTCCTATTTACCTAATTATTTCAAGCCATATCTTTCTGATGATTTACTCGCTCGGAAATACCCAAATTACCACCAAGTGTATTGATCAGATACACACATTCAAAAACTGGTAAACGCCTAATCTGAAATGCGTAGATATTTCCGATGACTTGACTTAATTCTCAGTAAATACATGTCACAAACTAATAAGAGAGGGAAGAGAAACGGTAACAGCTCATCAGAAAGACCTGGACATTTCCCGCCGCAACCGCTATTATTTGGGAAAGGCCAATACATCATACCGCCGAAAATTCTTTAAAAACATTCACTAAAATGGATGCCAAATAGTATGCAATATCTCGGTTTACATACAGGTGTGGGTTTTTGTTGGATGAATTAATAATTAAGGATTCCGAGTGGGAAAAACTTTAAATATCTAGGTAGTCTTTTTACCTATGTACTTTTTGCAATAATTAGGCTAGAAGGCTAGTTTAGAAAAATAATATCTTTTGAGGAACATATTAACCAGATTATGTAGGTAAGCAATTTAGGTTTTTTTAAAGAAAAACAACCATTAAGAGTTGTGCCATGCACCTAACTACTATAGAATGATAGTCCCTGAATTTCGTGTTGGTTCCACATCTAACTTGGTGTTGCTCCCCTTCCTTTTATTGTGGCTGGTCTTCATGGTGGGTTTCGCCCCTTACCTCTACCTATCAGTTATTGCGTTGTTAGCAAAATGCTTTAAAAAACTAAAACGTAATCGGTCATCGTATAGCTAGGTAGGTCTTTACTCGTCACTAATCCAGTGAATATACATTCCGATAAAAGTATAGATAATAGCTAGATAAATTATTTATTATCTATTTTCACAACTTTAATTCACAAATTGATAAATGACGTAGACATCTGATACATTCTAAGAACTCCGGCGCAAGCCACTAATCACTTTTATCGATTATTTTTATCTTCACTTTTGGGATCTCTACTGAAAACTGGTTTTGAATTTTGGCGCTGATAATGAATTGTGTGAAATGCGCTGAATTACTTACTAGAAAATATTTTGATGTTTTTTTTCTGATAGAAAATAACCAGTTTTTCTATAGACGTAGTATCCAAGATATTATCATGATCAGATTGTGTGATCAGATCTTTGACGCAATGTTATTGTGATAGCTAACTACCTACAGAGAAACAGGAAAGTCGCACGATTAATTTATTTATTTATTTATTTATTTATTTATTTATTTAACACTTCAAGTACAATGTACAATGGCGGACTTAATGCCATAGGCATTTTCTACCAGTCAACCTTTGGGTGATGCAGAGACAAACAGTGGTAGGTGTCTATCTGTAAAAAATAGTAATTTATTAAAACAAACTAAGGATATCCGTAGAAATGACCAAGGGTCCCACGATGCCCAAATTTTTTTTACCTCTACGTGACTCTGGGAACTACTGGACCCAAACGGTTAGCTCTAGAGATGGCACCGATTTTTACCTTTTTTTTGCTAACTCCATAGGTTATTCCTCTATGTTATAGTACTAACTTGTTCCATAGATAGCAAGTGACATTTTAACTAACGGCAACACTATGATCCGTGACACAAAAATTAAAATATTATATTTTTTGTCTGTGACGTGCGGGTGTTTTGCAAGCGTTGGAAACTTTGTTTGGAAAATTTGTTTTGAAAGCAGTGTTTTCGGTTAATTATCAACTTCCACGCTAAAACCAAACTAAAACAAAGTTGTTGTGTTGTGACTACTTGGTATTGTGCAGGATTTAAGTCAGGTAACATAATTAGTACCTAATTTATGTAATATTCCGCAATTCATGATTCGAACAATGTTAGTTGGAAATGTTTTGTTGTTTTTTTTTGTTTATTTAAGTTGATTGCTTCTATGATTTCTTTAAATCGTTGATTTTGGCACATATGTGAAGCATTAAATAAGCTTACAACAAGTACCAACATTTGTAATCTACGTATTAAATTTATTTAGAAAAAAAATATTTAGTCTGGGCGCAAAATTTCCGATTGTCAAATTTTTTATTCGGAATCTTGGGATGTTAGTAAATAATAAATATTGTACTATCCAATGTGGTTTTATGTATGTTTTATGTTAAGAATAAACACACCATGCAATTCAAACCTTAAAACACATGGGTCATCACTTGTTTTTTGTTGTTAATGATTTCTAACTTAAGATAATTGTATGTTGAATTAATAGCTTGTATCTCATGCGAATCTTCATAAATCTTACGCATTCATTGACGTGTCTCTTCATTCACATTGGCCAGCTACGTATAAATATTGATTAAAGATTTTGTTCCTCTATACATTTTATATTTTATTCTTTTATAGGACTTTGTTCCGACTATATTGCGCATTTATATCCATCGCGTCGTGTAGACAAGAGGCAACTGGTCTTATCCCGGTTGTAAACGTCACTTTGTGTCTACTGGCCTATCTCTGTCCTGACTCCTGTTTGATAAAGAGGGAAGAACGTTTTCTATTACTCCTCCTCTGTTATTTCTGTTAAATTTAGTTACGGGACCTAATTAAAAGGATTTATTCGTTTGCTTTGGTGTGATTCTCGTGGACGCCACTGTTGATTCTGACTTTCGGTTTGGAGTGGTTCGGTTAATTTGTTTCTTCTGCAGGTAAAAACCTTCTTTTTTCGATTTTTGTCCCTAAAAGGTTCCTAAAACTTCCTAAACGTATTTCCCTCTATCCAAAACACCCCATTTTGGAGAGCTACAAGCTTCAAAGGACACTTTAAAGACTAGTTTGGTACTTAACTCGTCAACGGTCCCTGTTTTAGCTTAGATCTCGAAACACAACAAACTTGCGTAAGCAATATCAACAGCTAGGTACCTAGCGTCTTCCTAACAATAGAGATTAGTAGTAAAATCATAGAATTCTATTTTCGGGTCAGGGTTGTTATTTCAATGGACACGCGCCAAAGGAAAATCCAGTTCGGTGTAATTTAAAATAAATATACACACGGGAAATGTGTTGGAAAATCCGCACAAAACATAACCAAACTGAAATAGTCTGACTCAAACACAATACATTTACCTAATTATTGTGTGTATGGACTTATGGGATATGCATTGTTTATATCCTACAGGTAGTAGGTTAGCCTGGCATATGGGATTTTTTGAATAGCAAATCTTATATTAACGCCTTTTTCCCATACGATTACCGCAAAAACGAACTAGCATAACGCTCGGCCCCTGCTACGATCCTTACATACCAGCTATACTCCTTTTGTTTCGTCCAGTGCAGTCGTTCATACATTTAGCTATTTTTGATTCCACAATACGAGTATCTTAATAACCAAATAACTTGGTTCATTTCACAACGCATCTACTGATAGGCCCGTATTTCAGCAAAAAATTGTTTATTGTTACTACCTACATATTCCAAGGTGCGGGTAGATTAAGGTAGTGTAAATCTGTGTAGAGATAGATTAGAGAGGTGTCAGAGAGAAAAGAAAGGCCTATATCGCGTCACAACTCACAATGATATATTAACAAACATAAAATAATTCTACAGGATGGTATTGTCACTTTGCACCTAGTTCTTTCCGTGAATACAAAAAGAGGAAAAAATAACTAGCATAATTTTATGTAATCCTAATAATTATACAAATATCCATAATGATGCGTGAATTGTTTCAGTTACCTACCTTATGATGCACGCACAAAATCCACCGGTAACATCGATGAGTAAACGATTCGTCATAGACAGTGCCACCAATAATTCGCAGAGCGACTGACTAACAATAATTAAGTAATAAAATTCCCATATTCGGTCGGGTTTTTGTGTGCATCGCATTTGGAAAAACGTTGGTAGTACCATTGGTACAGACCCTTGTCTACAACAGGTACTAACCTTTTGTCTTTGGGCTGGGTTTGGCCCAATGTGCGCAAATAGGTATTTAGGCATCTGGGGATCCCGACATCAATCAATTCTTTCAACACTAATCGAAAAATCATCAATATTCTATTCTAAGGTTGCTGACCCGGTTAGTTTTCCCATAAACATATACTGGACACCAGAATAGATTCCTTCCCAATGGTTTTGTGATTTTCATGACATGTAAGAGTTTTGAATAGGTAGGTAAATACCTATTTTTGTCACAAGCTCCATTGGGATACCTACTTGAGTAATGTATAATTACAAATAAGTAGCCTTGGGTTTTAAATATAATAAAAATACGATAAGCTTTGTATAGGTAGGTACACAAACAACAGTTTACTTGTGGGTTTGTCCAAACTTCACCTAACGAGGGCGGGGACTTTTTCATATTTGCAGATAATACATACGTTAATAGGGCTTAGGTAGGTATCTATCTAACGGAAAATGATATATATTTTACTGAAGTATTTTCTTTGCCCAAAAAAAAAGGAAAATACTTGAGTAGGTAAGTAACATACGACTATCTACATAATTAAAGACACCATGCAAATAAGCAATGGTGCAAGATACGAGTAGGTATTCTTTAGAAATTCTGAATTTCTCTTATAGGTAGGTACATCATAAACAAGTCAGTGGAACAATCGTTAGTGCGGTTGAAAATAGGATTTATGGCTTTGTTTAAACTAATATTTATAAAGAGGAAATATTTAATTGTTTGTTTGCATTGAATAGGCTCCGAAACTACTGGTTCGACTTGAAAAATTCTTTCAGTGGTATATAGCCCATTTATCGAGGAACGCTATAGGCTATATATCATCACGCTACGACTAACAGGAGTGGAGCAGCAATGAAAAATGTTGCGAAAACGGGGAAAATGTAACGCAAACGAAAGTGCGCCGGACAACTAGTAAATTATATGTACCTACCTATTTATTTAGTAAACGTTGTAGGTGTAAGTAGCCAATAAGTGAAAATTGACGAGCGGTTTTCCACGGGGAGCACGTGTGTATGAAAGGTGTGATTACGTGACTTTCGGCTCGTCCGTATCTTACGAGCGGCCGTATTCTCCATGTCGCTTTGTTTATCGAACAATAACTTTTGGGTTTTGTTAAAATACACTTCCTACTTGAGTTAAGTGCTCGTTTTTTCCGAGAAAGAATCCTAAACCTACCATTTCGCTGGGATAACGGAGTGGCATTTCGCACTCCGATGAATAAAAATTATTTCCGCGCTAAAGCTCTATGCACTATGTCGGTTGAAATGGTTTAACAAACCACCTACCTATTTAGCATACACTAAGCGTTTTTTAGAAGATACTTACCTAACTATTGAGAGCATGGAAGTGACAGTTAAATGTATGGAATCGATATCAAAGCCATGTGCCTCTGCATTAATGCATCAATATTTTTTGGCCCACTAAACTTTGTCATAGACTGTTTCAGGACCTAAGTAAAACCAGCAGGTAAGTCGGCACTAGAAATAAAGCGATCCTACGTAGGATAAATGTATAAAAACACTAAAATCCGTATGCTAACCGTAGCCTACCTAAGAAAAAACTTCAAGCTTACCTACTTTTACTTACATAAACAGTACTACGTAAGCCTCAAAGCCTTAATTTGGTTTCGACGCTACAAACTTCACAAGAGGATTTTTTTTTTCAGTGAACTACTTGCTGTTTACATAAATCTTTTTACAGCCCTTTGGCGTAAGTAGGTAGTTACGTTTGGACATTGAATTTTTATCAGACAACGTAAAAAAGAGACAACAATTAAATATCGTAACACGGACTCGCAACGTTAGTTACTCCAAGATTACACAAAACAAATGCGGTAAAATGCCGAGTTGATATTATTAAGCGAGGCATTACTCGGGACGGGATACCAGCATGGCAGTAAATTTCAGAATTTGTCGATGTAAGCCGCATGCACCGCGTCTAGACCGGTTCCCCGAACGGCGCTCCAGCAATCCGGCGATCCGGCTGGTATGCGGCTTAACGGACCCATTGTAATCGCCCACTGAAAGGCGGAACATATTGAAACCTAAGGAAAACGGTCAAATACGTTGCCGACGTAAAGCCGGCCGTTTCGACGGTTTAATTAAAAGTAAGCCTAAGCTACGAAGGTATAGGGGCGGCAATGAATATTGCGGCTTAGATAGGCAGCGGTGACAGGATTACATGAACGGAGATATTAAAGAAAGACACGACTGAGCCGCTGGAAATAGAAGTAAATTGTTGTTTCTGAAACTGAAGGCTGTAATCAGTGAGCTCTGAAGAAATCTTTTAGCAAAGTCCTCAAGTTTAGTCAAACTGAACGCAAACCTCGGCAAAAAACATTAAAACCTGTCAAAAGAATATAAACTTTTCACGAAAATCTACGTTTAGTTTTCAACTCACGAAATACGAAAACGCGCTAAACGCTGAGACTTTTTGTACATAACGAAGTTGGCAAGCAGACGGGCAACTGTCACCGCCAGCCGGTTCGTGGTGGTTACAAAAAAACTTAAAACACAAATGGAAACGGAATAAAAATATGCCAAGAATGAAAAGCACAGGTTGGCTGGACGAACCCAACTGAATAAAATACAAACTGAAATACGATTGTCTCTTTAGTCCTTTAAAGTCTGGAAGAGTCAACTCAAGTTTTGTTTGAATGGTTAAAAATACTATTTTTATTAGGGTTCCGTACCCAAAAGGTCAAACGGGACCCTATTACTTGAGACTTCGCTGTCCTCCGTCACCAGGCTGTATCTCATGAACCGAGATAGTTAGCCAGTTGAAATTTTTACAGATTATGTATTTCTGTTGCCGCTATAACAAAAAGTACTAAAAACACATAAAATAAATATTTAAGCGGGCACCCATACAAAAAAGTGACTTTTTGCTCTCTTTTATTAATAATGGTACGGAACCCTTCGTGCGCGAGTCTGACTCGCACTTGGCCGGTTTTTTTAAACAATTTCGTGCGCCTATTGAAAATAACCGGCCGGCTGCCTGCAAAACAAGCGTGCATTAGGCTGCAGTAGCACTGCACGGGCCCAAAACCGAGAATAAGCATAAAAAAATCCTGTTAAAATTCTCAGCTAGATAAGTAGTCAGTGGGATGATAATGACTAACGATCAAGTAACCGAATAATTATAATCATAAAAAACATGAAATCGAGGTGTTTATTTCATGACAAACAAACACCTCAAACATCGTTTAGCCGTTCTTAAAACGTTAGATACAATAAGAATGGATTTTGTTGAAACCAAATAACCTGTGTTAGACATGTAGACCTTCTACCTTGGTACGAGGTACCCGTGGGTAATTTCCGAGTTCACCAAGACTGAAGACACGGAATATTATAGTCACCATTCAATATAACTAATCACTCAAGTAATACCATTATTCAAAAAACAGCAAAGCTAGATAGATGGCAAACCGGCGGCGTTGGCGATGGCGGCCCCGGCGCGGCGCGTCGATTTATTAGCGACATACTTTAATGTCACATAAAATTAAATTATAGTCAAAGTTGCAGTAACTAGCTTTAGAGTATTGCCTGGAATGTTTGAACGACTGGTTTCTCTATCATCATCTGCCTAGCCTTTTCCCACTATCTTGGGGTTGGCTTACAGTCTAACCGGCTGTAGCTGAGTACCAGTACTTTACATGAAGTGACTGCCTATCTGACCTCCACAACCCAGTAACTGGGTAATACAATACCCCTTGGTAAGACTGGATGTCAGACTTTTAGCTTCTGACTACTCGTAACAACTGTCAAAGATCTACAAATGACAGCCGGGACCAACGGCTTAACGTACTTTCCGAGGCACGGAGGAAACTCGATATGTAATTATGGTCACCCATCCACAGACCAACCTCGGCAAGCACGGCTTAACCTTAAAGATCGACATGGGCGGCTATTCTTATTTAGCCACCAGCTCCTCTGGTTTCTCTATATTAAACACAAAAAACTTTATTTATTCAAGATAACTGTTATCCTAGTTGTTGAAATTGTTGCATCTGCAACTGGAAATTACTGTGGACTGGAAGGTGCTGGGTTCAATCCCATGTTGGGTAGAGTTATTCGGTATTAAAAATGGCTGGCTGGGATTTATGTTTGATGGCATCCAAAATGAGTATAGTAATACAAATGCCTAAGCTTTCACAAGTGTTTACAAAATTCACATGAATTTTAAATGCAACAGAATCCATCTAAAGGTCCAAATCCCATGTCATGAACTGTATTCAACTACAATATGCATTAAAATAAACAAAGGACTTTTACAAAAATATAATACAAAACCAAACAAATACTTATTTTACTTACATTACAAATACAGCTTCAATAAAACAAACATCAAGTGATTTGTTTTAATATTCCCTGTCGGATGAGTGTTTGGCATTCTGAAGTCGGTAAGAAATGTCTGCTGTTCTTCTTCAACAAGATCACATCTCCATCTTCCAACTCCAGCTTGCCATAGTCAGCCATACATAAAACTTCGATATACAAGGATTTTGGGGGCTTGAGGTTTTCTGTTAGGTCAATACCATTATATCCTATATCCTGACCTAAAGACCTCATATATGAAGCCAAATTCATGGAATATTTTGAAAACCACTGATATTCGTCATCTGACAAGAGTTCTCGCACATCTGGAGGTAATATGGCTCCAAATTCCCATCGCAGGGTCTTAATTTTCGCCATTCTGCTGTAGAGGTAAGCAAGGAGGCAGCGTTTGTTACGTTCTAATGCGGAGTGTCTTACTTGTACTGTTGTCCAAAGGGTTTTATTTTCCATTGTTGCATTACTGTAAAAGATTGCTAACATGGTTTAGAACAGATTTGCAATGCTTCATAAAAAAATTAAAAACATAACCTCATCATTCAGAATTTATCTAAAAAAAGCAATTTCTACTAATATCTAAAGATAACTCCTAGAGCACTGTACATTGCGTTTGTTATGGAATTGTTTATTTACAAAACTTTTCTATTATTTGAACAAAACTAGTTGGTATTCTCAAAATGTTATGACTTACGCATCGTTCATATTCATCCTAAACAGCGAATGCATCTCTTCTAAGATTTGCCGTATTTTATCATCCTGAAAACAACAATTTAGTTGTACTTCCAAAGTTAGCTTTTAATCCTATTATTATGGACAAATTATGTAGCAACAAAATAACATACATTGAATGGGTCAATAGTAACAGGGTTTCTTTCTGCTTCCTTCAATAATTCTATAACTTTTTCAGCAAACATTATTAAGGAAAACTCAGTAGTTTCATCAAAACTTAAATCCTATTTTCCACAAACTATAAAATTGTAATAAACTAAAATCAAAGTATAAAAATAAAGGCGGCAACTACAGGGAACCTGACATAGCTTTAGGTTTGACAAAACTACAAAAGTGACAGCTCAAGAGTAAACAAAAAACTTGGAGCATAATTATTTTCGGATACACAGAACAGAGAGAATAAACAATCGCTGTATAAAACATTTGTTTCCGAACTTGGTTAACTGCTGTGGAAAACCTCAAAATATTTCTGTCAATTATTTTGCTTGGTCATATAGATGGAGATTTTTTGAAGTTCATATGTGAAGTTAGAACTTTGTATTGATGATTTGAATGGTTATATCTATATCAAGCCATATTTGTTACGGTCGCAAATCATATTTTCATCAACATACAACCGACACTGACCTGCAAATGGCAAAAAACTAAAGAAAATTTAAATTTCGTGACGGACCCTGGCGCTTTCACCTTAATTTATGGTTTTGTTATGTTTACCTATCGAAGACTATCTGAAGAAGATGAAAAACAGTGAAAATGTTAGACTATGCAAAATGGTATATGGGATCAGTACACCCAGTGCAAATAAAAAGCATGGACATAAAACCTTTTACACAAAACAAAGAACTTCTTGAATATGGAGTTAAAAAAATATAGACCGTAAAGTTATCAAAACTACTCATTGCACTGGCTGGGTTAACCCAGCAATATTGTAGCCAACACTGGTACCAAAATAAAAACCTACAGAAACGATGCGACGCGACTCGCAGTACTGCTTTACTGCGAGTACATAAGGAAAAACTCGACACAGATGGCGTTCAGTTCGCTTTACAACGGTCAGCGATACACACGTGTGTTTATCCGAACGCACTACAAAAACAGTAGAGACGGGAGCCATCATAATTTATCATTGTGACTTGATCATTCATTGCGCATGCGATTTCATTGTGGAACGGTTGTTTACTACGCGACATATTTTTTGTTAATAACATGATTTCGCATAGTTAGCGTTACAAAATCATAAGTGCATTCCAATCTTAAGTGTTATAAACTCAAGTGTGACAAAATAAAAGCAACAAAATGAGTGCAAACAAGAGGAGCGATTTCGATACCAAGATCACGGAGGACGAGAACATCGACTCTGGTTTTCTTTCGGGACCTTTAGACGTGTACCCCGGTGACGAGTCGGACCACGAGCCCGAACCCGCGAGTGAGGATAACAAAGTGAAATGTGCCAGTGCAGTGCTTCAGCCCTGCGATAACGAGTACGATAGTGGCATTCTATCGGAATGCCTATCGGACATGCAGCTGACTGACACGCAGACCCCACAGATCAACTTAATACCTCCAGAACAGAAGAACATCCCACCTATTGTAATATTCTTCCAACAGGACGCAGATGGCGATACGTAAGTATCATTTTGCCTTTATAACCAACTGAACTGTCATTTGTGTGCATGGCCAATATTTGATCAAAATGTCATAGTAGGATTTTGTAGAAAAAGCTAACAAATTCCACCCAATTAGAATTGATGTTGAATGTAACAATACCTATGTAACTAACTACCATTAACTAATACTGCTGAGTATTAAGGTTGCATGGAACTATTCGTTGATATTTCAAGGTAAAAGGCTTTGTTTCATAGCCTAGTAAATAACTCCTAAATAAGTAAATGCTAAGTAGCATTTAGCTGAATGGATTTCATAAGAATGCTGTGTTGTTTTCAAGAGAAACAACAATAAATATTATTTTGTAAACAACTTCGATGTTTCGATATAGCAAATCACACCTAGTTTTTTAAATTATATTTGTTTGGCCAATTTTTTCATGTCCATCTAGCTTTATCAAACCTACGTAGACGGGTGAGGCGCTTGCTGATACCTTCATGATACCAAAATAAACAATTACTCTATGAAAATATCAACAATTACTCTTAGAAATTATCAATTAATATACACATATCAAACAAAAGATATTGTGAAGATAGCTCAGTTATGTAAAGTGAAAGTCTAGGTCTCAATAGTCTAGTCTAGACATATTCCTAGGTTTTATTCACAGCTTTACATGCTTGAAGATTGGAAAATATCCCATGGGAACTAAAGCCGATCTTGCTACTTGCGTGCCAAACTTGATCACTTAGATAATAACAGATGCAAAGACCAATACTGATTGACTTTCTCATTTAAAATTTTAGTATGGACTTGGTCAATCTTCTTTAACTCTGTTGTGCCTGCTTCTTCCTCTTCTTTATATGTCTTTTATCCAAATGGATGTTAGACTTTAATAATTTTCAGGCAAAGGTAATCAATTTTTTTTAAACTGGCTTTATTCCAAAATAGTCACTGTGAAAAGGCTTATTTGATGATTTACAAATCATCAAATAAGCCTTTCACAGTGTACCTTAATGCTTGGGTAATTCCATATTACTGCAAAATTTAAAATAGAGCTTGTTTGCTTATTAAATTAGTATGTATTAAACCTCAATTCATATTATTAAACACTAGCTGTCCGGCGCAACTTCGTTTGCGTCACATTTTCCCCGTTTTCGCACCATTTTTCATTGCTGCTCCACTCCTATTGGTTGTGGCGTGATGATATATAGCCTATAGCCTTCCTCGATAAATGGGCTATCTAATACTGAAAGAATTTTTCAAATGGGACCAGTAGTTGGTGAGCCTATTCCATGCAAACAAACAATCAAATCTTTCCTCTTTATAATATTAGTTTAGACAACTGTCATAAATGCTACATAGTGCTTTAGTACATTTTACAATCAAATATAATATGTCCATTAAAATCCTTTTATCAGAGTTCTGTGTTGTTGAAATAAATACTGATAAAATACTGGAATAACCCAGTGTTTAGATAAAATAGTTAATGTTTATTAGGGCTGATAACATTGTGCTAGTCATTTTATAGCTAATTGTATGATATGTCTCGCAAACAATTGCACCCTTATTCCATCAGATTGCAATAAAGTATTCTCTGAATGCTTAGTATACATATTTACATATATACAAAGTCTAGCCACACCATTTAAACAAGCCTTTGTTCATTATGCTAACAGAACATTACAGTAAATTGCTTATGGGATCAATGTCGGTGACCTCTGGGCAAACCCCAAGGAGCGACCCTGTTCGCAATGGCCATACTTAATAGCCTAGCACATTTTGCATTTATTTTCCTTCCATCACAAATTCGAGTAAGTTGTTAAACTCTTTTGTTAATTGTTTTGTGACTTAACTAACTGTTAACAGACACGAATTTTATATTATTTCATAAAACCAAAGAGGTAGCATAAAAACTTGGTCAAGTTTTGCTGAGCTGGACTTTGCTTTTAGAAACCACAAAAACGTTATTTTTTTTAATTCCCTCTAGAGAGTTCAGATAAAGACTGATGAGTGTTGATGACACAGCAATACTTCTCATGGTGCCTTTGACCCAATGTTTGTAGTACGTAATCAGTGAAGACGTGCTAGGTACTAGAAATACGCCCACTTTTTGCAAATATCTCAACATGATGCCTATTTCAGTTTCTTCTATCAAATAGCTAAACTAAATTATTAACAAATAATTTAAGATAAAAGTTAACCAATATATCCCAATATTATTTGATAATACTACCATATAAGAAAACAACGATGTACTTAGCTAAATGTTTTCAACAAACTAGTATTTTATTCTTGTTTAATTTAAAATTAATTATTTATAAACATGAGGTCATTGGTAGCAGGTTTATTCATGTTTATGATTCAATTTTGATAAATACTGAACACATTGGTTGTCCCCTCTAGGAAGTTTACACTTCCTTCACTTATTACATCATTAGCATTCATAAACAGTTCCTACTACACGCGCGTTGATAAACAGAACCACAACGCATTCAACGTCTCTTGACATGGACAAATTTGGCGCCTCACTGATTAGTGATTACCTACATACGCCTTATATTATAACTAATTATAAGCCTTTCACACTAAGCGCATCACTTTCTGGAAATCAAAACGAAACGAGAATACTCATGACTCAGTTTTTAAAGATTTAATAAAATCGGAATGTTATTTAAAACAGGAAATATTTGCCTCATGTTATCACGGCTACAGAGGTCTAGAATGCTGCGAGCATTCTGGACAAGTTTGTTGTGTCATGCGCTAAGTTTACGCGGGCCCCACTCACGCACCGACCGGTCCGATACCGTAAAGGTCGCAAGCCATCCCATCATACTCGATCTTTAGAAAAATACAACAACAAACTTGATTTAACAAGCAATAGAAGTCCCCTAACCAGGTTATTCCTTTGTTACAGACAATTACACATAGCATCAGTGCACGGCTGTGAAAAATCAGTAGGAACGCTCATAAGGGTGTGTCCAAACAAGGCGCTATTAGACGTAGCTAACGACGATGGCCACACACCCCTACACCTGGCTGTGATGAGCGGGAACGCCGTGGTCACCAGGATGCTGGTGCGCGCGGGACTGTCGCTCGCAGCGAGGGATAGGGTCGGAGAGACACCACTACACAAAGCCAGTTCAAAAGGATACGTCGAATGCCTACAAGCGTTACTCGCGCCTGTGCCAGAACACGCACCTAGGAGGCTAGCTCCAGCTTCAGTACTGGACCAAAAGAACTATAAAGGTAAGTGCAACTTTTTGGATTAACAACATTGCTCCTTTGAGCGATGATCTCAGCGTTATAGTTAATAATCTTACACTGGAATTCCATTATCAATAAGTTCCTTATAAAGTAGGCACATCTTTTCCATTCGCACCATCTGATGCTCTAGGCATAAACAAGAATGACATCATCTGCTAGCTTGTTATGAGTCTTCTCAGGCAAGGAAGAAATGTTGGTGCTGGACAACATTTCGCGCATTTAAATATTCCACAGGTGTCTAAAAGTGTGAATAGTTAATTTTTGTATTAGCTCCTTTAACCGTTTCCTAATAACCTACAATGTTGGGATGTATCGGTTTACGACCACTGACACCACTGACATCATCCATAGCGATGACCTCAGGCCTGTTGATGTTATTTGTTTTTTAAGTTCAAGCCTTACGTTCAGTGACTGTAAGAAAAAAAAACAGAGTTCGGCACCTATAGCGATAGGGTTTGTGACAGGTCAGATAAATACCTAATGATGCGAGGGTCCTGTACTTCCAATTCTAAAACTAGGATTCTACAACTGCAAGGGATTTCGGCAGAAAGCACCATTGCTTTGAATGCAAAAGCCTGACATAAGATGAATAAGTTATAAATATTAAGTAAACCTGTTTTGTTACATGATTAAAACCAACATAAATCTGAAGTTAATATTAAAATACCTACTAACATATACAACATTTAGGTTTGCCACCGTTTCTTCTGAATCACGGTGTCAGAGTAAAAACCCGCTCAACGGTTTTCCCAGGTACAGGCTGTGGCAAATGTTTTAATGATTTAAAAAATATAGATTTTGATTCATAATTATGCAATTTATCGTTTATTCAACTTTTCGTCCATTGAGTTTTTCGGAGTCGTTTGGCTCTTTTTATCGCCTTTTAAGCGCTCGTCAATTCGCTCCCTATTCTGATATTATCCATAATCTACTATCTGGGTCATGTCCTTTGATTATAAACCTAAAATTGTTATCAATCATTGACCAGAGCAAGTTTGACTTAGAACTTTATTTCACAGTAACTGCACTGCAATTGCGACAGCTTCCGTGTTCTCATTAGAGTTATTAAAGTTTATGTAATGTCATCCGTAATGCCTGTAATCTAGTTAGCCTTCAAGTGCAACGGCATTGTCCTTGCAGAGGCTAGTAGCTGCGTCTGAATCCGGACATGAACCGGCACGACATCGCGTCACGTCGGGACACGTGACCTGATGTCGTACTGCAGAAAAAATACGGAGCTTCTCTAGGATCTCTTGAATTAAGTCGTGCCTAGGATCAACTAGAACCTGTTTTTTATGCTAAACAAAGACACCGTATATTGTTTACGTGTGAACGCACCGAGCCTACTTGAAGTTGCTTGTGACGACCATCAAGGTCTCGATTACGCTCAATGCCATTAAAGAACTGAGCTTCAGATAACCTGCCGAAAAGTACCCCAGTCGCTTAAAATATTCTGTCACGCCTTTAATACACTGTAAATCTAATTAGGAATTCCCTACCTCTGTAAACTGCATTAAAAAGATATTAGCTTTACCCTCTTTATTGTTTCTGGTTTTCCCGAGCTGGCAAACAACACATCTTATACCGAATGTAAAAGAATTTCGGTTCCACCTCTGTCGCGCATTTGCATATGGATTTATCTGATATGTTGAACTTGTAAGCTTATCATGTTATAAAGTCTGATGAGTTCACTAAGACTTCATTAACAGTGTTGGAGAGCGCAAGGGGTCAACATTTCGCGTCGGCTTAGAGAGATCGTCGAAATCGGGTGTGAGACCGAGTCGGAGGCTGTCGGCGCTGGCTCGGTGGGTATTCCCAACGTTACGAGGAGCCGGTCGCGTAACGAACGCGGCTGTCCGCTCACCGAGTGAAAGCAAACTTTTAGACCGTGTAACGCCTCCAGACGAGCGCTCCGTACACACGGTTTGGGTTACCCCACCATTGTTCGCGCGCTAATTGAAAAGCCATAACGAGTATGCTAAGCAGGCGGCGGCGGCGCGGCGAGATGGTTTTTCCTGACAAGACAATTTCAATATCTTATGAATGTCGTAGGACCAACATGTACGCTATTTGTATATTTATCGCCGTTTATTTTTTGTACGCCGAAGGAAGTCGCTTAAAACTTGTGGGATATTAAATAATAGTCTAACTCTGTTAAGTTTCATTGAATTGGTCAATTATTCACAGAGCCTGTAGGTTAAGGAAGTATAATTTAGAAGTTATGCAGCACAAGCCATGCGCCGATGTCCAAGGTTACCATTTGAGCAAACCCCAGGAAAACCGCAAACGTTTGGCATCGCTCACGTTGATGTCAGAGCTTCTGAATAATGGTGGCTCTTGTGATGATGATGGCCTGGGCAATACCCACGTGAAAGTGTGCCTCGCCACGGTTACATACGGACGGAAATCCCAAGCGCATGTATTATGAACATGTTACGTGGGACTGAGCGGGCGTACTTTCTAATTATATATCCACCAACTAAAATTACTCTTAAATTAAGTCTATTATCATTCTTTGACATCGAGCTGCATATGGAACAGAAATGTTGCTCGAATGTGTTTGTATACCTGAATGTTATGCCAAAAGCGTCCGCTACGACCGGTGACCGAGCAAATTTTTGGGAATTTTGGAGAATCCGGTTTTAGAATGCCTCGATAAACATGTTAGGTAGCTAATTTGGAGTGCTGTATTTGTTCTAAGTTTCTTTAGGTTGCATAGCCAAGGACAACTACTCTAATTGTTGTTTTATTTGGTTTTCCCATAGACGTAAATAGCAGATTTAAATAATAGATATTAATAATCATAATAGCGGTGTGGTGTGATTGCTATGTATGTACGTCAATGCAGTCATTTTCTTTGCTATAGTTCAATAGTCATATTCATTAGGAGTAAGAAAACATGCATTAATTGACTTTGACATAACTAGAACAGAGAGCAATACTCTTCGAATACTCCTAGAACTATGATATAAATTGTCATTATTTTAGAACAAATAATCAACGGGATTACACTCTTTAATTAAACGTACGTATCACTTAATTTTTTTTTTTTTACAACAATGTTTTTGGAGAATTGTTATTATCGCGAGAGCTCCATCGCATCCTAAACCATCGCTATCTGTCCGCATTAAACACTCGTACCGTTGTATAAAGCCTGGGGTTTTCCGACGCTCAACCTGGGGTTTCAATGTCCTCAGACGCAATTTATTATCATGAAAATTCAACACCACTCGACATATACGTAACACAAGTACTTGAGAACCGTTCTTGTCAACACTGGTCACTCTTCAGCCGTGTGCTCCCATTTGTGGATCTTTTAGTGTAAGCAATAACTTTTTTCTATCATGACTGAAACCACCTTCTTCTAACCAAAACTTCTAGCCCCCTTTGGGACATAAAACATTGCAGGATGTATCGAATTTATAACATAAAAGGAACTATTTATTATACTACAACTGGCAAAACCAAGCGATAATCATTGCACCTATAATCGCATGTCTAGCGCCTTAATTTAAACAATTTGGAGTTTCAACCATGAGGAATGTTTTAACCAAGTCGTGCTGTTCTACAAAATGTTTAGTTTGTAAGGAAGTTTAATGAAACCGGCGCCGTTACAATATCATAGGTCCAATCACGAGCATGACGCGTGCAGTAAACGGAACACCAACCTTAGCTTTAAAAGTCAAAGTGACGTCTGTCAGCTTGCGTTTGCGCATGTCTTGGCCATTGTCTCCTAATTAGCTCAGTGTAAACAAAGCTGGAAGTGCTTACGACCGTTCACACAAGACGTTATTCCCCATACTTTGTATAAAATAACCCAAACAGGCAAACGACAGCTGCGGGCACGTCAATTAAATATATTTATGTAGAAAATTTAAAGTTGAGTCTGCTTGCGAGTTCTGTTTGCAAGGCTATGGGTTTTTACAAGAAAACCAGTTGAAACATCCGCACGGCCAGGATTCCGTATGGACTTTTTGGAAATGTTACAGCCCCGTGAACTAAAAACTTCGAATGATGCACCTGCTATTTTTAGCGGATGCGCAATTTGCATGAGGAACTTGGGGACCTATTATTGGTGCTTATGATTCAGATATTATGAGAGGATATTTATTAAGTGAGTGCAGCCGGACGCGTTTATTCGTATGACTAAAATCTAAAAAAATGTTAATCAACTGTTCCTATTATTCTTAATGGATATTGTAATAAAAGGTTCCACGCGGAGACATCTGCCAACGCATCGGCAATACCCTGGGTATCGCTGCGGTTAGCACCTACCACCAACACTCGTTAATTCAGTTTATGTTTCGACTCGTAAATAAGGAAAAAGAGTCATTCCTCTGTAATATAAAAACTTACGTAACGCTCCGTTTTTATTGCGTAGTTATAATTTGAGAATTGACACCTGATAAAATTCATAATGTGAAAATACCACGTCAATAAATAACTAGACTATAAAAAATTCCATCGTTTGATCGATGCCAATGGGCAGTTAATCGTCATGGAAATTAAGGACGCTAAAGATTCTAAAATCTGTGTGTTATACGAAAATAGTGAAAATACAGTGTAGGCGCGCCATATTTGGCGAGGACAGTCGCGGCGCGTGCGTTGCCAGTCGCCGCGCCGCGGCCGCCACATTGTTGGGAAAACCCCATCGGGTCGGCGCGCCCGCGCCCCTCTCCCCCCTACCCGCGTGACGACACCGTACACATGCCACTAAAGAGGTACTCTTGTCGGTTGATCCGTCTCGCTGTCACGTCAGCTGTCGTGCTCACTGCGTAGCGACTTCAATGTTTTGATTGCGTACTACTTTTTTTTTCAGTTCCCACGATTTGATACTACTTAGAGAAGTATGAGTGATCAAAAGCGGAATGAGTCCAACCAAACCGCACCTTTGTCGGTTGAGCTGTTCCGTGTTGAGGCAGTGTGTCTATAAATAGTTGAATATAAAAACGGAATAATTTGGAAACTTCTACCAACACGTTTATACACACATTGTTCATACATGCATATAACTAGAATTGGAAACTGGATTTTCAGACTTCCAGAATGGCTTTCCTACCTCACATCATTTATGTTCTTGGAAACTGTTGTTGAATGTAACTATTTACCTGTATGTGTAGTTCTGAATACAGCGCAGTGGTTGTATGTCAAGGTTTCTGGTATCCCCGTAGCACCAACATTCTTGTACCCTTGACACAATAGGTACCACTATGAATTTACAACGACGTTTCCGCACTAAAAATTTCCACCCATAAAGATTCCACAACATCTTCTTCATAATTGTCTGCATAATGTGCACAAATTGTCTATTACCATATGCAAATACGGGACTTTGTTGTTTACCATACCATAAATTTCATACATAAACGCGGGGAAATATCGGCATAAATTAACGAATTTATGCCCAAGTGGATAGAAAAAGATGAGGCAGGTGCGCAGTAAATTACAGATTACCTAAACAGAGTTTTAAATGTAATCTTTATCAATCAGTGCTAGTAGGAATTCCCTCTTGCACTTTGCTCTCACACTGATTCGATGACAGTACTCATTTTAATCGTACATGACTGTGTCATTTTCATAAGCTTGATACTTCACTTGTAAAGTGTTATTGCAAATACTTAAAAAGTTAGCAGTTATGTTAAACCGAGGTGTTTATTTAGTTAGACCGTTCGGCACATCTTTCTTATTCAGTTCAGAGACACCTTGTGTTTGATTAGTTACGTTATGGGATCACGTTTGCAAACACACGCCAAACTTGATGGTTAGCATTCATCGAATAATCTTCGTCTTTAACTTTTGCACTTTCAAAATCTTTGTGTCTACTCACCTTTCGCTACACGTTTTCGAAATGACAGATAAGATCTGTCTAATATCGTCCCACAGTGCCAGAAAAGATTATATTAAGCTAACCTAAATTCTTGAGCTTTAAAAAGCGCTCAGCCGTTTTAAGCTGGCGATCTATTTTAGATTCGTTTTAAATACTTTTGGATCGGTTCCAGCGCCGCGCGAGCCGCACCAATCATTATGGACCATTTTCTATAAACAATGCTCTCAGTTTTTGCACATTGTGCTCGCTGCTGACCGTTTGCATACCAATCTCGAAAAAATATGAATTTATTTAATGAAGCTTAAATAAAAAAAAAAAAACAATATGATTTCTTACAGCTTTGTTGTGGTTTTAATTTGACTGTACATGATACGGTCTACATTTGTTATTCATGGTTTTCAGCCAGAATAGATTACTTACACTCGTATTTCAGAAACTATTAACATATAAAAATATTTTGTATTTTTTTTGTATTCTGCCTGTCAGTGACGCCATTTTCTGTTATAAATACTTATTATGTAACCAGTTATACTGCGTGCGATTATTAAATTTATAGACTGATGCTATGACGTCTGAATTGTTAAAGGTTACCCAACTTTATTATCATCTAAATATTTAACTTATTTGTAGGTAACAAGAGCGTTTTTGATAATTAAACTCAGTTCAATGAAACAGAAACAACAGATTGTTATTTTTCGCACACGAATTTGTCATTTTGGGAAAACCACCAAACAGTGTGATCTTGGAAGATGCTTTTATCGGGGTTAGTTTAGTTACTAGTTACTACCTACATAGTTATAATAGTTTTAGGTATGCAAAAATCGACTCTGATTACGACAAGAGAATTCATTTGTAGGTATGTGGTAACGCACTGCGTCAATGTTATTTATCGCAACAAATTCCCCACAATTATTTACTTAGATTATAATTTAATGATAGATCGATTAGACGGAAATCAGATTATCTGCGCTAGTACGTACGTACGCATATGACCTTATAACAATTTACTCAAGTCCTAAGTGCAAACGAATCTTGACTTTGACTAATTGATATTATATTATACTCAGTTCATCATAAGGGTCTGTTTCATCTAGACCTCTTACCTCTTCAATGTTTATTATTCGGAATACTTACTATTGGTAGTGGAATCAACTTGCGAGGAACCAGTGACATCATTTCTGCTTTTATTTTATAATATTAACAATATATTATTGTTTGTTATAGGACAAGCATGTGTGCATCTAGCAGCATCAGCAGGACACCTGGAAGCACTCCAAGCCCTCATCTACTACGGAGCTAATATCAATTTAACGGTACGTACTTAAAATTATTAGAAAAAAATATTCAAATGTTATATCCGAAGAACTTTTTCCTTATGTTTTGGTCGTGCAAATACCCAAAGAAGCTAGGTACAAATAAAAGGAAAAGTAAACTGATTTGCACTCGTGTTTCGAGCACCTAGAAGACTAACCACAACTAATGAATGAGTCAACGCGGACGAACCACTCGTTAGGGACAAATTTCAGAACGCAAATAACTCGATCATGGGACAATCCGTTTCAGCGTATTCACGGTTATGATTCTTATTCACAATGACGGGAAAAGTTAATAAAAATAAAGGGGGAATACGCTAATGAGTCGACCAAAACACACTTCTAGGCAGCCGAAGTACTACGGAAATAGATGACAAATAATAGATATGAATCAGCTTTGGTACAGATTCAATGGGAGATGTGCTATTTATCTCGATCTAGGATGGTTGGCAACATTTGCGGTGTTTTATAGTCTTGCGTAACATCGCTGAAGTAGCTGTAGAAGTGTAGATGCTTAAAACTGCTTTTCAGATTCGGATTGCGTAATTCGGTTATGTGAACTAAACATACTTACAAGTACGCTCAAGTGCGAGCGTACCGAAACCACAAACCTATTTACCTACATTTCCTGACAACATCACTGGCCCAGTTGACAAAAAAAACTAGTCGACACACCCCTACATAGCATAACAGTAAATAGTTTGTGCCACAGCGAAATGTCTCCTCGACGAGCGGTGGAAAACCCATTGCCATGCCATTCGTGTTAATCTGCTGATAGTGGCATATCTCTTGCGTCGGGGTTTTTTGTGTTTGTGCACCCATTCGTGTTCCGCAAACAATGTGCGCCTTTATTTGCTGTTACCTACAGGGGATTAGTTGGGGCGTTTGCAGACTTGCCACATTGTTGTCGCTTCAGGCTCTAAGTGCAGGATTTACCCTGTACCAATAATAGGTGAACAATGCGACATCCTTGTTGATTTATTGTGCACGAACCTGAAATATGTAAATTGTAAACACTGCAATTAATTAAAAAATTAAAGGTTGTGCTGATATCCCTTTGCAAGTGTATAACATTACTGATGTGTATCTCTCTTGTCTACAGGAAAACCTAGCAGGCTGGACAGCTCTGCACATCGCGGCTCGTCGCGGTGACGCGCGTCTCGTACAGTACCTGCGTGAGAAATGCCCGGGAGTGGCGCACAACGCACGCGACTACGCCAACAGGACGCCGCGTCGCCTCGCCAAGAGAACCGCAGCAGCGCGCGCATTCGCCAATGTCGCCGACGACAGCGACACAGACTCCGACTCAGACGATGATGTAAGTCACAACCCTTGCGACTGTTTTTTATACTAATCTTGGGGAAGCCCACAAATGTCCCCACATTTCCTTTAATCTTGACAGATTATCTTTATTTAGCAGATAGTTAATATTGTTTGTAGATTACGATACATAAACCTTGCGTAGTTGTGTTGGAAAACCCCAACTTTTCGTTTTCAAGTCTTTGTTTGACATTGTTATTGAAAACAGTTTATTGCGATCAGTGACGAGACTATATTATTGACGTCTGTCGCAAATTGCCACAACTGAGCTAATAGGTAGCCAGAAGGTAATATTAATACGCAGTTCCCATAGCTATCGCAATTATGGGAATAAATAGGCTTGAAGTTATTTATAACGCCGCATACCAACTATTGGCAGATTTTTTCCTGTAACCTTACAATTAAATAAGCTGGTTGTAAAACATAATATAAATAAGTTATGTGTTTTATCAGAGGCTGTCTGGGCGCGTTATCGCCGTCAGCGTCCTGTCAGCTATGTAACGTCATATATTAATGTATGGCTATCTTCCACAGATGTACGACAGCGACAGTGAGAGCGTTTTCGAAACACTGACGAGGCTGCGCAGCGAGAGCAACAGCGCGCTCACGGGCTGTTGCTAGGCGACGCGCCGACACGCACCACTCGAGACAGCTAGCGCCCGGCAGCAGCACAGCGCGCCAGCTGAGCCCGCAGCCCCGCACCACACAACACTGGACAACACTCTACCAGCGCTTAGTTACTATCCCCCGTCATGACCCGACAAGTCATAGACAATGTTGTCAAATGTAGAATGGTTTCAACAAATAGATCTGAACATTATTTCCTTGCCTGCTACCGATACAGCAGCTTAGACTATTCAAAACTAAACTTGAGTACAAAATATTGGTTGCTACTCAAATGATATACATATTGCCATAAAAATAGTATAGTAGTAACCTATGATAAGACTGTTGCTGTAAAACTGTCCTTAATTGTAACCATGCAATTAAATGCTACAGGTTTTTCCGACCGTAACTGTAAAAACACAATTGTTATACTTGTGTACTTACCTAACTACTAGAACGAAAGGGCAATGCTGGATTGCCTTGAATAAGAACATAACTTGACAAGGCTTGGACAACTAATGCAAGTTTTCTTTTGGACGCTCTAAGCTCTGTTTCGCGAGGATTTAGTCTTCACTCTCATTTGTAAATATAACTGAGGGGAGGAGAAGATACGTTGACAAACGGGAAATACGGTCCGCGGTACACAGCGGTGGGAAGTTTCCGGGAAATATTATTGAAGTCATAATTATACGGATTTGCCCTCTATTTGTTTGACGGGACAAATGTAGTTAAATGTAAAGTGATTGGGAATTTGAGACTGTTCAACACAAACATGGAATAACCCAACACTGTGTACAGTGAATCCCAAAGTAGTTTTAAGTTATTTGTAAGACTCATGTACAGTCGTGGAAAGAATGTTAAGTTTAGAAAATTATTTAAATAGTTAATACCTGTAAAAATCTGTTATTTGTATATTTATTAGAGTCGAATAAATGTTGTTTACAATATAATTTTCGTATTTTATTGCTGTTCTCCTACTGATGTTCTTTCCGCGACTGAACAGGTAACTGCTATATTGATAAAACTTTACCACACAACTTTAAAAATAAGGAAAAGGTGTATTTTTATGAATATTGCAGCTATAGTTAAGTGAAGCTGAATAATACAGCTTGTCCTTCGGTGTACGATCAGGCTTAGAAAATGTCCTTGAGCCAAAAACAACTCTATTGGAACAGGTTAAAGTTCTATTATTGAATTTAGAACTAACTGGGTTTAAATTTAATGTCTTCCTTTAGTTATCTTTTTTTGTTGACAATTTTATTGGGAAGGTTATAAACCTCAACAATAACAGATATGAAAGAAAACATCCAGAACAAAAATTATCTAAAATAAACATTTCTATTTACATCAAGGTAGCGTAAAGAATTTAACAAGTTCCTCGCAACAATCAGGTTAGCAAATGTCATGACGATATAATTATTACGTTCAAAATAATTCTTATATTGAACGTAAGGCAATTATCACACATGTATAATTTATAGTCTTGCCCAAACTTTCCAGAGAAAGAAGGTGTTAAGACTATGTACTGTCTCTACATCGGGGATATGACCGGTCATGTTACAATCAACATATTTTAAGGCCTTATCAGAGCCTCGTTTATATATTTTATTTTTAATTAGACTGTAATCGAGTGGTACTCAATCTGCGCGCAGCTATAACGCTGGGTTTATCTGTGCGGTTTGCAATAGGTAGTATAATTTATCAAACCACGTGTACGACATGGGATTGCACAGATAGTTTGGGTACCGCTGTAGTATAGTAATCTGCTGAACTTCCCGAACATTGTTTGGAATTAGAGGCAAAATATTATTCTTATCTAGTAATGCATGTTCGTGATGACGCCACGATGCTCGATCGTCAAATACATCTTCTCGATCGTCACATGCCAAATAGGAATAGCGTATATTCGTAGACTAAGGACTAATATGAATATGTAGGTCGAGAGCTGCTGTTTGACGCTCCAGCTCCCGTGACGATGTACGTAAAACAATATTGTACGCAACTCAGCTGCTGAATGTCTGACGGTTACGAGCGAGTGCAGTTAACGTCGGTGACGACCGCTTTAGTCTATAGCTTTTGGTAATTATATACACTTCGTTTTGTAATGTCTATGTATATTGTTATATCTTAGTGGTACTTGACAGTACGCAATGAAAACTCCGGCTGTCAGCTCTTACTCAACTCCGCTAGTCTAAAAGCTGCCCAACGATTATCTCAAAGTAGAAACGACGCTGTGATACGCTTTTATAACATTTTGACGTTTTTTTCTTTATTATATTTTATCAGTAAGTGCGTGGTAACAAGGTCGAGTCAGACAATCAGTATCTGAGACTTGCTCTACTATAATTTATTAGAAAATAATTAAAATAGGTCCAATACCTATGTATAATATTACCCTTCATGTTATAAAAATATATAATTAATGATAAATTAGCGTAGCATAACTAAGCGCATTATTTTATATTGTTGTCAGTTCATATATTGATAAATACAAATTATAACACAATTCAGTTTTTTTATTGAATCTTCCCAGAGACTCTTTTTTATTGGGAATATTTTATGCAAATTCTCAGAAAAGATGTAACGGTCAGCAGCGATGCCGGCGGTAGCGCATGGCGCCTTCGTCATAAAATGATTCAGCAGCCCATCAAAACAATTCCTTATACTATGATCTACTATAGGCTCAGATATAGTCACAACTTTTATAATAAATATAATTGGCTACTATGATTCACCGTACTGTGATGTATGTTTAATACAATACGTAGGTATTGTCCTGAGATGACGTCAGAGCATTAATTAGGTAAGTATAGGTATCTATCGCACTTTTATCTAATGACGAGTGCCACTTCCTCTCATCTAAGGCCGTCCCCTTTTCAGTAAGTATTGTTATTTTATTTAGGGCGATTTCAGATTAGCTTATTTTCGGCGCGAGTCGTGTCGTTTTTTAAAGCGCGTGTACGCGCGTATTCTTACGACCTTAAATACGCGCTACACTATAAAATACGCTTAGTCTGAAACCTCTCTTAGAAGTAGGTACAGAAGTATTGCGCAGTTTTTCACAATCAGTCTTGTGGTCAGTAATGATACTGACAGTTGACACATTAAATTTCATCAGCATAGTTTTTTATCGATAAGTGCCTCTTGATCTTGAAAAGTAGTGTGTACTGTGTACCACCCGTACCATTCTGATTGCGACATAATGAATGTTATTTTTTACAATCTTAGGTTTTCTTATATAGAAAACGCAATACTAATCAAATCGTTAATTACATGGCACCATAATTTACTATAACAATTTATCACAATACGGTCGACAGTAGCGCCCTCTCGAACAACGGTAACGGTAATATTTTTATAAAATACTAGCTGCTGCCCGCGACTTCGTTTGCGTGGGATGGGTTTTAGAGGTATGAAAAATAGATTATAGACACACAAAATTTTATACAGATCGGTTCAGCCGTTTCGGAGGAGTTTGGTAACAAACACCACGACACGAGAATTTTATATATTAGAAGATAAATTAACGTAACATTAAATATGTTACTAGAAAAGGCGCTGGAATGATAAAACATTTGAGGTTTTCACAACCATTAAGTGACACCTAAATGGATGCTAAATATATTGCTAAGTTTGCGCTCAGCCAACTGCAAATCCAACAAAACGCTTTAATTGGGCATTTATTTAGGTATCGCTAGGATATAGTGAAAACGGGCATAAGTTAGGTTACAGGTATTATCTATTTCCTAACATTATGCCCGTCGACGGCGAGGTCGGAAAGACGGCGGTTTGTGTCTGAATTTTTTAAGAGTGCTAGTCTCTTTGCTACTCTCCTGAAGGAGGGTGATAGCATCATCGGGAGTGACGAGGGTATGCCGAGGACGGCGTACTGTACTAATGCGCGAGGGTTCATAACGGGTGGCCGCTGCGATCAGGGGATTACGGTGTTTAATGGCGTTATCGAAGAAACGCTTCGAAAGACGTTTCATAAACTGAAGGACGGTGGGCATTCTAAGGTCTACGTGTAGACGGTCATTACGGACATAAAAAGGGGCTCCCGTGACTCTACGTAAGAACCGGTTCTGCAAGGTTTGCATCCTGTGGATGTACTTAGGCTTGGTGTGAGCGTACACGACGCAAGCGTACGTCATAATGGGGCGGATCACCGCGGTATAAAGGCGCAACTTGCACTTGAGTGACAATTTGCTTTTTGCCGAAATCATGAAATGAAGCCTACCCATAGCAAAGGCAGCTCGATCACGAACTTTTTTTTTTTTTTTATTTTTTTATTTAATTAAATTACAATACAGAGGTGTTACTTAAGACTAAACTCGCCAAACTTTTACGTTTGATGGCGAGAGGCGCTCTTTTATATAACAATGAACCACCTTATGTATATACTAACTAATTGTATATTAAACTTACTTATTATATTATGTTATGGCTAAATCTTTCTACAATGTGTTTATTTCTGGTTGCAATCCTGTATAATGTTTTTTAATTTTATCTTGAGTGATCCTTTACTAATTTTTACTTTTTCTCTTAATAAATCTATTTTGTTAAATACTTTAGGTACCAAATACTTAGATGTTCTCTTACCATAATAATTTGTTATTTGTGGTTGAATCAGTTGGTTCTCTCTAACCCTACGCGTGTTGTACCTGTTTTTAACATTAACTTTATATTTATCACAATAATAATATTCCAGACCTAACAAATATTCTACTTTTTTATCTATTGGTAATATTTTACAAATGGGAAATAACTTATCATACTCCTTGTTGCACTTATCTTTAACATTTTTCGTTACTAGAAACTTTATCAGTCTTATTTGTATATCTTTAATATCTCTTAAATATGTAACAAAGGTTCGCCCGTAGACAAGGAGTCCGTAACTCATTAGCGAGTCGGCAAGTGCGAAATAAACTACTCTTAACGTCTGCTTGTTCAATACATTTTTTAAATGGTAAAACTTACCTAGCACCGATCTTAGCCTATTGCAAATGTCATTTACATGTAATCTCCAGTTAAAGTTCTTATCTATTGTTAGACCTAAATATTTAAACTTATCAACATATTCCAATTTTGTACAGTTACAATTACATTTATTTCTATGCAAACATTCGTATGTATGTCCTATCACTGTGAGATATTCATTTTTAACAGATTTAGCGTTTCGGTTATACCTAACGGTTATAACTGCTTTGATGTGCGCCGCAAAGGACAAGTGGTTGTCAAGTAAGACTCCTAAGTACTTGGATTGCTTCTCCCAAGGGATAGGCTTACCGTACATAGTGATCGGGCTGAGCGCGGGTGGCTTATTTTTACGCGGTTTAGAGAAAAGAACTGCCTGGCTCTTGTCGGGGTTCACCTCGATTCTCCATTTCCGGAACCAAGCTCCTAAGACGTTGGCTGAGGTTTGGAGGGTGCTGTAAATAGCGTCGTGACTACGGCCAGTGTAATAGATGGCCGTGTCGTCCGCGAACAGGGCTAACTGAGCCTTCTTGCTCTTGGGGGATGTCACTGGTGAACAGAGTAAAGATAAGGGGAGAGAGCGGGGAGCCCTGAGGGACTCCGGCTCTAATGAGGTGAGGGGAAGACAGTGCCTTCCCGATGCGATAGCGGAAGGTGCGATCCGACAAAAAGTCTCGTAAGATGAGCACGAGACGGTCTGGCACTCCCAGTTTGTACAGCTTATATAATAAGCCGTTGTGCCAGACTTTGTCGAATGCCTTTGCTATGTCGAAAAACATGTTGTTGTTTAAATAAAGAGGCTATTTATATAATCTCTAGCACTGGAGAAGACGGGGGTCACAAGCTCGCTGATAAGAACGTTCGAGTTTGATCTACCCATATTTATATGCGCTGGTACTTAGGTTATCGTATAAAAGTTTTATTTCCTCATAAACTTAAGGCTATCACAGGCAAAAGGAATAGGCACATTTGTGTATTGTCTTTTTGAATAATTTACCTCTTTTCAGGAATCCATGCAAATATTAACTTGCACATCCTAGACTATCATTATTAATTCAGTTAAAATTTTAAACGCCTCTATTTTCATAGGTTTACAAAATGTTGAGCAACGACGGATGCCATTTTTGCTAATAGCCAGCTATGCGAAAAATACAGAGGTGCGCATAAAAACTTGCACATGGTGTTCATCGACCTCGAAAAAGCATACGTCCGGGTATCCCGGAGGTTTTGTGGTGAGAAAGGGGTGCCTGGGAAGTACGTGCAGTTGGTCCGAGCGATATACAGTCGATGTAGAACACAAGTACCTACGGTCTACAGCGGGCACTACCAGCAGCTTCAATGTGGCAGTTGGCTGGCACCAAGGGTCGGCTCTAAGCCCTTACCTCTTCCTGGTGATAATGGACGCTCTTACGTCGGACATTCAGGAAGAGGCTCCCTGGTGTATGCTGTTTGCCGACCACATTATGCTAGTTGCCAAGAGTCGCCTAGAGGTCCAGAGCAGATTCAAAGACTGCAGAATGTTGGCCTGAAAATAAGTAGAACTAAAACGGCATACTTGTTTTGTGATTCCAGATTCAGATTCAGATTCATTTATTTGCAAAAACATGTGTTCATAATATACATAGTAAGATGCTTATTATAGGTGTTAGAAGGTCTTCCTTTAGGTTCAACATGTTTTACCATGGCTGGTGTACAAATTTGGTCGAAACACAATACGATTACAAAAAATACAAAGAATAATAATATAAATCAATAAAAGAACAATAATAATAAATTAAAAACAAAAAAAAAATAGGCAGATAGTCATGTAATTCAAATTAAGTAGAATAGATTCAGTATACGAGTATTTAGAGAGATTTGTCAGTTAAAAATTCATTAACATTATAATAAGCTTTTTCTGTCAGTATTTTTTTTAATGTTTTCTTAAACTGGTCTGTATTTAGTTTTTTTACACTATTAGGAATTTTGTTATAAATTATTGGCGCTCTGCATACAACGCTTTTATACAGTAGCGCTGTTTTCGATGCTTGAACACGAAGTTTACTATTATCTCGGCGATTTCGTATTACAATGTCCGATATTCGAGGAAACAAATGGGGGTTATTTCTAACAAATAAGGTTATTTCTAAAATATATATTGAAGGAAGTGTGAGGATTTTATGCTTTGTAAAAAGCGGCTTACAGCTCTCAGTACTTTGGATACCGAACATGGCACGTATGCATCGCTTTTGCATTTTAAATGCCATGTCTTTATTTGATGAGTTGCCCCAAAAAATTATGCCATATCTGAGGACCGATTCCACAAGTCCATAATAGGCCGAGAGCAACACATCAGTGTTGATAGATGGGGCAAGTTGGTACAAAGCATATGCTTGACTACTGATTTTTTTACAAAGTGCGTCAATGTGTTCTTTCCAATTTAGTTTATTGTCTATAATTAAGCCGAGAAAACGGGCATTAGATACTTCATTTATAGTGTAATTATCATGAATTAATATTACATTTAATGGATTATGCAATCTTTGTCCAAAGTGCATTATATTTGTTTTTGATAAATTTATTTTTAAATTATTATTATCAAGCCAAGAAATTATAGATGTCAGTGAATTATTTATGTCAGATTTATAATTATTAATGTCCTTACATGCAATTGAAACTGTACTGTCATCAGCAAATAATGTCATAGGTTGCGTCGTTGCCTTTGGCAAGTCGTTGATATAAATAATGAACAGCGGCGGCCCTAGCACACTGCCTTGAGGAACACCGTATGTGACGTAGTTTTTCCCGGACCTATATGTTTCTTCTATCTTAGTTTTTGGATTTACTCTAGTTATTTCTGTTATTTGTTGTCGATTCGTTAAATAGGATCTAATTAAATCCAAATTATTGCCTCTTATGCCGTATGCGTCAAGTTTACTGATTAGTATATTATGATCTACATAATCAAATGCCTGTGACATATCGCAATAAATAGCACAAACTGGAACTGTTTTGTCAACGTGGCATATAACATTTTGGATGAATTCATAAATGGCCATATTTGTGGTTTTATTTTGTCGAAAGCCCTTTTGTTCATTGCATAAAATTTTATTTTTTTCTAGATATGAATTGAGTTCGCCATAAATATATTTTTCGAAAATTTTTGAAAATATTGATAATAGTGCGATGGGCCTATAATTCACCAAAAACTGTTTGCTTTCTTTTTTAAATAAAGGTTTTATAACTGATAATTTAAGATCTTGTGGAAATATTCCAGTTGATATCGACAAGTTCATAATGTGACTCAGGTGATGGCATATATCTTCATTTACTGCTTTAATTATTTTTGTGGAGATACCATCGTATCCTACACTGTTCGTATTTTTAAGATTGTTTATAATTATTTTAATATGGTTAGGTGAACTTGGTGCAAGAAACATTGAATTTAGTCGGTTATTTATTAAAGAAGTTACTTTTTTCCCGGCACCCGGAATGGGTTTGACTTTTTCAATAAAGTAATTATTAAACGCGTTCGCTATTTCTGTAGGATTACTAATGACTTTGTTTTGATCAATTTGGATGTCATTAATGGATTCTTTTGGGGTGTTAAGTCTCGTTTTGTTTATAATCCGCCACGCTGTTTTACTTTTATTATGAGACGTTATTATTTTATGGTTATTTTGCGCACGTTTTGTTAGTTTTATATTTTTTTTAAATAACTTACAATAATTTAAGTATCTTAGTTTGTTCTGTTTTGTCGAGTTTAATCTGAATTTCCATAGCAAATCCTTTTTCTTTCGACTGCAAATTTTTACACCACGTGATACCCACTTTGGTTTCTGATTGACCTTTATTAAAACCGGCTGTCTCTCCAGTCCTGTGGCTATAGCCCTTGCCGGAACGCCCATACCGATCTGCTCCGAATTTCAGTACAATCGGGTCGCTTGTCCAAGGAGATGGCGATGTAGACCGGGACGTAACGCACCGGATCAACTCAGGATGGATGAAATGGCTATAGGTCACTGGAACAACTTGCGACCTACGGATGCCCCTCAAGTTAAAGGGGAAAATATACAAGTCCGTGATACGAGCTGTCGTAGGTACTGTAGGTATGGATTGGAATGCTGGGCAGTGAAGAAGACGGATGAAAAATATTGCATGCAGCAGAGACGACAATGTGGATATGGATGCGTGGAGTGACTAAAATGGATAAAGTTAGAAATGAGTATATAAGAGGAAGAGTGGCGCTTGTTACAGAAAAGATGAAATGGAGTCGTCTGTCTTGGTATGGACATGTAAACAGCATGTGAATGGAGGGATGGAACACATGTGACTAAAAGAGTCATCATCATCAGCCTATAATGTTCCCACTGCAGGCCTCCTCTCTCTGAGAGGGCGGGGGCTTTATGGTAACTTGGTAGATGTCATGTCTTCGAATTTTTAGTTCTTGGACATGCCGGTTTCCTCACGATGTTTTCCTTCACCGTTTCAGCGGTGATGAAAATAAATTACACAAAGTAATGCGCCTGCCTGGGTTCGAACCCATGGCTTACTGCTCGTATGTCGGGGCTGCCACTACTGGGCCACCGCTGCTCTCTGATCTACTAAAAGAATGATGAGTATAAATGTGGATGGATGGAGAGGGAGAGGAAGACCAAAGAAAAGACAGAAAGATTGTGTGAAAAATTATATGAAGGAAAAAGGAGTAAGTAAATGACAGCCTGACCAATGACAGAGGAGAATGGTAGAAAGAGACGCTGCGCCGACCGCAAATAAAATGGAACAAGGACAGGAAGGTGAAGATGACAAAATGTTGGGCTACATTTGGTAAATAGTTCTATTTTGTGGTCTACTACTGCACATTATTAGGACCTACCTATTGCTGTCTTTTTTACTAGCCACAAGTTCAAGTGATATTTAAAAATTATATTATGCTCCGCTCCTAGTAGTAGTAGCGTGATGTTATATATCCTATAGCCTAGTTCCCCCAAAAGGCTTTTCAATTCGAACCAGTAGTTCCTGAAGTTAGCGCGTTAAAACAAACAAACTCTTCAGCTTTATATTTGTATAGATTTATTTCTTGAGTAGCCATTTCATCAATGTGGTATCGACTCCTGAACTAAGACAACGTATGTGAACACCACACAGGTGTCGAGGTTTCTCCGGTGACATAGGCCTGAATCTGGAAGTTTAGACAGTGCTTAGCGCAACTTTCTACTAGTGTTTGTAAGAAACGTAATGTAACATACAATTTGTGGTAAAGAAGGGTCGTAGAGGCGTACCTCTTACGCCGAAATTTTTTACAAAGATTGATGTGGTCGAAGAACACTAACCCTACACTGTATTCTTTACTATCCTCACTTACTTTATGCCTAGACTTGGAACCATACAACTATTTTGTTGTATGACTAATGAAGAAATAATACGAGTTTTCAACGACTTCACAATAAATTATGTGCGAGGAAAAATAACTTTGTTTTCCAATTGATCGGTTATTTACATGTCTAAAGACAATTCTTGGACCCAATACTTAGTAAATAGACGTTTTAGAAATAAAAATACCCCATGTATGTTCCGCGATCTTAGATAGTTAGGGTAAACTTGCCTAATTCGTACCCCTTAAGAGAAAACCACCATATTTAAGAAATTAGGAAAGATAAATAAGTTTTAATTAAAAATAATTTTTATTTGCTAAATGCTTTATTGTTTCTATAATCAAATTTAACATAAAACTTATAAACTTCTAAAAAATAAACAATTGGAAAAAATCTAAAAAAGTACGATTTAAGATCATTCAACCCAAATCGTACTGCTATATCCTTAATTCGTACTTTGAGATCTATTCATTGGTATACAGTACTGAGAATCAGCATCATAATGAACAATGTGTTATTAAAGCAAGTAGTAATTCTTAACAAATTCGACGAATGGTCTTCGCCAATTCTCGGCAATCACCGCAGTTATAACTAAATCGTACCCAGTACGTTTTAAGAACTTAAGTCGAAGTACGAAATAGGAGCAAGAGCCAAATAAATTTTAAAGTTACCCCCAAAAAAATTGACAACAGTTACGAGTATGATAACACGTCAGATTAAATCGCAAAGATACACAATAATACGTGTCAAATCGTAAAATAGGTTAACACGACCTAATTTGAATTAAACTCTTATGAAATGTGTAAAAATATTACAGCAATAGTTGAAAAAAACTTGCTTTTTCAATATTTTTGTCGAGAACATCTTCACAGGTGCCATCTGTCTGGTGGTAAAATGGCCGACTGTTACATCTATTTTTTGACACTAGAGGCACTGAAAGCAGTTACCGAAGCCGAGTTTTAAGTGGAGTACGAATTAGGCAAGTTTACCCTATCGAGTTGAAGTTTCCTGAAAACTGTATGGGAACATTGGAAACCGCTTCAGAAAATATAATATATTAAAAAAATATGAAAAAGTCTCGTGTTATAAATAGAGATAGATTTATTCATAAAGCGATTCGCGGAATATATGCATGTTTTTATTTTCGTGTTTTTATTTTATGAGGTTTTATTTGAACCACCCCGTATAATTCACTACTAAAGAACAAAAAGACCAAAGCCTACGATGGATGGACTGTATGACTGTTGAGAGAGATTGTCGACTAATAGAGAGAGAAGTGCCTTTGGATGAAGAAGACATGCTGCGGCTAACTCAAATAAATGGGAATCCCCATTTAGGTTGGGTTAGGACACCTAATTATAACTATAGAGTTATTGTAGTTTAAAACAATCCGTAATGATGTACTGGGTGGCCCAGTACCTACAGTAAACAATGAAATAAAACCCAACGCAATATATTGAAGAGGTAGTATTTTTTAAAATCTTGACAAATCAATGTTAAAACCTATTTATTTAGAGAACAATACACAGTCAAATGGATATTCCACCCGATTATTTTGAGGGAAACTCGCCCTACCACGAATACTTAACAGTTTCCCATAAAATATACCGATTTGAACGCTGGAATACCCCACGCAAATGATTATTAAATTAATCTGTATACTAGTTGGATTTAAATGAATATTATAATAGCATTGGGGTTTTTCAAAAGGGGGAGTTCGGAGGAATATCAGTTAGAAGGTATAGGATATTGGTTAAGTTGGTTACTAGGCTACTGGTATAAAGGCAATTAACCAAATTGGCTTAATTACCAATACTTATTAGTAGGTACTTTGGTATAAACATAAGGAATAATATTTTTGTGAAACATAATATTCAGCCTAATTGTTCCAAGGCTTAGCTGCAACCTAATCCAATTCATCTTAGGTGTATTCACATAAATGAATATCAGTATAAAATTATATTTTTAATAAGATAAGACTGAGGGAATAAAAATTATAGCAATAACTTAATGCGTGTCGATTTATTTCACTTGTTTAGTTAGTGCGATGCACTGTAGAGGGCGCTTAGCGAGTGCGCGAGAGCCCCTGCCCGCTAGTATATATAAATTAAGTTGATTTCAGAACAACAAATAAAAAAGTCACCAAAATGTTTTAAATTGTAGCGTGAATTGGAAACGACATCGTGAATGCTTCTGAAACCGCGATCATAAGTTACGTTGGTCCTGCACCGGATCTCTCTGCGGTCGTGACGGATTGCCGTCCCTGACGACTATGATGAGAGCGAGGGAAGAGAGAGTGCTGTGTCTGCGCACAGACTTGTGCATTATAATATGTTCCGCTGCCGTCCATGCGTAGGGAGACTGGACACTCCAACCAGTATGCCATCGTCAAGTCAGATAGCACACTCGCACTACCAATATACAGCGTGTTCATGTGGAAAGGTGACTATCAATAGTTTGTACCTAAGTATAACCGTTAGGTACAGTTGAATTAATAGTAGATTATGCACCGAGGGGCTAAAGTTGTGTCTTATGTCACGGGCGTCATATTGAATCTCGAGCGCAATGAAGGATTCGGGATTTAACTCACGAGCAAAGCGAGGGAGTTAATACAAGAATCCTGAATGCAGCGAGGGATTCAAGCTAGCCCAAGGCCAAGACACCTTTAGCCCAGAGGAGGATACTCTACTTTTTACACCTACTGTGAGAAAATAATAGCCATAGTACGAAAAACAAAGTATTTATTAAATAAACAAGAAGTAAGAATAACTTATTTAGAACTAGTTAGTTATATGCACTTTAAATTAATAATTTAAAGTTTCAACATTCAAAGGTGTGAAAACTTTCGATTTCTTTGATTTGTGACTTTCCGATATCCTCTTTAAAAATGCTAATAGCTTAGCGTATGTCTTGATGTCTATATTGTGTTTCATGCTTATTGTTGACCTAAGCATTGAATAAGTACACCATAGGCTACTTGACTTCTGAGTACAAGATAAATGCTGAAAATACACTTATAGAACTGGTTCCGAAATGGACTTGACGCCTTTCGTACTTTTCCATTTTTGGAAATTGTCGTAGGCTTTTATATAAGTTTCCTTTGACTTTTCCGGCAGTAAATCATTGGAGATATTATTAGCTTCGGTTGTAATGAATTTAGGAGTACAATCACTTTCATCACTCGACATTTTATAATACTTTGTTGATAAATTTAAAGTTTAAAAGCCAAAAGTTCGCGCCTTTATTGCGTCTACCAATAAGTAGCCAAGACACGATCAATTCGATTTTCAAAAAAAAAAGTCTCTTCTACGGTTTTGTCGATATCACTTGATATCACTCTCATGGAAGTGGCGTTTGTGTAAACTAAGCTTTATACAGGGCTGGTAGAATGGTTTTGGATGATTGGCTGTATGAATTTTGAATTTAGAACGTCATTGGAGACGCTCGTGAAAATAGAGTATTTTTGATAAAATGTGATAAATCTACTGTAGTACAGAACGGTTTTATTATTTATTTATTAAATCACAAAATCCACAGCAATCTTTGCGCAGTTTACTTAAAATAAATTAACTAATGTTTCAGCCAATTACTATTACGGTATTACGGCGCGGTACGGTATTTGTTATTTTTAATGCCAGTTTTAATGTGAATCCATTACTTTTAAAAAAAATGGTTCGTAGTTATCTAATTATTCTTATAATTTTTGTCTTCGAAAACATGGCAACGATATGAAGAAGCAGTTGTTATGATTTTGTAGGAAATCGAGAATATCATCCACGTGTAGTAAGGGTATCGAGAATAGCTTTCCTCTTTCTGGCACCAAAGGGTGTTTGTTAGTACTATACTGCCAATTTAGCTGAGCATGTGAGATTCCAAATTCAAATCACATTATTGACCAGCGGGTCATAATGAAATCCAGTACAACATTATTGACCGGCTGTGCCCCCGGCCACTAATGACTCACTTTAGGTTAAGGTTGCTTGACATATAATTTGACATTTTCGAGCAGGTGGTGTGAAAAATTTATTTCAAACCTTGTCTCAAGAATTTGTTCAGTAAAAAAAACCCTTATAGCGTATAGTAGGGTAGACTATAATATTTTTATTCTTTATTTGTTTAAAGAAGGCTAAAGGAATCTAGACGTATGATGCCATTGTTATCTACAAATAAACTTATAATCATCATCGTCTGCCTTGCCTTTCCCAAACTATCTTGGGGTCGGCTTCCAGTCTAACCGGATGCAGCTGACCACCAAAATTTTACATGAAGCGACTGCCTACCTGACCTCCACAACCCAGTAACTGGGTAATACGATACCCCTTAGTAAGACTGGATGTCAGACTTTTGGCTTCTGGCAACTCGTGACGACTGTCAAAGATCTACAAATGACAACCGGGACCAACGGCTTAACGTGCTTTCCGAGGCACGGAGGAAACTCGGTTTGTAATTTTGTAACACAAATAAACTTATAATACTAAACAAAATTATCTTTAACTATTTCTGCGATTCATGTCACTCTCAGAATCATACGAACATGTACAAAATCCTGGATTACTTCCGAAGCAGGGCCAGCCAGGACGCTTTTCTACACACCCCCGTCTCTCCAGCTCGTTCCAAACACACTCCATGAAAATAATATGGTTAACATCCTCAATCAAATTGCTATAAACTATTAGATTTTATTATTTATGTTATGATAAATATTCTCATTTATTTATTTCTATACATACTTATTACATATTTAAATATTTTTGAAAAATTATATTTAAAAAAAAACATTTATAAATATAAAAATTGTACCCCACCGGTATCGGGAACAGGGTTTAAGCTACCGGCGGTCAGGGCTCCAGAGAAAGGAACCTCCTAACAATACGAGCCGTGTCCAGGAGTACCGCTCCCTGAATCAAGCCCTTGATCCAGCTGCCTAACGAGAGCCTGGCAAAATAGCTCAAACTAGTGACCGAATCTGCCCAGTTCGTCGTGCCATCTGCGTTGTGGCATACCGCAACCACGCGTCACTTACCATGTGACGCGAACTGGGTAGATTCGGTCAGAATTGGAAGGAGTGGAGAGAGGCCTTTGCCTAGGAGAGGGACGGAACAGGCTAAAACCCTATTCAAGGAACAGGGCCACCCGTCCACCAGGGTTGCCCAGTCCGACTATAAAAACACGTCAATCTTGACCAGTTTTGGGTGAAAAGATGTAGTGACAAAAAAATGTATGGCACCAAATGGCAACTATTCCGCATTAAACTAAAGAAGAATCACGTAAATCGGATAATAAATCTCAGTGTAATCTGTGTATATATATAAAAAAACAATAGAATTGCGAACCTCCTCCTTTTTGAAGTCGGTTAAAAAAATTAACACCATAAAATACTTTTTCACTTCAGTAGCTCAAACATGTAGGTTTTGCTGCCTGAAATCAGTGAGCAAAATGCGATTTTGCTCACTGAGTGAGACAAAGTAACTTTTTAATTATTTTTTTAGAAAGCCGCGAATATCTTATTCAGCCTTGGATTAATCATACAATTCGAAACATTTACACTCTATCTCTTTCCCGCCATTAGAAAGAGAGAGAGAGAGAGACAAAGACCAGCCCTTTCGAAGTTCCTATTTTGAATTCGACCTCAAAGACAAACACGTTCGGAATTTCGTTCTAACTAAAGAAATTTTGCAAAAAGATAATTATGTCTTTTAATGTAATTTATTGAATTTTTAACTTATTGTTGTATTTAAACGAAAATTAGTTTTTACTGCATATAAAACTAATACTTAACCTGTAAATATTTATTTCTAGTTCAAATAATGTTACGTAATATATTTTTCACACCACCTGCTCGAAAATGTCAAATTATATGTCAAGCAACCTTAACCTAAAGTGAGTCATTAGTGGCCGGGGGCACAGCCGGTCAATAATGTTGTACTGGATTTCATTATGACCCGCTGGTCAATAATGTGATTTGAATTTGGAATCTCACATGCTCAGCTAAATTGGCAGTATAGTACTAACAAACACCCTTTGGTGCCAGAAAGAGGAAAGCTATTCTCGATACCCTTACTACACGTGGATGATATTCTCGATTTCCTACAAAATCATAACAACTGCTTCTTCATATCGTTGCCATGTTTACGAAGACAAAAATTATAAGAATAATTAGATAACTACGAACCATTTTTTTTAAAAGTAATGGATTCACATTAAAACTGGCATTAAAAATAACAAATACCGTACCGCGCCGTAATACCGTAATAGTAATTGGCTGAAACATTAGTTAATTTATTTTAAGTAAACTGCGCAAAGATTGCTGTGGATTTTGTGATTTAATAAATAAATAATAAAACCGTTCTGTACTACAGTAGATTTATCACATTTTATCAAAAATACTCTATTTTCACGAGCGTCTCCAATGACGTTCTAAATTCAAAATTCATACAGCCAATCATCCAAAACCATTCTACCAGCCCTGTATAAAGCTTAGTTTACACAAACGCCACTTCCATGAGAGTGATATCAAGTGATATCGACAAAACCGTAGAAGAGACTTTTTTTTTTGAAAATCGAATTGATCGTGTCTTGGCTACTTATTGGTAGACGCAATAAAGGCGCGAACTTTTGGCTTTTAAACTTTAAATTTATCAACAAAGTATTATAAAATGTCGAGTGATGAAAGTGATTGTACTCCTAAATTCATTACAACCGAAGCTAATAATATCTCCAATGATTTACTGCCGGAAAAGTCAAAGGAAACTTATATAAAAGCCTACGACAATTTCCAAAAATGGAAAAGTACGAAAGGCGTCAAGTCCATTTCGGAACCAGTTCTATAAGTGTATTTTCAGCATTTATCTTGTACTCAGAAGTCAAGTAGCCTATGGTGTACTTATTCAATGCTTAGGTCAACAATAAGCATGAAACACAATATAGACATCAAGACATACGCTAAGCTATTAGCATTTTTAAAGAGGATATCGGAAAGTCACAAATCAAAGAAATCGAAAGTTTTCACACCTTTGAATGTTGAAACTTTAAATTATTAATTTAAAGTGCATATAACTAACTAGTTCTAAATAAGTTATTCTTACTTCTTGTTTATTTAATAAATACTTTGTTTTTCGTACTATGGCTATTATTTTCTCACAGTAGGTGTAAAAAGTAGAGTATCCTCCTCTGGGCTAAAGGTGTCTTGGCCTTGGGCTAGCTTGAATCCCTCGCTGCATTCAGGATTCTTGTATTAACTCCCTCGCTTTGCTCGTGAGTTAAATCCCGAATCCTTCATTGCGCTCGAGATTCAATATGACGCCCGTGACATAAGACACAACTTTAGCCCCTCGGTGCATAATCTACTATTGAATAATAAAATATCATGGGTGCTATTTCGGAACACGCCATAATTTAAATAAAAGAGCAGGAATAAAAATTTCGTGGCTGGCGTAAAGAGTTGAATAAGTTAGAAAAATATTAAAATAATCGTAAAATATGAGTGAAACTAGCGACGAGAACAGTACCTCTACCTACAATGTAAATTATTTTGATTCACGATAAATAGTTATTTCAATCTATTCCTGTTTATTATTTTATCTCAAGTGTTCTCGCTGCTGAAGTGAAAAGTTGTATGTGCTACACGAGACCAAAGTTATTTGCATCTCGTGTCTTTGAATCCCTCGCTGCACTCAGGATTCTAACCTAGAATCACTCGCTACGCTCGTGATTCAAATATAGAATCCTTCGCTTACTCGGGATTCAAAATCAACACTCGCGGCAAAAACCAACTTTGCTCTCTTGTTGCACAAATAACTATTTAAATGCATTAAAAAGAAGAAAACAAACCTTGGAGTAAATGAAAGCGAAAAAGAATCATCATCATCATTTCAGCTGAAAGACGTCCACTGCTGGACATAGGCCTCCCCCAAGTGTCGCTACATTGACAGGTCCCGTGCGACTCGCATCCAGCGGATCCCCGAAACCTTTACCAGGTCATCGGTCCACCTGGGGAGGCCTTCCAACGCATCGTCTCCCGGTTCGCGGTCGCCATTCCAGAATTTTTCGGCCCGATCGGCCATCCGTCCTGCGAGCAATGTGCCCTGCCCACTGCCACTTAAGTTTGGCAATTCTTCGGGCTACGTCGGTAGCCTTGGTTCTCTTGCGGATGTCCTCATTTCTGATTTGATCACGCAAGGAAACACCGAGCATAGCTCTCTCCATTGCCCTTTGGGTGACTTTGAGCCTTCTGATGAGGACCATTGTGAGCGGTAAAGTTTCGGTCCCGTATGTAATCACTGGCAACACACACTGGTCATAGACTTTCGTCTTGAGACACTGCGGTAAGTTGGACGAGAAGATACCACGCAGCTTCCAACTGAGTCGGATTCGATGATTGACCTCTTTCTCGAAGTTAGACCTACCCAAGTGGACCGTTTGTCCCAGGTAGACATAATCGTTTACAACTTCGATAGTAGAGTCTCCGATCTTCATAGGAGTGGGTGTGACATGGGCATTCAACATGACCTTGGATTTGTCCATGTTCATTTTAAGACCCACTCTTTCGGAAGCTCTACTGAGGTCATCGAGCATTGTACTGAGGTCCTCCATGGTCTCAGCTATGACCACTATATCGTCGGCAAATCGAAGGTTAGAGATGTACTCGCCATTGATGTTGATGCCTAGCCCTCTCCAGTCCAGAACCTTGAAGACATCTTCCATTGCAGCGGTGAACAGTTTCGGAGATATGACGTCTCCCTGTCTCACACCTCGCTGCAGAAGGATAGGTTCCGAGGTCTGGTCCTGAAGTCGGACTGACATGGTGGCGTTTTTGTACAAACACTTCAACACCTCGATGTACCGATAATCAGTTTGGCACCGTTGGTGAGACTGCAGTACAGCCCAAGTCTCGATCGAATCGAAGGCTTTCTCGTGGTCAACAAACGCTAAACGGAGAGGCAGGTTGCACTCTTCGGTCTTCTGTATAACCTGTCGCAGCGTATGTATGTGATCTACGGTGCTAAAACGTTTTCGGAATCCGGCTTGTTCGGGAGGCTGAAAATCGTCAAACCAGCGCGCGAGACGATTCGTGATGACTCTTGAAAACAACTTGTAGATATGGCTCAGAAGTGAAATGGGCCTATAGTTTTTCAACCAGGCGTTGTCGCCCTTTTTGAAGAAGAGTACCACCACACCCCTGCACCATGCCCGTGGCGTTTTCCCCTCGAGTGTGACGGAATCAAACAGCTTCTGAAGGGCCTTAAGTACCGGTTTTCCACCCGCCTTCAGAGGTTCGGCCGTGATTCCATCATCACCCGGTGCCTTGTTGTTTTTAAGCTGTTTCAGAGCCATCCTAATCTCGTACAGGCTGATGTCCGGGATGTCTTCGGTGTAGTGTCGGGTCAGTCTAGCTCTTGGGTCATTCGCTAGATTTACAACGGGTTTTCTGGTTGACGTGTACAACTGCCCATAGAATCTCTCGATCTTCCTCAGTAGCTCCGGTTTGGCGGATACGATTCTGCCATCGTCAGTCTTCAGTTTCGTGAGCTGGCTCTGCCCAATAGCCAGATCTCTTGCAAATACCTTTGAGCCTTTATTCCGCTCGATGGCGTCTTTAATACGCTCGGTAATAAAGCGACGGAGGTCGCTCTTCAAGGATTTAGAGATCTGTCTATTGAGCTGCCGGTATTTCCACGCGTCTTCTGAAGACTACAGGATCATCTCACGCCTTTCCTTCATGAGCTTGAGAGTATGATCAGAGAGTTTTTGTTCTTCTGTGTACGACGCGTCTTGAAGAACTTAGACCGTGTCGTATGAACAGTTTCCACGAATCCATCGTTGCATTCGTCCACTGAGCTTCCTAGGCACTCGAAACGATTCTGGAGTTCAAGCTGAAAGCTCTCGGGGTTTTGGATCTGGATCTGTGCTGGTCGGAGCGTAGACTTCATCAGTCGAGACCTTTCAAGCTTAATATTGATGTTCAATGTGCCTCTTACAATGCGGTGATCGCTCCCAGTTTTCACCGAATTGATCACAGAGACATCATTGAACATTTGCTTCTTGGTTGACATGATAAAGTCAATCTCATTTTTAGTTGCACCATCGGGGCTCTGCCAGGTCCACTTCCTGTGCTCACGCTTTCTGAAGAAGGAGTTCATCATATAGAGGCCCTCCTTCTTCATAAAACTAGCCAGTTGTTGTCCCCGGTGGTTCCGACATCCAAACCCAAATTGCCCCACCTGCAGCTCATCTCCGTCTCGTTTGCCCAGTTTCGCGTTGAAGTCCACCATGACAACGGTAAAGTGAGTTTTGAAACCATGCATGGCTTTAGAGATATCCTCATACATGGTCTCCACTTCGTCGTCGGGGTGCGCCGAGGTCGGGGCGTAGACCTGTATGACCTTCAGCGAATATCTTGAGGATATTCTTAGTATCAGGTACGCCACCCTGGTCGACACACTCTCGATCTTCACCACGTTATTCACAAGGGACTTGTAGACGATAAACCCAACACCACCCTGGGACTGCCGGTCACCCTCTCGGAAATAGAGTAGGTTGCGCGATTTCAGGATCATCGTGTCCTCCCCCTCTCTTCGGACTTCAGATAATCCTACAATACTCCATCGCAACCTGCTCAATTCCTCTTCGAGTTAGGTTCTCTTCTCGTCAGTTCAGAGTGTTCGCGTGTTGTATGTTGCCAGGTCAAGTCGTCGGTGTAGGCAGCCGAATCTCTTCCGGAGATTCTTCGCACCCCTTGCCACGCCATTACCCGCGACCGCTACCATAGTCGAGGGTAGTGGGGCTGCCGGGTACTAGGGGCCATTTTCGTATTGCGGTCATTAGGGGGGTTTTGCCATAATCGCCAAGCTTGGCAGACGGGTTGGCGATCGCAGTACGGTTGTTGCAAAAAGCACAGAGAACGCTGCTGCCCATTCTCTGGCAAGTCCCTTAGTCGCCTCTTACGACACCCACGGGAAGATATGGGATGGTGCTATTCTTAACGTCCGACACCATACAGTACCAATAAATAGAATAGTTTTATTTAATGCCTGTCTTGGTTTTTAGGTGTTCTCTCATGGGGAGACGATCCTGGCTGCAGGATCAAGTCTTGTCTGTCATTAAAATGTATTGTCAACAGAACCAAAGGTGCGAAATTTCAGCTTAATGGGAAACAAGTGGCAATGCGAAGTGGGCCGAATTTAACTTGCAAGATTTTTTTACAGATAGACACCGGGACAGGTGAAACTAAATAAAATCATGTACTTTAATTTTAAAAGAGTATGCTTGATCTTACATCGATATACTATACGGTTATGCTAAGCTCACTCTTCGTCTTGCCATTGGCCAGAAATGTTCATTCGGGTTTTTCCACTTTTTAATATCATATCTTTTTAACCTCTATGTACCCTGATTCACAACAATAATGTACAACATTTCGGTCATACCTATGCCAATTATGAATAATATGATTAAAAACAGGGTTCCGAACAAACTGTTGATGGTTCCTTTGTCCACCACAGAAATCAGGTTTCAAAGATTCAAGATTATAAGCTCTTATGAAAAGATAAGTCGGATTGAAGAACAAATTTAAGTGCGCGGTTAAAATAATAAATAGTTGTTGGTTTTCATTTAAATTTCAACTTGGTACTATAGGTGTATAAAGACCTTCATCCCTCACAGCAAAGGGAGGATCCTCCGACCACACCAGGTGTTGTCTGGTTTTTTTACTACGTTTTTTCTATATTATTGTGGACTTAAGTCGCGGAAAACTTTATAAGCGCAATTTTAAATTTTGATATTACTTTTTATTTATTTTATTAGACTTACCATCAATTGTTTACACTGAATACAGTTGCATAAGTAATACATTCTTAAAATAAAATTCCAGCGCAAAATACCAAAACACACAAATACAATAAATTCACATAACAATAAATTCGAATAATAAGTAATAAGCGTCAATATTAAATTAAATTAAAACTGAAAATAATGAAATAAAATTAATAATAAATTTTTTAAAAAGCAAATCTGATTAATTTTGGACAATAACAACATTAGTAAATAGATAAAGATAAGTTATATACAGGGTGTAACGGAAAGGGTATATACATACATAAGGGTGGGCGACAGACCATCAAACTGAACATGTTTCTCATCATAAATCATGTTTTTCAGCGAAAAAATTATCTGCTGCCCCATACAAAATTGCAATACCTATTCGACCCAAATGTATGCGGCAGCTGAATTTTTTTTCGCTATTACGATGATTGTCGTATGGAGAAACATGTTCAATTTGATGGTCTGTAGCACACCCTTAAGTATGTATACCCTTTTCGTTACAACCTGTATATAATAATATAGATAAATAATAATTATAGTTGATTAAGACTACTACTACTGTTTGGTAAACGATGAGGATTGCTTTCTGTTTAGCAAAAGACTCGAAAGTGGACATCCATAACATCATTACAGCCATTTACCGCCTTACACATTCTTGCAATAGGCGAATTGGCCCCCAAACTGTTCTTTTAAATGGCGTACAAAGAAACATGACGGCACTACGCGGGATTCTAGGCGGTCCATGAAAAGGGCAAGTAAACTCGGACTGTCTATTTTATGCTTAAAGATTTTGTTGGCAAACATTGCTTCAATTAGGTGTCCTGCATTGAGGGCGCCTCGAGATCTGAGATACGGAACCATAAGAATAAACTTATAAAGTCATTAAACATCAATCACCCATAAACTTTTTTTTTTAGGATGGGAAATCATCAAATGACTTCTCCCGCTCTGGGCGGAGCGGAAGGGAGTGTCAGACTTGACTGACTAAAACCCATCCATGTTCCTTCTTAGCCCTTTGTGTTCCAGGACCACGAACAACCCGCAGCCCTGGCAGGCATCAGCCCTCACGGATCCCTTCCGATTTGCTGACATCTCCTTGAGGCGCGCGTGGAACACGAACGCGCCATCGGCACGGCCTGTCGTCATAAGACGGACGGACGGTGACCTAGCCCTAGCCCATTACTCACCGTCCACAGGCCCGCGCCTACGGTGGGCGGGGGCCACTGGTTGCCCCCCGACGCCCGGGGCGTCTCCCGCGGCGGCTGGGACGTGAGGTTCTCTCCCTCTCACGTTCCGCCACCTCCTTCGCTAGTATGACTGCTTCGCAGAAGGAGGCGACGGCTTCCCATTCCCTCTCGCTCCGGAACATGGATTGAACCAGGGCCGGACGGCGGAGAGGTCGCCGCTGCCAATCGCCGCTACGAGGGCATCACCCATGACCCTGCCTGCAGCTCTGATAACATATTGTAACGTAGTAGTATACGTACTCTTATCACAGAAAAATACAACTGATATCAGAAAGAAAACACTAAAAAGGGCAAAATAACCTGAAGACGGTGGCAAACAAGGGCAAAATAACCTTACATTTAAAAGTCGGTGGCAAAAAAACATTTTTGGGAAAAATACAAGGGTGGCATGACATTACCTCTTCTGAAAATCGGTTACAATTTGCGGCTTACTTCTTGCAATTGGGGACCTCAGAATTATCTACGTTCATACCCCTTACAGGTCTTTCACCGAGTCACTATAAGGAATAATAGAACCTTTATAAACAATTTTGGGAAGCTGCAACCAGTTGATTATTGAACGGGTCCCTACTAACTTATCATGTCTTGCCAGCATTTTTAATGGTCGCTGTATTTTATACGTCGCATCCTCTTATCATGCAAACTAAATATCATTTTGCGGAACCTCTGTTATCTGACCTCCACGTCAATGCAACAACTTTACAGAACGTAGGTATCTACACAAATAAATAAAATTGAAGTGCCTGTTAGTAACTGCAAAATAACAGTTTTTTACTGCATGCTTAGGAACGTATAAAGTAATAAACGGTACTTATGAACTTAACTTTAAATTTGGTCTGTCTGTCTCTTTGTTTATTCCGGCTATTCTCCTAAAAGGCTAGATCAATCTTGACGGAACTTTTACTGGCAGATAGCTCATGTTACAAGAAGTAACTTATTTCAGAAAAAAAGGATTAGTGTTCCGTGCAAACAAGGTAAATCTTTTGAAATTGTTAAGAAAATCCGATTCAAATAGGGAAGTAATATTTTTGTAATAACCTCACGCGGACAAAGGTCGTAGGCGACAGCTAATTCTACATATAAATTAGTTGCCATTTAGCTATCTCACACTACAGATCCGAGATAAATACTGCCGCGCTAGCGATAAGAGGTAAGTACACACATCAAAAGTGTCTAGGGATCAACATATATTTTTGCAATAACTTTTCTCCTGATTGATATTAATTAAAATTTTCTTTAAGGATTCATCAAATAAAGTGTTTTCGTTTGTCACAGTAACGATAAACCAAGTCACCTTTGCATTAATAAAGAAATTTGCCATTTTCTAATAAAGGGATTTTTGACATTTGAACCACTAACATTAAAGTTCGAAAAAAAGACTGAAATAACAGCTTTCTTTAAAATTTTATTGGGTAACTTAAACAATTAATAATCCGTGTTTCTACCGCGAACACTAACAACACAAGAACATCGGTTTGGCATACTCAAAATGAGTTCATCCAAATCACGCTGTGGAATGGCCGCCCATGTTCGTTGCAACAACAAAAAAAGGTCTTCTTGCGACTGGATACCCTCCATATTCGGCAGAGCTCTTCTCTGTAGCATATCCCATGCATGCTCAATCGGGTTCAAGTCTGGCGACTGAGCAGGCCAGGGCAGGACATTGATGTTAGCTGCGGCGAGAGTCTGTCTTACAACTCTTGCGGTGTGCGGTCGTGCATTATCATGCATTAACTGAAATAAGGGACCGATTTGCACTTGTAGAGGAACGATGACGTCTGATACAATCGTCTCAGCATAAATTTGAGCGTTGAGGTTGCCTCTGATCCAAATCAACTCAGTTCTTCCGCCGATCCAAATACCCACCCATACCATGATGGTTCCACCACTATAAGGATGGACTTCCTGGCAGGATTTTAATCGCTGTTGGCGTCCAGGGGTTCTCCAGTGTCGTATACGTCTTGTATCCGGTCTCATACCAAAACGAGACTCATCAGAAAAGCACACGAAACGCCATAGTTCTTCAGCCCAATTTCTGTGTTCAAGAGCCCATTGATATCGAATCCTACGATTGTGCATTGCTATAGGTGGTACCCGTAGCGGTCTTCGGGAATGAAGGTTCACTTCATGCAAGCGGTTTCTGACTGTTTGGTCGCTAATTAAGTTCCCTGAAGAGTGATGAAGCCTCACGGCTAACATCATGGCGGTTATTGTTGGAGCTCTTCGAGTTAAGATTTGAATGTATCGGTCTTGTCTCCGTGTGGTGCAGCGATACCGTCCTCCATGGCGCTCAGCCACGGTACCAGTGCTTCGGTAACGTGTCCAAAGTCGACTGATAACACTCTGACTTGTATTCAGAGCTAAAGCCACAGTACGTTGCCGGGAACCAGCTTCTATCATTCCCACGGCTCTGAGCATTTCTTCCCTGCTTAAATGACGTCGCCGCTCCATAATAACGTTGGTTTTAATCAGTAGTAGGGAAACAGTAGCACTAATAATGTCTTCAATGCGTTGTATGTTTTTATAGGTAAAATATTGACAGCTGATTTTCATCTTTTACTCGAATTTGATTCACAGTTCCTGATTCAAATTATGAAATGCACCAAAAAGGATCCATATAAATTTATAAAATCATAAATTTATTACAAAGCCACATCTCAATCTCAAGAAATCCGCATAAAAATGCTTGATCCCTAGACACTTTTGATGTGTGTATGTTTTGCATAGTTTTGAGAAATTGGCGCGTAAAGTTTTTGTTACAATTTTGTTTTTCCGGACTTCTCATTTTAAGTTATATTAATTGTAACGATTGAAACGTGTAGCCCAAATAAAGCGCTTTTATATTCTATACTCGTTAAAATTGTACATCTATTAGAATAGTTGTAAATGACGAAAATCCTTTTATATCTAATGTTAGTTGAAGCAACTGAAATATCGATTGCTCAGAATAATAGCAGTAAGTAGTAAGTTACTGCTGTTATTATAAGCAACTCCTACTAGGTTTAGGTTATAGCTTAGGAATAAAAACAAAGTGTTAGATAAAAAACCATTTCTGTTTATTTATATTTATTTACTTGCATATAATATTAAATAACGAGAAGTTTCACTAGGTCTAAGTTTATTAGGGGGAAATAATCTGAGAAAAATAACATTTTAACAAAATAAATTATTATACAAAAAGTCAGTTACTTTCAAAGCCTTATAAAATAATAATAAATTCTCATTGGGCTCCATTCTACTCCTGAATATTATTACAAAAAAACTTAAAAATATATAGAAAATTGGCAAGTTTAGCCTATTTTAACGTAATAAACAAAAAAAAACAGTCTTTCTGCGTTCACAATTAGAGATCAAACTAAGTTAATATACCAGAATTAAAAAAATCAAACCTTTCTTAAGAAATAAAATAACAAAACCGTCTTTGGTGTCATGAAATAACCAAATACATAAAACTATCTAGAAAAATTTCGATAAATTTAACCAAAACCCCTTTCTGTTATCTGGCATTAATATTAAATTAATCAAATAGTTTCATTTAAAATTTTGAACTGAATTCAGGAAATGTTCTTGATTTCAGTTACTTTAACTGTAAGAAGTCTAAAGTTTGTCTTTGTTCGTCAGCATGGTTAGTTTTGTATTGCAACGTGAACTGGCCTCGATTTGCAATTTTAACCATAATAACTTTAAGGTACACTCTAGGTTGTACTTTCCTGATTTTATGTTGTGAAGATAGGTCGATATAATTGTAAAAAATATCGCCTTCCATTATTTTTACAAAGGCTTTTCTGCAGTTCGCTTGCTGCACTACATGAACGAAGTCATTACCCCTTTCCACCCCGTCCGAATCCTTTGGTCCCGTTGCGAGAAAATCATACACCTTATTTTTTCTCTGTAAAGCCGGTTCCACCTGATGGTGAAAACTGTCTGCGGATCTCAACTCAAAAGCTAGCCCAGTTTTTATTTTGTGCAGATCAATAATCCCTCCGTAATACGATATGATCAACATCACATTTATGTAAAAGAAATTCATTTAGTTTCAAGATAATATCTTCCTGTTTTCTTCCAGTTGTACTCTCGTACCCGCTGCAAAAGGCACGTTATCTTTTTTAGACCTTAAAGGTAGGAAGGGCTAAAACCTTCCCCCCAAGCATACCTACCCGATTCAAATTCCCGTAGGAGTAGACAAAATAACTCATAAATTAAAATCATTCTTGCATTATACCAGCGGCAATGGCATATCGAGTTAAAAAGCTGATACTTTAAGTAAATTGAAGTCTCAAATTCAATAATATATTTTAGTTACATTATAGTTATTACTGTTTACAGTGTAAGTGATCAGGACCGAATATGAACTAGCCTTGCTTAATATAACCACAGTACGATGATTTACTGCAGATATATTCTAAGTATTTAAGGCATAATAAAAACACACCTTTCTTATTATATCCACAGTATGTTTAGTTACTGTTGATATCCTAGGTGATTAAGGTAAATTAAAAATATGCTTCACTTATTATATCGACAGCATACGCAGTTACTGCACATAATTTAAGTAAAAGTCAAACCTAAATGATAGAACTTTCCTTGCAAACCTAGGGTAACTATACTTACTGTTGTTATCTTATGGAAGATTTCTCATTTATTGGACTTACTGCTTTTATCCTTAACGAAATATACCAGTTCCCGATAAGCTATTAAAACAGCTGTCAGCACATCTTGTAGAGCTCATTACGCTGATTCGGGATCAATATTTAACTAATTTTGACAAAAAATGCACTTACTGCTGATATCGCTAGCGCGGCAGAATAATTGTCATGCGATACATAAGTAGTATAATTCTAGTGGGCTACATATTTTAGAAGTTGATATTTTGTCTGATTACACTAAGCAGGATTAGGATTTAGTAGGTAGGAAGTGGAACAGAGTTTTTAAAAATAGATTGTTTACAGAATAAATATTCAAGATTTATTTTAGTATAAAATTTGCTTATATTTAAATAACATAATAAATCAAAACACTCGTTAGTCGACCTCAAAATGTATATTTCAACAATATAATTCCGTACTCTACGGCCGCAGCGCCTGTCGACATATCCGTAGCAAAATAAAATACATCTATAACTGTATTCATCAGTTTCGCAGGCACTTTGTATTCCCCCCTAAACTTCTCACAACCTAGGTACATCGTGTTAGTACTGGAACTTTAACAACGATGCTAAAACACATCAAATATATGGCGTTAATGTTAATTAGATAAAGACGAATATAATAATATCATACATTACGGCACTGTGAGCTGGTATTATTCCGATAATCAATATTATATAAAACAGTTCCAGTAACATTTTTCAAAGTACGCCTGCATCGGCTATTGCTTACAATTTTATGATACGGAATAAAACATAATCTTAATTTACGGTTTTAAAAAGATATCGAATATTTTAAAATACAAACATCTCATTTAGACTCGACCAAAAGAATTTCTCCATTTTTAATTTATACCTACCTAGTTTATGTTTTAATATAACAAGCTCGTGTTTTACTTTCTATTTAAACATTACTTGTGATGTTGTAGTATACAGATGAGTATAAACGAACGAGTCTAGACCTAAAATATCTGTGCCTGACTTCAATGTTTTCCACTTTTTCGGTGAAAAATATCCCACACTCATGCATAACCGCATCAATTTTAGTCTAACTATCATATATCATAATATATAGTATTAGTAGTGTAGAACACTACTAATACGTGTGTGTGTGTGTTGTGTGTGTGTGTGTGTGTTGTGTGTGTGTGTGTGTTGTGTGTAGTAGTGTTGGTAGTATATAGTATTTTTATAAATAAATAATAATAAAATTAAACAATCGTACATTATATACTATTATTTCGTTTATCTAGCATTTCGATTTTAATAATTTTCTACAAGACTGTGTCATCTATCGGTGTAGAACTAGAAAAACACTACTGTTCGTGTATAAATTATATGTATATCAATATATTCGATAAAATTACTATACAATTAAAATTATTGGAAAGTTGTAATAAATTATTTAATTTGGGGGCGACAGTGGCTTCGATTCATAGCCAGCCGAAAGATGTCATCTGCTCAACGAAGGCCTTGATGACCACTCTTGTCGTCGGCAATAAAGTATACATTTCAATGTAAAAGTCTGGAGAGTCCTTAGCTAAGGGTCGCTTTGACAGTTATTTTTTGTCATCGTTGGTCCCGCGACCCGCTAGTATCAATCTTTTCGGTAACAATATTATAAACAAATATCCGTGGCATTGTTGGCGCCGAGTTAAAACACAATACCAGAAACACATACGCGTTTATCAATACGCATCTATAACAAATTTCCAAAAGAAATAAAAATTGTTATATAATATTAACTTATTAAAAAACAGACTATTGAAATGGCTGAAAGAACATATGTTTGACGAAATTAAAAATTTTCTGAACAATAAACTATAAATTTCTGGACTTTTGTCATTGGGGATAATGCTGAGATAAAACTATAATATTATTTTATTGACTTTGTTTCTGTGACATTGAATCATAATTAACTAATAATTATTATTTTAGATACATATCCTGTATGGCTAAACATGTGGACTTTAGAATAATACCTGACTGTAACAACTGTATACCATGTTTAAGGCAAATAAATACTTATAAAAACGTGGTACACGACAAATACTCAGCCATTCAAATATTGCTTATTTGTTGCGTCCGACCGAAGCTCCGACTTCGGACGAACTTTACACTTTGGCCAAACCTTCTAATTCGAACAAAGATTGTATCAATAACCGAGTAATCGGCTTCAGCTAAAAAACGACCTTCGTCGGACACTACTTATTTCCTTTGATCCAAAAATATTCATTCATTCTACATTCCAGAAAATCTCAAACGAAATTACTGCAACAATCAATAATATAATTCAAGAAAAATATACCAAAGTACAGAAAATTCCTTCTCTATCGCCCGCATCGTATCGACGATAACCACGCACCGTCGTATAACACTCCCCAACACATAACAATAAGTCTATAACGACTAGTAAACTAATTATATTTCAGTATAGTACGTGAGCCGGTTGATCTTGAGTAGATCGAACACATTGGGGAACACGTAAGTCGTGTTGAAGCCTATCATCCCGTACGTGAAGTATTTATAACTCAGTTCAACAATAATTTTGTTCTTGTTGTCTAAACTATTTTCGGAATTCCTCAGTTCGTTCTTGTCCTTGCCAAGCAAGGCACATACGAATGCGTATGATACCGATTTGCCTATGGCTCTAGTGGCGAGTACCCCACAGAATCCTAGGATGGTTCTGAGGATGGTACAGCCCAGCATCTCCTTGGAGGGCCAGATGATCTCGTAGGGCGGGTCCAGAGGGCTGGCCACCATGTTGCCGAGCTGGTAGTTGGTCCAGGAGCCGAACAGGATGCCGGCGCACACGCTCACTATCATCGTTGTGTCACCTCTGCAAATTGAAATGGATAACAATTAGATAGTTTACCATTTTTGTCTTCAATCGTCAAAGGTGCTAAGGTTGTTGGCACATAACATACATATCATCACGCCTGTAATACCCGAGGGATAAAGCAGAAGTGTACTGAGGTGTGGTGTCATTGGGTACTTGAGTAGATAAATCGCTCTAGGGTGAATGTCACCAGGCGCGCTAGTCTTATACTACGCGTATAGCTGCATTTGCATGACTCAAGTACGGTGTCATCTTATGAGGCAATAGTACCGACACGGGCCATTTTTATTAGGTTTTTCTATCACGAATATCTCAGTAGCAACTATGGAGTCTCGATCTGTGCACTGTTGTTGGCAATAAGGTAGCCCCCTATTAAATAGAACTTAAACATAACGAAATGTGGGTGTACAACTGTTAGGTACACTTCTGCCTGACCCTTCGAAGATTACAGGCGTTGCGATGTTTATTTACATAATTATGTATTGTTGTGCCCTAACTGGGTTTATGATTACTCCTTGGTGATTGGGACCTTTTATAACCAAAAACACCCTATTGTACCTGCTATTGTGGAACGCAAATATATGAACATGAATGGGGGTGGCAGAAAATATTATAAAATAAAAATACTGGTACTCAGCTGCATCCGGTTAGACTGGAAGCCGACCCCAAGATAGTTTGGGAAAAGGCTAGGCAGATGATGAATGGGGTGGCAGAGATGATCCATACACAGAATATAGTCTGCTGGTAATGTGGAAGTAAATAGTTCGTTTTTACTAACCTTTACATCTTAATTATGTAGTTATTAAGTGCGAAATTGGTTATTGCACCTTGTTAAACTAGAAAGGCAATTGATCTGATTTTACGCATTACTCTTGTATTGTGACATTAAGATAAACACTACAGCACGTTTTAGGATCGACACGTTTAATCAAGGCATGCTGCATCTTATAGACGAGCTTTTGACCACGGTTCCTCCCGCTTGGATTTCGGTAATTATCCGATATCGTAACACAGGTCTGGTGGACCACTTTAAATCCTGGTATACTTGTAACCAAAACTAAATAAAATATTCTAGGTTCTTCTTAAGGATCAGGAGTGATATATGTACAATATCAGTCTGTTGATAGTAACGTCTATACTAGCTGTCCCGCGCAACTTCGTCTGCGTCACATTTTCCCCGTTTTCGCAACATTTTTCATTGCTGCTCCGCTCCTATTTGTCGTAGCGTAATAATATATGCCTATAGCTTACCTCGATAAATGGGCTATCTAACACTGAAATAATTTTTCAAATCGGATCAGTAGTTCCTGAGATTAGCGAGTTCAAGCAAACAAACAAACTCTTCAGCTTTATAATATTAAGTATAGATTTGGTATTCATAGAATAAATTGAAGAAATTAGTACGCATCATCCATATAAGCCGGAATGATAAAAATTGAAAACAAATATTGTAAGTACTACATTATGATTTAAGAGTGAGTAATTAAAGATAGATCGACATAATTCCGTGATTCACTCATAGGACGCATGATAGTAAGATGACCAACGATATAGATATGGATAACAATCTACACGTATTATGTATACTATTAGTCATTGTTTATAGTGTATTGTCTGGGAAATATATAAGGAAAGAGATTCCTAATAGGTAATTAGAAGTAAGTAAACATATTGCTTATGGTACTCCAGCTTGCTATGCAAAGTTCTCAAGAAACTCAATGTCCTAAGGTCCAAGAAAAAATATTAAATTTGATAGCAATCAGTGTCATGTCATTGAACCGAATTTTTTGGAGGTAAAGTTCTGATATCGATAATTATCCCCAAGTAACTCAGCAATGCGTCTAGTATATTGCTATTTCATCATCATCTGCCTAGCCTTTTCCAAACTCTGTTGGGGTCGGCTTCCAGTCTACCAGATGCAGCTGAATACCAGTATTTTATATGGAGCGACTGCCTATCTGACCTCCACAACCCAGTTCATCATCATCATTTCAGCGCAAAAGTCGTCCACTGCTGGACATAGGCCTCCCCCAAGTGTCGCCACATTGACATTTTGGGGGGTTTTGTCAGAATCGCCACGCTTGGCAGGCGGGTTGGCGATCGCAGTACGGTTGTTACAAAAGTACAAAGAACGCTGCTGCCCATTCTCTGGCAAATCCCTTAGTCGCCTCTTACGACACCCACGGGAAGATATGGGATGGTGCTATTCTTTACGTTCGACACCATACAGATCAACCAACGCAGTTAGTCCATGTTAATACGATACCCCTTGATAAGACTGGTTGTCAAACTTTCGGAACACGGACTACCTGTAACGACTGTCAAAGATCTACAAATGACAGACATAATTTAAACGTCATAATTTATTTATCATGCTCACCTCGTAGGCGTCCACTTATCGGCGTTAGGATGGAACACAATGACGAGTATAGAGGCAGCTATGACGAGGGACGGAGACAGCTGTGACGTCAGCAGGAAGCCATCGAGCCGGTCGACAAGCGGGATGAGCACGGACACCAGTGCGGTGGCCAGCAGCAGGCCTGCTGCTATGTCCTGGAATCATTACATAGAGGATACGTTATAGTACATTACTGCCGCGGTCTATAATGACTACTTTGCTGGTCGCGCTGATTATAGCCGACAGCGCAGCATAGCGCAGCTCCAGGCCGATACAGCGCGGTCAGCGTGCAGCACTTGACGGACGAGCTGAGATAAAGGCCGAGACCGTAGGTCGAGGCCTTTACAGCGAGGACAGCAAGGGCTGCAATGATGGCCAAGCTGAAAGGCCTAGAGCGTAGCTAGGCTAGCTCGAGGCAATCATAGCGTGACCAGCGAAGCAGTCATTGTGGGCCAAGGTTTGTATAGTGCTTTACTCAAAAATGCAAGTCCCTAATCTAAATAAAACCAGCAAGTAATTTAAATAAAATCATTTGATTTGATTTTTTAAAACGTTGAAACGTCAAAATAGCGGCCGGCAAAACATTGCCGGCCGCTCCTTGAAACAGAACGGCAAGGTCGACTTTGCTTAAACAAGGTTGTCAAAATAATGACCACATTACATGCATTTTTGAGTAAATAAGGATTAAACTCTGTATTCCCACAAAGGGTAGGCAAAGGGTAGTAGAGTAGGCAGTTGTATATTTCACCAGTTATGATTGAGGCCCCTGAGATGGGAGGCGGCATAGCCGTGTACGGAACCCTAACAGTGTTGCTATTGATATAGAAAACTTTCGAAACACTTTGCCCGTTATATACGTATCGATTAGTTTAATAATACTAAACTACTAATACATCACGGCTGTTTACCTCGAAGTGTAAAGTTGAAGGCAGAGGTACCTATAGTACAGTCGGCAACAGAAGTCGGTTAACACTTATCGATATTACACCAAGTTTTGTGCTGATCAGTGTGATCTGATGTAATATTGTTTTGGGAGTTTGTGTAACCATAGATGAAAATATTGGGATGTCTTTTACTCCAGTCTGTTAATATGGATCGTTCTAACACTAAGACGTTTTATAATTTTGGATATGTATAGCAACTTTCGTTGCTGACCGTACCTAGACGCACATTGCGTCAGTTATTTTATATAATCCCTACGCATACTTACTAATTTAATAAAGTTACCAGACGGATTTTAATAAATGTTTTTGCCTTAAAACCCTACTACGACCCTCGAGTGGCCGGTGAAGCCGAAGGGCACAGCTGATTAATGATTTATACAAGGTGTTGTTTTGCAACCTCGTCAAATTCTAGGAGGCAACTATGCTAATGATTCTCGACTCGAATCAATAATAAAATGAGTAGGTAATTTTCTTTTTTTTATTTATTTACTGAAATCGGTAACTGTGAACCACCTGTGTTTTGAACACGGGCCGTCTGATTCCCGCCTTATAACGTCGCTTACACATAAACAAAAAACCTCAAACGTTTTTTCGATAATTTTATAATCCCTAAACCACGTTAAGGGGGTTATTCTGAAATATTGACAAACTTAAACAACAAAAAAACGCAGTGTTTTTTAATAATTTACTAGGTACCGTAATTTATATTGATTATTTATGTCTTTTGTGACAACATCCTGAATTTTGACGAGGATGCAAAACAACACCTTGTATTAAAAAAAAAAAATTGGGGATCTCATTCTCAGGAGTGAAGCAGAATAGACTGACAAAAAATCTATTGTTGGCTAATCGTGGTCGCACATCTACACAAACTCGACGGTAACCCGTATTTAATATTAAACATTGAAATGTGAACCTTATATCACCTTCCTTAAAGTTACATTTCATTCAATTACGAAGTACGCGGTCTTGGCTTTTTCGGAAGTGTAAATGAGGTCAAGTAACATTCCAACTAGATGTGGCTGAGAATTTTATTTTTTGTCCAGGACGGCTGCTATTTGACCTCCGCAACCCAATTAATATTAGATTAACTCAGAGTTTGTCCGCTTTTCTGTCTTCTTTTTTAACTGGGACATTACAGACATATAGCACATACATGAGTGCATGAATTTTGTCTAGGTAATAATAATCATAACTTTCTCTTTACTCTTACTGCAGTAATTGGTGAAAACCCGTTTTATGTCAAAGTAAAAACATTACAGCGCGGCATCTGGTAGATAACATTGTTATAAAACTCACTCGTATATTGCAATACACACAATAAAATCTTTATTCAGTCCGGCGACATTCGATGAAAAGATTTTCAATTAAAATCACAGCAAGACGAAGTGAAGTTTTATTTTTAAATGCGAATAACGCCTAAACTGCACATGGTTTGTATTTAAGTCATACTTACATAATAGATGCCATTATCCAGAGATACTTTCCCTATCACGTTTTTATTAAAACGGATCTTGTACCTTCCTCAACCAAGGAAAATCCTGCAATGCATCATGCTGTGGACGTCGTGATGTGTGGGTTTACCATCTTTAAGTGTAAGGTTTTCCTTTTTGTTACAATAGATCTAAGACAAACCTAGTACTGATGTAATAAGTAAAAAACAATGACTGTATGTATAGGTAAAGCAATTTAGGGTTGCTGTAAGCTACTCAAATTGATTGATAAGAACGAAAATCACCACTGTGTTGCATTTGAAGAATACGAGTTTATGCATTAACAACTATTTTATTTTTTATTAAATTATTTTGCTTGTCACACGAGAATAATTTCATCATATTTGAGCAGCACACAAAGCAATCAACATGACAACCTAAGGCATGCTACAAACATGTTCCTTCGGATCGGCGTGATACCGCCACAGTCAGGTGGCAAAATATATATTCGACTAGTTAGCTTATGGCCACGGCTTCGCCAGTGTGGTTCGCTAACTGTCCCACGGGATCATACAACCGGGATAAATAAACTATCTGTGTGCCAGATTTCATCCGATTCCATCCAATTCCTTTGAGTAGTTTTAGTGTAAAATAGTAACAAACTTCGATTCATCATCACAAAAATCCTCATTCATAAATGTAGTAAGATTTTACCGGCCGGTGTGATCAGTGCGCGGCCGTGACCATAACACTGGCTTGAACGAAAAAAATAAAACAAAATCTTACCAACACACTGTGCATCCCCAAGTAGACCCTGCTGACACAGATGAGAGTGCACCACGAGACGGCGATAATCAGCCCCCAGTGTATGGGGTATTGGTACCTGTCCATGGTATACAGCAGAACAGAAAACGGTATGGACACTCCCACCATGGCGTGCGTCGACGGCATCCCGTACTCGACCGCCCATTTCGTTTGCAGCTTTTTCACTGGATAGCCGGGCCGAGGCCAGCGGATTATGTCTTTGAAGCCTTGACCTGGAATCAGGAAACAACAGTATTTCAATGAAGATTAGGAATTGCATCGTGCGTTAGCTGTCGGTGGTCGCAAATACGACTGCAGAGCGAGGCGTCCTCCAACTAAGACTGAACCCGATTGCTCCAGTTTTAATGGACGTTTGGCAATTTAAATTAACTTGGCTGAGTTTGACGTCTTCACTGACGTCTCATGTCAGCATTCGGACATTCTCAGTTGCACCCAGTTTACGACAATAGGTTCGACCCCATTACAAGAGGAGTGGGGACATAAACACAACTGTGTGACTTTTTTACTACACAGAGGTTCTGTGTAGCGCTTCCAGCAGGGATGCAGGCGTGATGTTGTGTTAATATGTCGGTATTTAAGAAATAACTTCGTACTTTAGTTACTTGCCTTATCATATAATGAGAAAAAAAAATGCTTCAAGTGTATATGAGATAAAGAAAATCTAATAAATAATTCTGTACCAAAGGCTATGATAGCGCTTATAGCTTAAGTCAAGGTAATCAAGTCAATCTACTTATATTGAAAACTAGCCGTACCCGGCATGCGTTGCAATGCACTTTTTCCTATCTACCTACTTAGCTACCCTACCCTACTCTACCTACCTACCCTACCCTATCTTTCTAACCTTTAAAACCTTCCCTGGACGACAAACATTTCAAAACCAAAGTCATCTAAATCGACCCAGCCGTTCTCTAGTTTTAGCCGGACAATCGAACAGCAATTGATTTTTATATTTATAGATGAGAAAATATTGCTTTTTAATCTCAGATAAGCAGGCAGCGGCTGAGAAAACTAGTTTAGAAATGTTTACTATGGTTACGGACATGTTCATTCTATAATATTTATGTCGGTGACTGAAAAGTTGTGTGGTAATCGGTTGGCGTGGTATGGGCATTTCATGCGGATAAATGAGGAAAATGTCGTAAGGAAAGTGAGTATGAATGTGGATGGATATAAAAGTAGATGAAGATCAAGAAATTAATGATGATGATGATGTGTGAAGGACGATATGGCAAGAGAGGAGGTGTCTGATGAAATGGAAGTATGGAAGAAGACATGCTGCGCCGACCCCAAATTAATTGGGATAAAGGCAAGAGAATGATGTGGTTATAATTTATGCGATTCAATTTGAGCCCCGAAAATATGTTATCGCCTATCTCTGTTTAATTTAATTATAACTGCGAGACAGATAAGCGACTACAATATCTTTGTCCTAATCACTTAAAGTAAATTATTAGACTATTTCGTTATTACATCAAAATGAGTCATTTATATCTGCATCAATCGTGTTATCATTACATAATTTTATTTTAGTCAGCCAATACATATTCTGCAATATTGTTCTGTATAGTGTCGGACGTAAAGAATAGCACCATCCCATATCTTCCCGTGGGTGTCGTAAGAGGCGACTAAGGGATTTGCCAGAGAATGGGCAGCAGCGTTCTCTGTGCTTTTGTAACAACCGTTCTGCGATCGCAACCCGCCTGCCAAGCGTGGCGATTATGGCAAAATCCCCCTTATGTCCATGTGGCGTAGGGGGAGGCTTATGTCCAGCAGTGGACGTCTTTCGGCTGAAATGATGATGATGATGAATGCATATATTAAGGAAAAAATATGGAAAGTATTAACAATTTTAATTAAAACATTTATAAACTCACACATTCTTTAGCTATCTTACATTTTATTGTATTACTGATAACTAAATTCTGAAAAGAGGTCTATCCATATGGTTACATTAAAGCTATAATTGCTTAGTCATATTATATAACTAATATAGAAGATTGTATTTTTCTATTACTTAATGCATTCACAAAAAACAATAAGTTTTGGTTTGTTAATGTAATCTCAAGCAGCTGCATATGTTCTTTATAAATTTAAATTGAGAATGCCCATAATGAATCTGATTTATATCAGTACTTAAATTATGAGTTGCAATGTTCTTATTTAACAATACAATGAGGCATTATTAATAGGCGAGAATGTCAATGCCATTGAGCTACTAACTTAAATGGCCTTGTTTTGGGTATTGTACTTTGTTTACATAAAAAAAATATACAATGGTTTTCTAAAAGTGAACATTTTATACTTACTTAAGAGCGTTTACGCCGTACGGCATTTCATACGCTACCTTATGATAATGTACACCTAGTTACTAAACAAAACATTTTCGAAAAATAGTTTTACAGCTAAATTAGACAGATTATAAATTATCTACAGAAACAGAAATTTCTAATTGTCTTATTTTTAAAGACATTCCGGAAATGTTTTTTCTTAACTTTTTAGACCTCTGCATCTTGCTTATGGGTATAAAGTATCATTAAAATCGCTTCAGACATTTCGGAAAATAAGGACTTGAAAGTTTGTATGAAATGTCGTAAGGTGTAAACGCTCTAAATCTTTTGATTGGAAAAGTCAAGAAAAAATACCCCTAATATCATTACATTTTCTACATTTATATCATTCTCTTTCCCTTATCCCAATTTATTTAGGAGGTAAGGGGGGGGGGGGGGGGGTTCTTCTTTTAAATCTCTATATATAAAAATCAATGCCACTTTTCGTTGTAATTTTATAACTCGAAAACGGCTGGGCCGATTTGTCTGATTTTGGTTTTGAAATGTTTGTCGTAGTCCAGGGAAGGTTTAAAAGGTGAGAAAGGTAGGGTAGGGTAGGTAGGTAGAGTAGGGTAGATAGGGGTAGGTAGGGTAGGGTAGGTAGGAAAAGTGCATTGTATTAAATTTTGACAGAACGAAGTCTGTCCGGGCAGCTAGTATTCTTGTAAAAATAGCCTGCAATTAATCAGTATAACATTAAATATTATAATCAAGTAAATACCAAATATTAAGGATATTAACTTTTCCACAATAACGTAAATTTTGTGTGACCCATATTCACACAGAACAGCTTGAGTTACTTACTTCTACAGGCTACAAATATTCACAAGTTCATGGTCATAATATGATGTCATACCAGACCATTAGTATTACAGCCATGCCTTAAAAAGTAGGCAGACATTCTAGAACCATATCATTCATATTATATAAGCATCTATATGTATAAAGGACTACATCACTGTGTATAAGAGTATTTTAACTGTTGATTATTCTCATTTATTTATTTCTATACATACTTATTACATTTTTAAATGCTTTTACAAAATTATATAAAAAACATTTAAAAATATAAAAATAGTAGCCCATCGGTATCGGGAACAGGGTCCAAGCTACAGTCAGGGCTCCAGAGAGAGGAACCTCCTAACAATACGAGCCATGTCCAGGAGTACCGCTTTCTGAATTAAGCCCTCAATCCAGCTGCCTAAAGAGAGCCTCATCTAATGTTGGTCGAGGCTCTTGGCAATTAGGCCATTGGCTGATACGACTATCGGCACAATGATCGCTGAGTCGACATCCCACATGTCGACAACCTCGCGAGCCAAGTCAAATTAAAACTGTTGATTATTATTATGTTCTGAGAAAAGACTTGTTTTGCTTATGACTAAATATCCACCTGTTTAGTTTTTATTTTATACTTTTTTCTTAGTAAAATAATATCAGAAACAAAAAAGGATGTCAAGATAAAAAGTTTATCTTGAGACAGACTTATTGATAGCACACTTTTAAAAATAGCATTCATTTCAAACTATGTTGAAACTAGAAACATCCAATTGGTTCCAACATTATTAGAAATAATGAATGCAACTGGACTCCTAAAAGTTAGTAATGTAACAACAAGGCAACAGCAATATATATACAAGGTGTTGTTTTGCATCCTCGTCAAAATTCAGGATGTTGTCACAAAAGACATAAATAATCAATATAAATTACGGTACCTAGTAAATTATTAAAAAACACTGCGTTTTTTTGTTGTTTAAATTTGTCAATATGTCAGAATAACCCCCTTAACGTGGTTTAGGGCTTATAAAATTATCGAAAAAACGTATGAGGTTTTTTGTTTGTGTGTAAGCGACGTTATAAGGTGGGGATCAGACGGCCCGTGTTTAAAACACGGGTGGTTCACGTTTACCGATTTCAGTAAATAAATAAAAAAAAGAAAATTACGTACTCATTTTATTATTGATTCGGGTCGAGAATCATTAGCATAGTTACCTCCTAGAATTTGACGAGGTTGCAAAACAACACCTTGTATATATATACAAGGTGTTGTTTTGCATCCTCGTCAAATTAAAGGAGGTAATTATGCTAATGATTCTCGACCCAAATCAACAATAAAATGGGTAGGTATTTTTTTATATTTTTTTTCTTATTTACGGCAATCCGAAAGTGTGAACCAGCCGTATTAAAACGCGGCCCGTCTGTTACCGCGCTTACACGCACACAAAGAAACGCTAACAGTACATACACAGCGCAAACGCAACGAACATTCGATAATTTCATAGGTACCTATTCCCTAAACCACGGCGCCAGGCGCGGGCGCGCGGGTTCGCGGCGGGGTGCGCGGGCGCACTCTTTGGCTCGCCGCGCGTGCCTAGCCACCCCTCGCCGCCCCGGAAGCCGGAACCAACAGTGTGATTAATGTCGCGGACGTGTGCGCATGCGTTGCGAATTCCGCTCGTAGGTACATCGTTGAGACGTAGGTCCAAAGTGCAAGATGACGGACAATTACACAAATGTCGAGTTGGTAGAGATGGTCCGCCTGTATGCCATCAGTGGAGACAGCCTACGTGGAGCCATCCGGATGTTCTCGGAAATGTTTCCCGATCGGGAACCCCCATCACAGAGCGTCATGCTGGCTGCTACGCAAAGACTGCGGGATCATGGGCAGTTCGTCGTTCCCCGGCATGCTCAAGGTCGCGGTAGCGAAGGCCTGCCTGTCGCCTTGCAGGAAGACATCCTGCAATACTTCCAGCGAAACCCACGGGCAAGCACGCGGGAGGCTGGTCGTCGGTTTGGAGTGCATCATACCACAGTGTGGCGCCTACTGAAGCGTGAACTGCAGCACCCTTTCCACTACCGCAAGGTGCAAGACATTCACCCGGGTGATAATGCCGTGCGGGTTACATTTTGTCGCTGGTTGCTGGAACACCAAGACGCCAACATCCTGTGGACGGACGAGTGTTTATTTACTCGAGTTGGCGTCTACAATGTTCATAACGAACATTGGTGGGCTCACCGCGACCATAACCCGCACGTAACCAAACGGCATGCGTTCCAAGTGCGGTTTGGACTGAATGTGTGGGCTGGGATTATAGGGGAACAAGTGCTTGGACCCTACTTCATCGACGGGTACCTCAACAGCGCCACATACCTGGAGCTGTTGCGCCACGTTATTGAGGATATGTTGGAGGACGTTCCCCTGGCACTCCATCGCAATCTGTACTACCAGCAGGACGGTGCTCCTCCTCATTACGGTCGGCAAGTACGCGAGTACTTAACCGAAAGGTTTGGTGACCACTGGATCGGTCGCGGTGGACCTGTGGCCTGGCCTCCACGTTCTCCGGACCTGACGCCTCTAGACTTTTATTTGTGGGGAGACGTTAAAAGGTTAGTTTACTTGGAGGAAGCGGCAAGTGTAACAGAGTTACGTGAAAAGATAATTAGTGCTTTCGACACTTTAAAAACGAATGTGATAGTGCTACGTAAGCTGAAAGAAAATCAACTACGTCGTTGTCGACTGTGCCAAGAGTGTGGTGGTGGCAACTTTGAACAATACCTCCGGGTAACATAAGTAGGTAATTTATTTATTTGTACATAGACTATCATTTTGTAAATACGTTGTTAGCTAAATCAATTTTATTAGTGTAAATAAGTTGATTTCAAATTTTTAACTACGCCAATAATACCACCTAACAGCCGAAAGTATCACTACATACCTACCTAACTAGCACATTTTTCCTATTCCAACAAACGTAAAAAACATTTTTAGATTTAGTAGATCGGTACACCAACTAAGGTAGGTATTGTTGCCGGTCCTAAGCCCGTTAAGTAGGAAGGAAAATTTCAAATCAACCAATTCAATCCACAAATAAAAACAAAATCATTACGAAAACTTTAGGCTGAATTTACCTACGTACAATGTACCGAGTGTTAGTGTAGTGAATTATTATTATGTAAATCCTTGCGCTGGCTATCTTAGCCACATTAGCGCAACATAGCTTACAGTAGTGCGCCTCAGGATCCGGAATAAAGATCAAAGATTGCCAATTTTAGGATCTTCCGTTCAGCAGGATAGCAGTAAATCAAAACTAAGATTTTATTAATCATCTGTTACCTACCGCACTGTACAGGTCAGTGAACTTTTCTTTGGCGCACTAGTATTGCTGTCGTTAGTAAGATTTCCGTATTCCAATGATGCTTAAAAATTAGTTAAGTATCAAGCGAAATTTATGACAATAATGTAGGCGATTTTCGAAATAAAATTAGGCAAAATTACTACCGGTCGCCGTAGGTCATCGCACGGTCGCAACACTGTTGCATTTCGTAGGTAAAACGTCGACTGTCGACTCTCACGCACACAGAGCAGCTGCATTGTCGCTGTGTGCGTACTTGGGTGATTCTGTTTTAAGTGTTTTGGACCAAGGTTTTTATTCTGAAATACGGTTAAATTTCAACAACAAAAAAAAGCAACGCTTATTAATTATAGACCGGTACCGACCTTTAAATTGATTATTTATGTGTTTTATGACAACCTCCTGAAATTTGACGAGGATGCAAAACAACACCTTGTATATTTCACATAGGCCTACATGGGCACATATAAAACGTCGACAGAAGGTGCAGGCAGCTAGTAATTAATAAGAGTAATTGATTATTAAAAAGCATATTTTTTTATTAGTTATTTTTTTCAAAGAAGTTATAAACCTCTCAGATAACTGAGATGTTTATAACTTGACAGTTAGTTGTCAATATACTCACAAATAGCTGTCGCCTGAGACCTTCAACCGCGTCAAAATATTATATAAATATTAATTCTCTATATGAATCAGATTTGTTAAAAATTCCATGGGTTTTAATATTTTTGCATGGACACCTAATCATTTTTCTAAAATAAAAGTAGCATAACAAACACCTTATTAGCCAATACATCATGAGAAATCGGTCCAGCTGTTTCGGAGATTAGCCAGAACAAACAGACAGACAAAAGGATTTCCGTGACTCGAGAAATGAGAAACCCGCCATGTCATCTTTTACAAAGCCCATCCCACATATCTTTCATCTTCATCCTTTACCCTTGTACAATATGTTTGTAATTAATTAACTGATCTGATCTACTCTTATATCCATCCACATTGATACTCATTCTTAAATATGCTTCCAACATTTTCTTCATTCCTTTGCACTTTATGCAATTTATATTACAGGTATGGTTGCAGACCACAGGCATATGTAATACAATATAATTTATTATCATTTTTTTGCCATTTTCGTACCATCATAGTCGAATTGAATTTATTGATTTATTATTAGTACCTACTTCGGGTACGGTTCCCTATCCATTTGCATAAAATTTTAAGACCTAATATAACTTAGCATAATTTTGTTTGGCATAATTTTAATTTAATTTTTTTATTTATATTAATTTTATGCCTAAATATTATTATGTTAATAGTCATTAGGCCTACTAACGTTATGCGAATCAAATTTATGCTAAAACAAATTAGTCTTTAAGATGATTATGCCAACATAAAATGTATGCCTAAAAAAAATATGCCGAAGTATTATTATGCCAAAACAAACTGAGCCAAAATCGTTATGCCAAAGTATATTAGGACAAAGAATATTATGCGAAAAGAAGGGATCCCTTCGGGTACCTGCCTTGGGACCTTCATAGACATCGAAGGAGCCTTCGATAAAACTAACTTCTCCAGCATCAGTACCGCCATTTCTCAGCAGGGAGTTGAATAGGTGCTGATTGACTGGATCACTAACATGCTGAGCAAACGAGCGGTGCGCCTACGCACCGCTCGTTTGGAAAGAGAGCAGCAGATGGCTTTGATAGCCAGAGGCTGCCCCCAAGGTGGAGTACTATCCGGCCTCTTCTGGAATCTGGTGATAAATGACCTCATCACTAAACTCAACGCCAGTCATTTCTACTCAATTGGGTACGCAGATGACCTGGCTATCCTCATCTCGGGAAAGGTGACAGGAACTATCTGCAACCTCACCCAACAAGCGCTACGCATCGTGGAACGTTGGTGCAGGGAATATGACCTCTCAGTCAATCCCACGAAAACTGAGCTAGTCATGTTTACCCAAAAACGAACTTTAGGACCTTATCGCCTGCCTAAATGATTTGATACAGAGCTTCAGTTAGCCACCGAAGTCAAGTACCTGGGAGTCATCCTAGACAGTAAGTAAAACACGAGCAGTCCCTTAGACAACAAAATAAACAGGGCGTGCATCACCTTCTGGCAGTGCAGGAGGATGATAGGTAAGAAGTGGGGCCTATCCCCCAAGATAATACTTTGGCTATACTGCGCGGTGATCCGTCCCATGATCTCGTACGGGGCAGTGGTCTGGTGGCCACGCACCAAACTAGTCACTGCCTCGAACAAACTCCAACGCATGCAAAGGCTTGCCTACATGGCAATTACAGGCTGCATGAGGACCACTCCGACAGCTGCTCTCGAAGCCATGCTGGAGCTTCCACCGCTCCATCTGTGCATACTTCAGGAGGGAACGATTGCGGCAGCACGCCTTAAAACACTTCAACTCTGGAGTAAGACAGACACGCAACACACCGCGGTATTGGAGAGATTCTACAACGAGTTCCCCCTGGCGAGAGCCATTAACGATCGGGTACCGAAACAATTTTGTATTCGACAAAAAATACAAGATCCAGCTCTATGAGGACCACCGCTGCGTGGGGTTAGATCCCGCAGAGCTACGGATATTCACGGACGGATCTAAAACAGGTACAGGCACTGGAGCTGGAGTCTTCTCGGCGGATCTCAACATCCTCATAGCCGTACCACAGGGGGTCCACAACACGGTATTTCAGGCGGAATGCATGGGCATTTCCCTGGCCGCATCAGCCGAGTTGTATACGAGTGTCACAAGCGCCTAAACCAGGTCGGTAATCACAACAACATAACCATACAATGGATTATAGGCCACAGCGATTCCCGGGGCAACGATGCAGCGGACGAACTCGCTAGAAAGGGTTTCAGCATGGCAGCAGTGGGACCAGAACCCATCGTGCCACTCCCCTTCGGGTATCTACGAACTCTGGTAAGGAAACGCACCAGGGATCTACACCACAAACTGTGGCTACTAGACCATGGTCAGTGTAGGCAGGCCAAGGAAGCACTTCCTACTATAGATGGCCGCCACCATCTATATATAATCTAATTTAATCTAGCCTAAAGCGTCCCACTGCTGGGCGAATGCCTCCCCTTCTGCTTTTAATATGCATATTAATAAAATTAAAGGAAAACTTAGGATAAGACTAGACTGGCTTTTGACGATTCTTTGGCGAGTGGTAATGTGGATAAGCTTATGGAGCTAGGTAAGCAATACTCCTAAAAAGGAAAAAACTGTGTCAAATAAGAAAATCTAATAAAATAATACAACATGCCCCTGTTTCTACAAAAAGAAAAAACTAGCCAAGTTTCGATGGAGCTGCTTAGACTTGGCATGACTTTGTCTAGATTTCATTACTTTTTAAAGATAAACAAGCAGCTCCATCGAGACTTGGCTAGTTTTTTACAGAATGTTTTTGGTGGGATACATTTTACTCACACACACTTACACCCATACTTTAACTTTTACTTTTATTCTATTCTATACATTTATAAAATTGCAGCTCTTGTATAGATATGGCAGTACATAAGTGGACGCTTATGTATGACTGTGTTGTGACCATCAAGTGTTTGCTCATTGGTGTTATCAAACATTGCATCGTAATGCTATTGTTTGCATTACTCATTGACATCAGGTGACATGACTCCTCTGCAGAAGGGACAATAAAAATACATTACAAAGGGAAATGTATTCAGCTATTATATTTATGCTTATGAGTTTCTTATGGTAGTCTACTTGCACCATGCATTGCAATGCTTTTTTTTTCAAAATCGGTTCAATAGCACGGTTAAGCCTATCTAAACTAATATTATAAAGAGAAAAGATTTGATTGTTTGTTTGCATTGAATAGGCTCCGAAACTACTGGTCCGATTTGAAAAATTCTTTCAGTGTTAGACAGCCCATTTACCAAGGAAGGCTATAGGCTATATATCATCACGCTACAACCAATAGAAGTGGAGCAGCAATGAAAAATGTTGCGAAAACTGGCAACATGTGACGCAAACGAAGTTGCGCCGGACAGCTAGTAGGGAAAAAGATATTGATTTTTATACAGGGTGGAATTTTTCACTTCAAATTCACTTCCCTCACTTGGGAATTGAACCAGCTAAACTTAGTAAAAATGACACCCTGTAGTGTTATGGCATCAATCAATAGGGTCAATCATAAGGATCATATTTCTCTACCTTCTATCAAACATGATAAATTAAATGAAAGGAACATCATGAAATCTAACTACTACCTGTGCCTGGCATGCGTTGCAATTGTTGTAACAAAGTATTAATAAAAACTGATTTTGAAATGCAATATTAATAATGGAATAGACATACTTATATCATAGATGTGTGCATTAATATTCATGTTTAGTGACCTTGTGGTCAAGGTCATGGAAAAGTGACTTTGAGGTCGGGTGACCTTGGAGGTTATGGTCAAGTAATCTTGGCAGTCTCTTTAGAATTCCTGTGCCCTGTAGTCACCGTTGACTCCGTAGCGGGGCTCTGTAGCCCCGCTTCGCGGACTCCTACTTCTGGGTGGTTTATAAAAAAATTACCACGAAAACGGCAGGGTCTATTCGCTCGCTCACTCAACCGCACCATCTCTAAGTTCCATAAAGTCTCCTAGTAATTATATTGCATTTTATACCGATCCCTTCAATACATTTTTTTTACGACAAACGGCATATCAGAGACAAAAAGAACCAACCTGCTTTTTGTCTTATTTTTAGGTGTTTTATATGATAGAATCACGAAACCAACAACTTGAGAAAAATACTGTTTACTACTGTATCAAAGGATTTCTTCGGTTTGGTTGGTCAGAGACAATAAACACCAAGAAACTTTTAGCTTTATATAAATTTAGGTGTTATTTAGATACGAAAGAATCGAGAAAATAAACGATTTGCGAAAATAACACTTTTTCAGCAAAAAAATCTGCCTTTTTCTTCAGTGCCCCGTAACGTAGACTCCAACCCTGATTATTCAGGCTATAAATTCGTAAACTCACCAATATACATGACGACAGTCCAGACGAGCACCACTCTGCGGCCCACAGCACCATCAATGTTCCAGAACCAGAAGGGAATGAACGTGGCGTAGAAGATCTCATCACCAAGCTCCGTGCCCAGCACGAACAGGTAGTACCAGAACTTGTTGTTGACGCTCAGCTCCACTGCATCCTTCCCGCCGCTATCCCCAGAACTATCCGTGTCGTACGACGACTGAGAACTACACGATATATTACTAGGAACCCTCTTGTGCTGCTTGATATCAGACTCTTCATTCACTCGCTCCAATCTATCCGAATGTAACACTTCTGATGATTCATTTTGATCCGTACTTTGATTACTTTTGTAAGTAACACCGAAAAAGTTTTGCACTTTTATCACTAATAATGGATCTTTTAAATATTCTATAATCTGTTCCCACATGATTTAACTCTACAGCCCTCTTTTACACCAAGTCTCAAGATTTGTGTACACACACACTTCCTATTCTAATCCCGAATGAAATCACACAAGTTTCCTCGCCAGTTTCTCGCGTTTTATGAAGCTTGCTCTGATCTGACAGAGAACAGATTGACAGCTGACAAGCTTGCGACAGTGACGTTTGGAAAATTATTGCCCCATAGAAAATGATGAACCACGGTTGGATCAATTGATAAGTTTGATTGTGTTTTATCTAGGCTTATGTCTTATACTGGGATGAGGTGTGAAATTTGACTTAAATAGTTTAATTACATAAATGCATAAGAAACACTTGATTCTTCTTTATGCTAACTAACCAAGAAACGTCATCGCTTTAACCTCTCTATCCTTTCGCGCGAACAGTAAAACCCCGCGTGTAGCCCTTCGGGGGCCACTTGATTACGCCATCGCGTGAGTCATCCGATATCGTAAAGATAAACACTTATAACTCGAGTTATATTAGCTCTAATCTTAAACGGTAAACAGTGTCGGGTTCGTGATGAACGGGGCCATTTATTAATAATAAACAACTCTTTTAGAACTACTTGAGAATTATACATATCCCATAGATATGAGAGAGATCGCAGCAAATACGTCTGTTTTCGTTGCTTATTTTTGTTTGGTAAAACTACTCATTCAATTTACACGAAAATTTATATCTAACAACACAAATATACAAGTAATCTAATGACAGTGTTTTTTAGGAGTCCTACATATATTATTCTTATAAGATCCTAACTCAAACTTCTTGTTAGAATCGGCCATTTTAGAATTCCGCTGTTCAAAGCATGAAAATACTTGAAATATCAATAAATATGAATAGATATGCCTCGAATACATGAAATAATGAATTATCACTATTTTTTCTTTGCTACTATTGTTTCCAAGACCATTTTACATGGTTAAAGAGTCAAATTATATTTTTTAATTTCGAATAACAAACTTCACAACAAAGGATTTTTTGTTGGCTCAAATCATAATTTTTTTGTTATTTTTTCAAGCAAATGACTATCTAAAAAGTTGCATTATACACTTATAACATACTATACATTTACTTACCAAAGTTTTACAACGTATATCTCACAAAAACAACACTTTTCCGAACATAATAACACGGGTTGCCATTGACGTTTGACATTCGACATAGACGAGTTTTTTTTTTAAATTTAATAATGTTGTGCCGTTTAGTATTACTAACGATTGGTTTTGTTTGAATCGACTACTAGTTGACCATAGAGGTAAATTTTGACAGAACGATTTAGAAATTTACTTTTTTTAATATTAGCGTTTAAGTTTGCCGGTGCGCCGTTGATCCTCGGCGTACCGAATTCGGTACGGCGAGGATCAGCGGTAACGCCCGCGCGTACCGAATTCGGTACGCGCGGGACGGAAAGGTTAATTTAGTAAACAAACAGCTGATGAGAACATCACTACCACTGACTTTAGTTTTCCTACCTCAATGATCACTACCAACACCACCACTACAAATTGTCAAAGTTGTCAAAAAGTTTTACCCGAGAGCGAGGTTGTTTGACCCGCAAATATTATTTTTTCGAAGTTATTAGTATTATATTAACTTAGGGATAAGTAATTACTACAATTTGATGTTCGTTAGCTTTTGGTAATCAAGCTGTTAGAAGATTTGTGATTTTGAGCAAGTGTTTGATGTGAGTGTTCATTCATCTAAGACTTTGTTATTTTATACCTGGATGGTTTATTTATCTTTTTATCTATTTTAACTATTGTTTGATTACAGCTTACATATTTACAAAGATTTCTCCTGAAAGATTAGTTTGTTGTGTCTATTAGAATATCATTGGAGTTCCAATCAAAACAAAAATTTAAAACATAATAAATTAAAATTGGTACAAAAGTGTATGATAATAATTTGAGTTTGTCCCTGTAACACAAGTTAGTAATCAGATGTGACAATATACATAAATCAATGACAAAAATGTTTAAGAAAAATGTAAAACTACTTTTATATCAACACAGGAAGTTAAGGTTTATTTTATTGCACATTTTCAATTCTACAAAGACATTTGGTACCTACAATATTATAATGAGTAGACAAAAACTATCAACAATGAGTTAACAAATTTTCTTATCTTTCTGTGTGTTGATTATAATAATGAAAAGTGTTTCTTAGTTATCTAGGACTTCTTCTAGTTTTTATTCTAGCATTACTTCAATAGTTAAAATTAATTATTTTTAAAAGTGACTATTTATCTTCATCATCATCATCTGCCTAGCCTTTTCATCAACCATGTTAGGGTTGACTTCCAGTCAAATCAACTTCCGCTGAATATTTATCTTATTTTTAATAAAATATTATTTACTAGTCATTCAGACTTCACATGCTAACTAAAATTAATGTTTTAGTCACAAGTAATTGCTCTAAATGCCCAGTTTTATTGAGCAGGAAAATCCCTATCAATTAATAAATAGATTATCTGGTGAGTTTAGAACAATATTCAAATAATTTCCTGTTGCAATTTTCCTTCTTATAGTCAAGTACATATTTTTCAAAAACATATCTAAAAATATTGTTCTGTATCCCAATTTATTTTGAGCTAGCATAGTATTTCTGTGGCTTCCATACTTCTAATTACAAGTCAACCCCTTTCTAGCTATACCAATGTGTTTTGGTCTTCCCTTACTCTTGTAACCACCCACATTATACTCTACACCTCTGTAATCTCATACATCAAATCAAATATATAATGATGAACATAGTACACATAAATACATTGACGAATACAGACGTTGCAATTAAAGCATGCAAAATTATAAATTTTCGTAATTATTGATTTACTATGCTGAATGTAACACCAAAATTTGGTTGAGGTCATCGTCATTCATCATTTCAGCCGAAAGACATAGGCCTTCCCCAACGCCACATTGACATAAGGGGGGTTTTGCCATAATCGGCACGCTTGGCAGGCGGGTTGGCGATCGCAGTACGGTTGTTACAAAAGCACAGAATGCTGCTGCCCATTCTCTGGCAAGTCCCTTAGTCGCCTCTTACGACACCCACGGGAAGATACGGGATGGTACTATTACATACAGAACCTTGTTGAGGTCATCGAACTTGGTTAATTGTTCAAGTAGTTGTTCTGTAAAACTGAAAAAAGAACTATAAAAAAGTTAGCATATTGACTTAATAAAATTAGACTGGAAGCCGACCCCAACACAGTTGCGAAAAAGGCTAAGCAGATGATGATTGTTTTAATAAAATTATGAATTAATTCCTGAATCAAAACTTTCCCATTTCTGTTATCAGTAATAATCAGTATGTCTGTGTGTGTGATTATTTCATTGTAATACAAATCCGCAGAGTACAGGCACTTATACTGTTAATGAATCTGTTATTACTTAGATAACAGTTGTGTAATGTGATGTTTTATCTAATTGTTCCATTCACTAGTCAATGTGCTTACTTGTTATTGAACATTGAGATACTTTTAAAACTAAAGTCCCTTATATCTAGTCTATTTGATAAATATTTCCAAGCAAAGTAATAATAAAAGTTATTGTCTAAAATGGCGTTCCGCAAATGGTCATTAGTTGGTGTGCCTCGGAAAAGTAAGATTATCCCTTAAAGTTAAATAGACAGACGGGAGAAAAATAATTATTAAACAGCCGCAAAATACGCGATAGATTTTTCATTAATGGTGTACCTCCAACATTTTCCGATTTTCTAGATGGTATGTATATACCTTGAGCACAAAAAGTTTGCGGAACACTGGTCTAATATATAGGGTCAAATCAAACTAGCCAGTGAAACTCCACAGATGTAATGTGAAAGATAGAAAGAAAATAGGTTTAAACAAAAAAATACAAGAAAAAAGTTAAATCTAATCACAAAAAAATAAAGACAAGATAATTAATTATTGTGTGTCTCACGGCTGCGCCAAATTAGGTAATCGAAATAGCCGAGCAGCAAGACTGTCTGAAGCTGGTTTTCAAGTAGACCTGCGGGTGTGGATCAATATCTAATGACAATAAATTTTGAACACTACATTTCAATTTACTAAAGGTACAGCTGAAAATGGGGTCGACGGCCGCTGATAGTTAGCACACTTGAAATTGTGAAATTAGTTTTATCGGCATTAGATATCGATAGCCATTACGTCTGCGGAGTTTCACTGGCTAATTTAATGTGACCTTATATTTAGGCAGGTTTTCTGCAGCAACATTGCTACTAAAGACTGTGTTTGTATATTTTTTTTTACTTTACTTCATTAGAAACTTTTCCTGTATCATGGGTGCGTTTACAAACATTTAGACTCACATAATAAGCTGGGGAAAAAGTTTCTTCGCATTTTTTAAGAAAATTCAAAACATTTTTTTAATATAGTTTATTTACATTTAACTAAAGTATGTAGGTACCATTTTGTTCGATAACTTTTTGCCATCTTGTAGGTAGGGACATAATCCCATTGCTATAGAATTTTTGGGACTTCTGATCAAAATACCGCGACAAGTGGTTTTGGCAGTCCTCTCGTGATGTTAACCTGACACTGCCTAAAGAATTCTCAAGAGACCGAAACAGGTGGAAATCTGAAGGTGCAAGGTCAGGACTACACGGCGGATGCATTAACACCTCCCAGCCAAACTCTCTTAATTGTTGCTGAGTGGCTAAAGATGTGTGAGGTCTAGCGTTATCATGATGAAAAACCACACCCCTTCTGTTGATTAATTCCGGCCGCTTTCTCTCAACTTCTTGCTTTAATCTCATCAGTTGTTCGCAATAGAGTTCAGAATCGATGGTCCTGCCTGGTGGTAACAGCTCATAATGAATAATTCCCTTCCAATCCCACCACACACACAGCATCACCTTGTTGCGAGTTAACCCGGGTTTCGCCACAGTCTGTGAAGCCTGACCGACCTTTGACCACGAACTTTTTCGCACGTTCTTGTCGTACGTGATCCACTTATCATCACCAGTTATCAGCTTCTTCAAAAATGGTTCGGTTTCAATACGTTGTAATAAAGAATCACAAATGAGTAGGTACACTGTTCATTAGGTTTCTTTCAGTGAGCTCGTGAGGTACCCAAATATCGAGCTTTTTTGTGTACCCAGTTTTTTTCAAATGCGCCAAAACTGTTTCGTGGTCATTTCCCAGTTCTGCAGCTACGTCGTAACTACTGATACGCCGATCTTGCTCCACTTTTTCAAAAATGGCATCAATTTTATCCGTAATAGGGCGACCAGAGCGACAGCATCTTTGACAACAAAATTTCCGGATTGAAAACGCTTAAACCAAATTTATGCTACTCTCACAGACACTGCACTAGGTCCATAAACATCGCAAATTTGTTTCGCGGCTTGCGTTACTTTTTTACCTTTTTTGTAGTAAAATTTTAAAATGTATGAATTTCTTCATTAGATTCACTCATCTTGACAGTACGAAAAACAAATGAAAATCACACATTTTCCTAATTTTAATTTGGAATTATGTTCTTTAAAAATTAAACTTTCAGTGATACCAAAACCAGCCAGATACAAATAGTAAAGCCAAAGAGATTTTATTACAAGTTCATTCATACTATAATGCGAAAAGACTTTTTCCCCAAACTAATACGTAAAACGCCAAACCCGGATCAATCACCTGGTAGGCCATACAAATATTTATTTCGTGAGGGAAACGATCCCGCGACACGCAGCGCAGCAGATTATCGCTCAGCCACTGCGCCAACAGAGCGGTCGATGCCCACTTTATTTAAAAAATAAAAATTAATAAATAATAATTAGGACATCTGGCCGATATGATGATGATGATTATTTTGGTATTGGACAATGGGCTCGGTTGCATTGTTTATGACTGTACTTACGTACTTTGTAAATAACTATTTTGCTTATTGAGATAGTGGAGTCTGGCTGATTCAATTAATCAATTTATCAACTCACGATCTACGACTCTAAGATAGTTATATTAGAATCACTTGTATTGTGATATAACCATATGTATAGGCATGCTAATCAGAGTACCAGGAAAACCTACCTACCTTGGGTAGGTAAGTATGGCACTACGGGAATCAACCAATTATAAGCAATGAATTATGTTCATCAGTGAACTGTCCTCAATTAATCTCTTGTTTATTGGCAACCCATGGTGCAAGTACGCATAAAATAGACGTTTCTGGACCACCCTTGGGATAGAAAAGCATCCACATTCATACTCAAAACTTTCATCACGACATTTTCCTCATTCCTCCGTATCACATGCCCATACCGCGACAACCGATTACCAGACATCTTTTCAGTCACCGGTGCCACTTTCAGACTTCCTCTTATTTGTTCATTTCTTATTTTATCCATTCGTGTAATACCACACATTTCCCTTAGCAGGCTCATCTCAGCCACATGCAAATGCCTTGCATTCATCCCTTTTGGGGTCCAACATTCTGATCCATACAAGACAGCAGGTCAAACCATTGTTTTATAAATCTTCCCCTTAAGTTTAAGGGGAATGCGGGAGTCGCAGATAGTTCCCGTGACCTGCCGCCATTTCATCCATCCAATGTTTATTCTGTGCTTAACACTATGATCTATTTCGCCATCGCTTTGCACGAGTGAACCGAGATACCGAATGCCGGAGCAGACAGGAAGATACGCGCCATCTAGCGCTATAAGTCCTGGGCTGGAGAGCCCGCCGAAATCGCATAAAATGTATTCGGTTTTAGTTCTGCTGATTTTCAAATCAACATTCTCCAGTTTCTGTTGCCATTTTTCCAATCTGCTCTGGATCTCCGCTCCATCTTCACCAACAAGATCAATGTTGTCGGCGAACAGCATGCACCAGGTCGCCTATTTCTGTATATGTTCGACGTCAAAGCGTCCATAATCAACAGGAAGAGGTAAGGACTCAAAGCCGACTCTTGATGCAAGCCTATAGCCACACTGAAGTCGTCGGTGTTGCCAGCAGCTGACCGGACGTAGATCTGTACCTACGTCCGGTCAGCATTAGGTGGTTTCTCTATCATAAATATTTTTAAATTTTTAAATTCGATCAATTTACTGAAAGGCCATAATCTTGAGGCAAAATACTCTTACTAATCTCCTTCATAATTCCTATCTACTCATACACATAAATGAGAACAGTGCCAAACACTAAAGCAAACACAACTGTTACAAAACCGTACTGTTCGAGCCACTATCTCAAGTCAGTCAGAGAACTATCAACACACCGCACCGTATCAAACAGAAGCTTTTTAAAAACTATCGGCGCTGATTAGATTCGTAACATTTGCTTAACATAATTACTTACTTGTAGCTACATCGTTGTACATGTGAATCTTGCGACAACAGTGGCTGTTATCGACTCTTCTCGTCTCCAATAAATAATGACCGGTCTGATAAGGGTGGTGTAGTCAGACGTCAGTCTATACTCGACCGGTCACTATGTAACTACGTATTGTACGCGAATGTGGACAAACTGTGCTGGAATTACAGTGTTGATTCTTGGATTTACAGTGACAGGATTAAACATGAGTGTTGTTTATTGTGTGTGTTTTCTTGACAGACAATAATTTAGTTGAAGTGTTAAGTTAAAAAAGTGGTAGGTAGCATACTATCATTATAGTGGCACTTACAATGAAAAAAACCTACGTACTTTAATAATAGGGTCTTCGAAAAGCATCCCCCTTATTATTTTTCGCTATCCATATTCTTACACTTAGATAAATAATATGTTTATTTCTTACCTCAAATGTTACTAAACAAGAATTACTTCATCTAATAAACAAGTTAATCATTGAGAGACAGGTGCCCGAAATAGACATTAAATTAGTATCTGTGTTACTTTCGATCAGGTCGCACTTAAAAATGTCAGGATTTACAAAAATTAAGCGAAGATTTTACGATACAAACTGTATCTTATTCCACACACTATAAGCGCCTGAAACTAAAGGTGATGAAAGATTCAATAAAATGCCATCATTTAGCAACTTTACATATCCACTATCCTCAAAGAGGTCCGCTATTTGCAAAATATAATTAAATCACGCAGCATTCAAAAACATAAAGGAAAAACGAACCTGTATACAAAGTTTCAGGTTAGTTTTCCCGCCTAAAACTCTGCTCAAGTATGTTTATATGTGTATCTGTAATGCACGTAAATCGATCGTACGATCCGACTCGAGGCTAGAGCTTATGTACCTAGGTGCATATACATGGCTTCCGTAGATCAATCGTCATAGATTGATAGCAAAATGATCACTATCACCGTGTCATAGGTCGGAAAACAGCGCGAATGGCGGCGGAGGAGGACATCGACACCCTCAAAATATATTGGGATCACTTCTTCAAAGCGGAAACTGGGACTTATGAGGTAAGCACATCAGAAATGGATAAATAAGCTACCACACTCTTCACACTAATTTAAAGGCACTATACATACGTGACCTATTCTTCGCAGTCATCATAATGTACGTGGGTTAATTTATAATTAACCCACTTTAAGTTAATGAATATACGAAAAAAAAAAATACGAATGATAGCCACCGCCAGCGGTTAAGCTTTCCTGCGCACAGAGGAGTCTCGGTATGCACTAGTAAATAAAATCCTATAAACGTTCGTTTATGAGGTACGGGCACCTATAGTACTACCGGTACTATAGGTACCCGTACCTCATAAACGAACGCTTACTCACAGCAGTTCACTTGCTGGACAAGGGCTCTCCAAATGCGCGCCAAGTATCTGTGTCCGATTACTTACGGTTTCCTCTCAAACTAACGCATGTTCCAACGGTCGTTGAACCTATCTATTATCTTGCTGAATACAAGTAGTATGTAGGCTAATCTATGACCTTGTTTACTTAAGTCACACAATACGAAACTTGTAAAGATGGATTGCGAAGTTTTGACTGCAAACTGTTTTCGCCTGGAAGTAATTTTGAACCATGTTTGTGTGTCGACGGCTGATGATCCACGCCACATGATGACTAGTATTATCTCTCCATCAGATTATACTGTTAGCCTCGGTCATCCCACTGTTGGGCAAAGACCTCTCACTACCCATAACTTCCAGTTCTTTTGATTCAGGGCCAATATGGAATGTCACAATTTTTATTACTTTAAATCTCCGTCTGACGCCAAACAAAGTACCAATATTTTTTCAAGTACCATTGATTCAGTTAGATCGATAACAAGTACAATATTACAAGTTAATGTAATTGTAGCGCATAAAGTAGCTCGTCGACCACGAAATGCGAAAGCGGCCGATCTATTATCCAATTGAGTCGCGGTCGCGCTCCACTGGCTACGCTCAAATGATCTATTGCTCACATTATCATCATTCATCATTTCAGCCCTGAATCACCCAGTGCTGGGTAGCAAAAATGACGAATGATGAGGCTATACCCATAGCCTCCCCTTTCACACTTCCCGGTCTTGTGCGTCCCTTATCCAGGTGTTTCCCGCGACTTTGAAGATATCGTCGACCCTACGAGCTTTAGGACAGCCCTGGTTTCTTTGGCCTAACCTTGGCTACCACTCGGTCAAAGCCTTGCTCCATCGGCTATCTTTGCGTCTAGCCAGATGTCAATTGTGGTGAACACCAGAAAAGGGCCGAGATAAATCTTTCTGCCAATTCCCAGAAAAATTATAAAACTTAGGGAATTGCAATTACCAAGTGGTCGCATAGATTTTCTACTGGAAATTATCTGTCTTGATATAATAAAGCTAAAGAGTTTTTCTCTGAAATGTATTTTTTTTTATTATTTACGATTTTTTTAATTAACCGGCTGATACCTGCGGACACAGCCGCACAGCTAGTTATTAACATACCGTTGTTAAGGTTGACATTGGTTGCAGAAATCGACGTGGCTAGATCTATTCCTGGCCGAGTTCCTGATTCGTGTCAACGATGGCGCCAACCCTAAGGAGCTGATCAAGTTCTGGTAAGGATAACACTTTAATCGATCAATGATAAACCTTTATTGTGTTTGGGCGGAAGTGCCACACTGTCTGAGGACATTTTCCCACGCTTACGACTTTGAGTTAATCTTGTTATCTATAATATATTCATAAAATCTATCTGTCTGATCTGATAACATTAATTTCAATCGGATGTTTTTCGAAATAGAATCTGAATCACAATAGGTACGGCGTGCACCTGAATTAAGATTTACCTCGCGTTCGAATTTGCATACTAATTTAAAATTTTAATGCGAATCAATAACCAAACCCAAGCACAGCAGCATCAAACAAAACAAAGGTACACTGCACCTATCCTGGTAGAAGCAAGCCGGGGAGGCTTGCTTCTACGAGATAAAAGACGATCACGAGGCCTAGTACCAGAGTAAGAAAAAGATGGAGATATACAATACAATACGATATACGTACGGTACAGCTCCTTCTATTTTCTTTCTCAATAACTGTGCTCTATATCGTGTTTGTCATCGTGTCAATTTCTTCATTATATAGTGCCTTTTTGTTTCACATCAGTCCGGTGAGTGGCGTGGTGACTCTGGTGGGTTGCGAGCTGCTGTGCGGCATCCACCGCGTGACTTCGTCCATCAACACGCACTACACCGTGCCGCTGGCGGGCCTCGACGCGCATGCGCCGCTGTCTGACCCCACACTGCCTCATATTGAGACGCACAATGACGCTGGCTGTAAGTAGTATATAAAATTAAATATTTCTCTCTTCAGCTTGTAATTTAGTTACTTACTGGTGCAACAAAGAAGCCAGATTCCCCTCACTTCTAACGAAGTGGCTGATTTCGTGTCATAAGCCTAGCTTATGGTGCTAGGTTGTTAGCACCTGTTTTGCAATGTTGGCTACAATTTACTCCCAGCCTTATAAATTTATTATCTGCCTTTAGCAGTTGACTGAACATAGGTCTTCTCGCTAACCTACGAATATTGTCGTTCTAGCTAGCCTGACCGAATCCCAGAACTTGGTCTATCAGGATATACAGATTCACATCCTGCTACTCCCTAACAGGGCATCTTCTAATGTTTTACTTCCTGACAGGCACAGAACAAAAACCTGAGGAACAAAAGGCGGGTTCAACGAGTCTATTCACTCGCATCAACACGCAGTCGTCGGAACAGATCCTCAGGAAGTACCTGCTGGGTGGCGTGGCCTGGAGGTGCCTCGTGCTGCTCAAAGCTTTAGGAGTCGAGGTGAGGAACCGCTAGTGATAACCAGCCTACTGCACATTAGTCCACAACAAATTTCATCCTGATGGCGCCACTGAAAGTTTCACTTACCTTCAGTAGCTAAAGATCATCCATGTAAAGAAGGTGAGATATGACCTGACCACCTCTCCTCAACCGATAGCCTAGAACCCTCCAGAAGTGTGCTAAGCGGATTCTAGGATAGACAAGACCACAATGGGCTCAGACTATCACCCTGGAATATACCACGCTCGATCCTTATCGGTTCTTTGTTCCCCTGTATCTGTCGACATCTGTCGTTCCTGGATAGCGAAGGACCGTCCTCCATTGCTCCATACACAACTTAAGTAAGGTGCGTAGAGTTGCATCTATCTTGTACAACTCCTGCACCCTCATGAGCCACGTATGCGGCACCGAGTCGTAGGCCTTCTTATAATCTTTCCAACGAGTAACCAGATCCTTTCGGGAGCGGCGAACCTGGTGCCTATTGGCCATATCAATGCGGAGCAGCTCCTTAGTACCACGGGACCCGTTCCTACATCCATTCTGAGAGGGAGACATTATGGAATTACTCCAATATGTTGGTTGATAATAGCTTACAAGTTGTGTCTTGTATGGCTTTGCATAAAATTAAGATCTAAACAAAATACCTGCCTGGAAAATTTAAACAGGGCACTGCACTGAAGCATAATCAGAACTGGTCTTTGTGTCGCTGGCACGTGTAGGTAAGCCCTAATTTTCTCGTCCTTGGCATTGTCTTCGGCAGAGGTCATTTTGCCTGCATAGTTTGGGCGCTGTCCCTAAAACTCTACTGCCTTTTCGTTGAGGTAATCCCACTTTAAAAAGTTGGAGAAGTACCCAGTAACATCTGCCAAAATGTAGTTGAATTTTCTAGCAATGTCTATAATAATAGTGATAGTTGTACGAAGACATGTGTTCATAGAGTTGGGATAAATCTTTTCAAGACAGTAGAGCAGGTGTGCAATAGTAGTTGCACGAAACTTGGTCCACTTTCTAGATAACAGTGGAGGTCTACAACAGATAGTAGTTGCGAAACAAATGGCATTATTGATGAAGTTGTGATAGTGTTGCTAAGATAGTGTGGTGTTCTACAATAAACACAGTAGTTGCATTGTGTGACGTCAGTCTAGGTACATAACAAGTTATCGGCAGGTTGGCACCCGCGGCGGAAACATACTGTTATCAAGACGCGGCGCGATCTACGTCGCTGATGAGTATCTTTGCAAGATCTATTCCGTCTTACAAATGCGCATCTAAACCGTTTAAACAAGGAAGAATGTCATAGTCGTATAATAAGACTAGGTACAATTGCAATCCTACTGCTACACTGCGCTACCTACTGGTGCTTGAAAAGGAGCAGTTGCGGCTTATTGGTACCGACCCCGTCTAACGAGTTGCAGATCGTGGGTTCGAACCCAGGAAGACGCGTTACTTTGCGTAATTTATTGTATAATCGTTATGTTGTCCATGCTCCATGCTTTCATTTCACAATCAAATACACAAAACCCTGTAGTTTGATAAACAACGTAGTAACATAACACGGTAATCTTAACATAGCAATCCTTGCATAGCGATACGATTCGACGGAGCATTGTAAACACTACCGGAAATCATTATGTTCTACTACAGTCAAAGTAGTCACATTATAATACGTATCGTGTTTGTAAGACAGGAAGCATTCTTAAAACAAATGTGTTTTATGTCACTCTCTGGCTATTATAACAATAATTTCAGAAAAAAATAAACGATATTTTGTTCCACAGTTTTAAGTATTGCGATTTCGCCCGACGCCAATTAAGATAATTTCTTAAAATAAATTATTTCGATTTTTTTTTTCTAAACTTGTAACTAAAAATATACCAGCTGTTGTTATGTATCTTCTTACACGTGGCGTGATTACTGAGATAATTTTACAGAAACAAGCATGTTTGACTAATATTCTGAATGAAAAAATTATCTATAACAGAATTCATGTTCATTTTCAAGGCAACATAAAAATTCTGCCTAAATAAAATCTCGCTATTGGATTTTCGCCTTTCGCTGTTGTGCCTCTTGTTTAAAATCCAACAGCACGAATTAATTTAGTGTTTTCAATTATGTGACGCCTAGCCTAAGTGTTTGTAAAAGGGTCCAATAAATACTTAGTTGTCTGATTGATAACAGATAACACAGTGCGCCTGCGTCTGTTATCTATCAAGTAGTGTGTACAGCTAATTGTGTGGTTTAACTAACTGATCGTAGTTGTAGAGATAGAAACGTGTGCTTACGCACGTATGCGTTTAGCATGTTAGGAGAACCCTAGTATCGGACTGTTTACTTATTAAACTCGGATCATTTACATACCCTTTGACAAATAGGTACATAAACAACCTGCTATTTAAACATTTTATCACGAGTTTCAAGCGAAAGATTAGGCAGACATGTTGGTTAAGTTAATCCAGATTTATCCTGTTATGTTACAATCCCATGCATGTAATTAGGCAGTGAAACTATTGCTATCAACCGTACCCAATCCAGACTTATACGGGGAAATTACTAATGAAACAAGCCACACTATTCCCGGCCTAGCAATTAAACCCAGTACCTACCTCCCCACCAATCAATACGATCTTCTTCTTCTTCTTCAACCCTTTGCCACCCAATGCCGAGTGTAGGTCTCTTCCGATTCTCTCCACTTTTGGCGGTTATGTGTCATCGCTATCCAGTTTCTTCCGGCCACTTTAATGAGATCGTCTGTCCACCTAGTCGGTTGTCTTCCCACATCAATACGATCCCTAGACTATATTTGAAGAATAAAGAATCTGTTTGAGGTCGTTGCCTCTTATCTCCTTCTTCAGTATTTCTCTAAGTCGTCATTTCAGTTTAGAACATGGAGGACTTACAGCTAATAAAAACAAACAATAAAGGGAACAATAGTCACCAGAAAGCCAATTACAAATCGTCACGTATATAGACATAAAATACAAATTTGATGTGTGAGCACAGAAACAAAATACACACCGCTTTAATTAAAGTAAAGCTAAAAGCACGATACATAGTTGGTTTGAAATTATAAATAAAATAATAGAGAAAATTACAAAAACAAAAGCTTACAATATAACCTAATCCTACTTGAAAAAATTGAGGCTTAAACACCTTCTGGCTGAATTCACACTAATTGTGAATGGATCTAAATCAAATTCCTTGCATATATCATTAAAAGTTCTGCTCGCACGCACAATATAACTGTTCTTTTCCAGCCATATCTGCTCTCACTTTCAAACAATTCATTATATCGTTGTAGGAACTTGCCCTACTTTTACAGCCTGCATCCTCGAACATTTTGTCATTTCTCTGGCTCACATGCACGTACCATGACAATTGATTACCGCACAACTTTTCAGGCATGTTTCATATGAATCAAAATAAAATAACCGCAGTAAAAACATTTATAATTAGCTGCTGAAGTGATTGTCAGTCTGTATGTTTGTTGTAAGTTGTAATTAGAGTTCGATAACCTAACATGCACCCCGCAGTGCACCGTTGATATGATGTCACAACACCAGCCACCGAAATGATAATGTAATGCATGTCTCTTTGTAACTAATTACCTCTCGACTGGTATTTGTAGTCTGTGACCTCGTGTTGGGATGAAAAGGAAGGAAAGTTACCTAGTACAAAATGGTACCTGTTTCCTTCCTATTAACGTTATGTTTCTGCTATTTTTATTATCAAATTCAATAGTCAGTTATTCAAATTAGGCTGCACTTTTTACAGTCCCCTAGATCTCCCGCCTTTTACCACTTTCTAGTGTTTTAGCAGAGGAGACAAAGTGGCGGAACAAACTCCCTAGCAACACATTTGTCTGTTAGGTTAGGAGAACTAGATTTTATACAATAGTTTGTAACTTAATATGAACAAAGAATCCACACATTTACATTAAATTATTGTCACATGTCAGCTACCACACACCAATGCAACAAAAAGCCATATTTTTTTCATGAGTCATTAGTGATTCGGGCATACCTTATTGAATAGAAAACGAATGGATTTGCTTCGTTGAAATTAATATGATTTTATTCATCTTAATGTAAAAGTGTGCTAAAGATATTTCTGCCTCTATATAAAGTGAAAATCGTGTGATCAAATTATTAATGGCCTCGGCAGACATAATGATATCTAAATCGAAATCTATCTAGGTGAATCTGCTCTTGCTGACAAATAATATCAGAATGTTGTTAAAGCCACAGCCCTACCCATCGTTTGAGTGACAACCCTAATCTGCACTGCAATGGCCCTCACTCAGTAATAAATCAACGAGCTTCGACAATCGACAAGCTTTTATGATCATATAAATTGTGTATAGTGAGATTATAAGTTGAAAGTTAAAAAATTAAATGAAAATTTTATTTTTCTTTTTAGAGCATTTAAATAAAAGCTTTTTTTTAAAGGTTTTTTTACTTATAATTTTATTTTACCATTTTTAGTTTTGCCGTAATCGTTTCTGAACACATTATTAAGCAAGCACCACGACCTCTGTCATGCTAAACTGAGACTTGTAGATATTCCTCTGGAGCTGAGTGATTGTTGTGATAGGTTCTGTGGGTGCAGCGAACATTGCTCAGTTCTGGATGATATGTATTTAAATATTGTAGATATACTGACACAGAATTCCGCACTTATAGAACAAAGTGTCGGAGGAGGGGTGGTTATATCACAGGGTGGAATAAACATGTCGCAGATGCTCACCGCGAGGCGCGGCTTCAATTCCAGATCTGGACCATGGCTGGTCGTCCAACCCGTGGTCGTATTTTTAATGAGATGGCTGAGGCGAGGAAACATTTTAAGGCTAAACTCAAATGGTGCCAGAACAGGCAGGATCAGCTAAAAATGGATCTCCTCGCTTCTAACCATAATACTGGAAATTTTAAACATTTTTGGAAGAACACAAATAAAATGAATGTGAGGCCGAGTCTCCCGGTGAGTGTCGGTGGTAATACTGACCACAGGAGTATTGCTGAAGCTTTTAGGGACCATTTTTCTGTACGGTCACCCTTGACCTCGGCATCTCATAGTGCGGTTGGTGCTGAGACCATTGTGACGGAGCAGAACCTAAAAATACCAGCTAAAAAAGTGGCTACAATAATTTCAAAAATGCAACGAGGAAAGTCGCCGGGTCACGATGGTCTCAGCATCGAACATTTTAAACATGCGGGAGTCCATCTGCCCAGGGTGTTGTCACTATTTTTCACTCTGTGCCTGGGTCACTCTTATCTACCTGAACCGCTCATGCGAACGATAGTAGTCCCAGTAGTTAAAAACAAGACGGGTGACACATCCGACATGAGCAATTATCGACCTATCTCGCTCGCTACCACCATGGCCAAGGTGCTTGACGGTGTGTTGAACGGCTGCCTCTCGCAATACATAGAAGTGCATGATGCCCAGATCGGGTTCAAAGCGGGAGTGTCTACAGAAAGTGCCATCTTCAGCCTGAAACATACCGTCAATTACTACACTGCGAGAAGGACGCCGGTGTACGCGTGTTTCCTCGACCTGTCAAAAGCTTTCGATCTTGTCTCCTATGAGATCCTATGGAACAAGTTGAGGGGCGCGGGTGTGCCGGCGGAGTATACAGCCCTTCTCAGATACTGGTATGCTCACCAGACAAATCGGGTGAGGTGGGTCGGTACTCTGTCGGATGAGTATAGAATGGAATGTGGTGTGAGACAGGGGGGGTTGAGCTCACCGCTGTTATTTAATTTATACATGAACCAGCTTATCGAGCGGCTGAGCGGCACACATGTCGGCTGTCACATTGACGGTATATGCGTCAATAACTTGAGTTACGCGGACGACATGGTGTTGCTCAGCCCATCGATGGGCGGGCTGAGAAAGCTACTATCGATCTGCGAGACGTATGCGGAGGTGCACGGCCTTAGATATAATTCCAAAAAGAGCGAGGTCTTAGTTTTCAAAGCACCTAGGCAGCAGCCCCGTCGTGTACCTCCGGTATTTCTCAACGGCGTAGAGCTCAAAGTAGTTGAAAGTTTTAAGTACCTGGGACATGTGGTTACCAGTGACCTGCGCGATGATGTTGACATTGAGCGCGAGCGCAGGGCGTTGGCGGTGAGGAGCAATATGCTTGCCCGAAGGTTTGCTCGCTGTACGGCAGACGTCAAAGTGACTTTATTTAAAGCGTTCTGTCAGTCCTTCTACTCGGGCGGCCTTTGGGTATCATATACGCGCCGAGCCTACAACGCCCTGCGCGTACAATACAATGACGCTTTCAGGATGCTGCTGCGGCTACCGCGGCGTTGTAGTGCATCGGGTATGTTCGCTGAAGCTGGCACGGATGGCTTTCACGCCATAATGCGTAAGAAAGCGACTTCCCTGTTGCAACGCTTGCGCAATACTCGTAACGGCATCCTGAAAGTGATTGTTGGCAGACCGGACTGCCCCATCCAAAGGCGTTGGGTGGAGGTAGCTATAGGTAGCTATAAGTAAATAAGTAAAGGACTAATAATACTAACATAGCATATAAGAATAATCATTTACTAACACACTAACCATTTATGGACTATGTAATGGGTCTGAAATAAAGAAATTTTATTTTTTTTATTTATTTATTATCTCAATCTCAACACTTTTTTCATATCCATGCTATTAACGTTGGGGAGTTCCATCGTGAGGAGACGGTCCTGGCTGTAGGATGAGTACATGATACAAATCGTGATTATCCATCAAATATGAACCCGTATGCAAAGTTTCGTGTCCACGCTATTAACCTTTGAGGAGTTCCCCCGTGAGAAGACGATCCTCACTGCAGGTTGAGCTCATGATACAAATCGTTATTATCCATCAAATATGAACTCGTATGCAAAGTTTCGTGTCCACGCTATTAGCCGTTGAGGAGTTCCCTCGCGAGAAGATGATCCTGGCTGCAGGTTAAGTTCATGATACAAATCGTGATTATCCATCAAAAATGAACTGGTATGCAAAGTTTCGTGTCCACGCTATTAACCGTCGAGGAGTTCCCTTATGAGGAGACGATCCTGGCTGCAGGATTAAGTTATGTCTGTCACAAGAATGTATTGTCTTCAGAACCAAAGGTGTGTGCAAAATATCAGCTCAATCAGACATCGGGAAGTGGTTGTAATTTACCTTACAAGATTTCACCGTAACAAACATACATACATACATACATACATTGCAAGTTAAATAAAAGCTTTTAATAACAGCATACCGTCGATACCGTCTGGTTCCAGAGCTAATTCAGTACATAATAAAGTATGGTTGTTTCCTTAATATCCAGGGTCTGTCATGCTGTCGACAGCTGAGCTCCGTGCTCATCTGGTTGTTCGGCGAGCTGAGCGGAGCGAGCAGCAACGCCGGCACGGATGCACCTCGGCCGGCCACGCCGCGGACGCCGATACATCAGCTATTCTCAAATAGGTATCATCTAGTTTACATTTGAAGTCATTGCAACAATGCAGTTTTCGTAGACCAACAATGCAGTTTTCGTAGACCAACAATGCTGGTTCTCTCGTGTCAATGAATCACTATTCAGCAAGGTAGACCGTAGCCGCTAAAGTATTAACGTACCGTCGCTTGTGGAGTTTTAAGAAGCAGTTTTAATCCCGACAGCTATCAGATCCAACTGTCAGGTCGGGTTATAAAACTTGTGGAATAAATGCTCGTTTGCGGTAACAGTTAAGCCTCTTAACTTAACCTCTCTTTGCACTGAACCGAGCATTGCAAATCCAGCAGTTCGCTTTCATTTAGGTGTCAGTGTGTCACGCAGTCTTAGAGAGAACGGGCATTAACTGGGAATGAAATATACTAATAACACCACGTCTGCCATTTAATAAACTAATACACCTTTACATTATAATCAGTCGCATCTATTCGATGCCAGATCTACCTTATTTTGAGCATGTATCATACATGACCTGCCCTCTATTATATAGTAAATAAGACCATTCTAGGTACAACAATGTTCTTTGGCAACAATGTACTTATCTCGTAAACTATAAAATGTCACGTCTGCACTAACCTATACCAAAGAATAAAGAAATCAGATTCAGAAATTCCCGATATGTATCTTCACTTGAGGCACAACACTACCCCTACAGTACGATTACAGTTATTTTACCTTCAGTCTTGAATCGCTGTAAAAGTCACAGTGCATTTATGCTCGTAGTAATAAGGTTGTTGTTATCACTGACTGACAAGTCTGTCTACATTATTGAGATCTTTATTTTTATGAGAATATGGTTGCTGTTGGTCTGCAGCTCTCAGAGGTAAAATAATCTTGATAAAACTGTAGTTTAGCTGAAGCACGCAATTTTACCAACTGTGTTGGGGTCCGCTTCCAGTCTTACCGGGTGCAGCTGAATACTGGTATTTTATATTGAGCGACTGCCTATCTTACCTCCACAAACCAGTTAGTACTGAATAATACCATATCCCTTGGTAAGACTTCTCAGACATTCGTGTCACTGACTACCTGTAACAACTGTCAAAGGTCTATATTTAACAGCCGGGCCCAACGGCTTAACATGCTTTCCGAGGCACTGAGATAACTCGGTATATAATAGATCACCCATATACGGCCCAACCTAGGCAAACCCGGCTTAACCGTAAGATCGTCCCGAGCGGCTGCTATTATTTCACCACGAGCACTGGTCATAATCATAACACTGTAGTGGCGAGCGATAGATTTTTATTCCAGTAGCATGGATGTACAAGAGTTTCGCTTCTAGTTTCCCTATTCTTTGCCTATACTTTATCACTGCTACAATGTAAATAAGTATTAAAATGTAATCTTAGCGGGGAGGAGCCGCAAACAGACCTTGTCTGCCCTTGACACCGCGACACAAATCGAAAATAGATGGAATACCTTCTGCACTCAATTATAAATAATTTTATTGCCTGTTTACTACAAATGATAAAGTTTTATGTCTTCATTTCTTACGTCAGAGTTGAATTATTTTATATTCTTTTAGATTTAATTTGCCTATAATGTTTTGTCTAATGGCTGTTACTTATATTAGTGAATCGAACACGTTTATTGCGGTAGGTTCCATAAGAAAACACTCGATAAATAAATGACGGAGTCGTTACTTATGTTTGTCATGCGCAGAAGCATATTCCGATGAGCTTTAATAGTGTTGATAAGGGCCGTAACTCCTTAACTTACGGTATTTTTCTGCTTAGCGTGTCGATGGCAATCTAAATTGTGTCGGCCCAAAACTGAGCCAATAGTTTGGCGCCCTTTGTAGTGTCCCTCAGTTCCTGTAATGAACAAACAGCAGGACACAATTTTAAGTGCCGCATCATTTGTGGAACAGCACCACATTTACACTCCAGGGTAGTCATTAATGAATCTCCACCTGATCAGCTTTTCCTTGCTGCAACCAACCTGGGTCCGAAGTCTATTTAAAGACTTCCAGGTCAGCCATGGTAACTCATGTCCAGGTGGGAGACTCTCAGCAGGTCGAACGAATGGGTTAGGTAAGAATGCACTACCTCGCCACTGCGCTAGTCTCTCCGTATGTGTTCTGTTTCAGAATATGGTCAAAACAGAAGCCGATCGCTGGGCAGACGTCGAAGGTGCAGTCCGCCGCCTCTTCGGAAAGAGGCTCCGTTACTGGGAGGTAACTGAAATAATATCCACAAAATACTTTTCACTATTAAAAGTCGGCTTCCTGCTGACCAGATGTAGCAGTTATCAATATGTATCTCTAAATAACTGTAATATGATCCAAAGCGCGATGGAAAAATACACTGACAGCAAACAATACATACTTATTGGCATATTAATTATTATTTTGTATTCTTAGTAATTTTGTCTTTTCAACAGGTCCAGACACTCACTACAGCCCAAATTCGACTCGTTAGAAAGAACAAAGAAGAGGCTTTCCAAACACACAGACCAGTCATCAGAATCAGGAGACTCGAACGATGACCTGCAGCTCCTCAACCGCTCTCTAACCATCAAGGTGTGCACGCCCAATGATGACTTCGAGTACTTCAACAGCACCCGGTCTTCCAACGAGCACAATAACGACTCCTACTACGATCCATTTTTTCCTCCAAGGAAAGCCAAGCCCAAAGCAGACGATTACATCAACGACAAACACAGAGAAATCATCAACTCTGAAATCACAACATTCCAATTTACTCTAATTATAACTGATTTACTGCAAGAGTTGTGCAAAGCTGAGAGCAGTTTGTCGGGGTCAGAAGGGTCGCAAATCTCCATGCAATGCATTAACTTTTCCTTAAGAAATCTATGCTCGTTACAGTTTAGTTCAGTGCCTCAGTCACAACAAGATAATACTCAAGAAGTTTCCAGAATAAAGGTAGCTTTAACAGAACTACTAATGGTGTCACTGGACCAGGTTCTAATCCACTCGGACCTCTGTGCCAAACTGATCAACAACGGTATTCTACCGATGTTGCTTCGGATATTAGAAGACGTCATCTCGAAGTGTCGACAAAACAAACTCGAATACCAGAACCGTAAGGAGGATAAGACTGAATCGGAAAATTTGCTCAAATTCGTGTTTGGTATCGCGTATTCTATAACTGCGTTCTTCCATTGCTTGTTGATGCAATGCCGTAGTGTAGACAAGTTGAGAGAGTTCACAGATCAATTCAAATTATACGGAGAGTGTTTGAAAGGTGGGCTCTTGAAGGAATGTATAGAGCTCATGATTAGGATACCTGCAGAGGAACAGGAAAGCGTTGTGTTAATAAAAAAGTTGATAGAAACTATCGGAAAGTTAGTGATTGGTATGAAACGGGTTCGCAGTGAGGTGATACATTCCGCTGCATGTCCTAGAACAAGGCACAAAGTGTGTCGACAGCGCGTGACTGCGGGCATGCACCATCATCACGACATCCTCGGAGAAGCCAGCACAGGACTGCCCATCTCTTCTGCATGCTGCGTGTCCGTACTGTACGGAACTCTAACATCACTACTAACTGACGAAGAAGTATCGGCTCAAAGTGTTCTGAGACATAAAATTTTGAAGGTGATGTTGAACTGTGGAGTATGTTGCTGCTTCTCACCAGGGCTCTTAATGGAAAGCATTGTAAGATTAATGCTAACACACAGCAGCGTTGCCTCCTTATGTCTGCAACTCTTAGAACATACTGTATACGGAGAATTAGGAGCCAGTATACTGATACAAAAAGTGACGGATCAGCTGCCGTGTTCCATCTGTGAACCTTGTGATGAGAAGAAGGAAGTAGGCAGGAGGTTGTGCTCACACGGCATCAGCCCCATAGAGAGGAAGAGTGTCTGGTCGTTTCTGTACCATTACAACTCCTTACTGCAGTTGGACAACCATAACAATGTACTGCACGCAACTGTCAGCCACATTCTCAGGGTGACCCCAAAGTGCAGGATGGAAATGAAGAGTGAACTACTGTTCAGTGTCATCTACCCAACTTTCATCGTCGCCAAACATAGATACATCATACGGATGGAAGAGTCAGCTTATTTCCTCACCGTATCCTGTTTAAACATTTTCGCAAGTTTACTGAATACTGTATCTTTCGCAGAACAATTCATACAAAAAGGTGGATTGAGCTATGTGTTAGAATTGGTATCATTATCGGAATTTTCCAACCAATGCTGTTCTATATTAGAGATAGCAATAATCGTGGAGGTTTTCAAACTAATCAAGGAAAATTCCGAACAGACTTACTTCAGAGAGATGAGTTCGTTAGCCTCAGTGCAGATGCTGTTCAAATCTTTGACAGAGGTGACTGACAAATGCTTTAAGATATACAAACTAAAACTGCCGTTCGAGAAATTTAAAGATCTGTGTGATATCAGTAAAGAACGTGATATGTTAGCTTTCATCCATCCTACAGAGCTGCAATCAAGTAAGCAGTCTTCGCCTCAGTCGATAAGGTCTAATTTCGCATCAAGTGAGAGTATTGTCGAAGAGACCATAGCTAATCACATAGAGGTTTTGAAGAACGTGTGGACGTTCTGGAAGACGTGTGCGTGTCTGTGCCTGTACAGCCCCATGTTCCGGGAGTACGTCGTGAGTGAGAGCGTGTTCCTGGACAGCTACGCGCTGCTGAAGGTGCTGCTGCACTACCTGTGTAACTGCGAGTGTGGGCCGCACGAGATGAGGGTGCTCATCAAGATTACGGAGGCGTTGCTCACTGTGCAGCTTTCTGCGTCCGGTGAGTGATTTTTAAATAGTTTTTCTTATTCTTGTTATTTGGACGAATCATTTCTTACTTTAAAATAACAAACTGCAACTAGATAATTCTGATTTTTTCTAAAACCAGTCGAATTTGAACTAGAAATATCAAAGAATCTAAAGAATTTTGAACTACCTGTTGACTAGTCGCTTTAATATAACTTGTTGTGATACTATGTGGCTTCAAACCCGTTACATTATAAACGAGTGTCATCAAAACATAATTAAATAAGTTCATTAGTGCATTGGTTTTAATTGCATTAGTATGAATCACCGAAGAGGAGTAGTATCATAAGCTGATCGACTGATCCCTCTAATCACATAACTAGCATCTATTCGTATAATTAACTGCATGTTAACATTTTACGTACGAAAACTAACCTTAATACAACACAATAAAGGCGATATCAAAAGGTAAAATTGTTACCATGAATACGTGAGGTTGACTATACAATAACCCGCAGTAAGCCGATATCCCAAGCTCAAGAGCAGAAGCCCTATACAGTTTCAGTATAAAACATTGAAGATTAATCAAACAAGCGATTTTGAACTGTAGTTAGATTCATTAAATTTCATTATTGTTTGAAGACTACTGCAATGCAGAACACAGACGGTTTTGAAGTTTAATTGCGTAGGATTAAAGTTCGTTATTGAAGGTCATTAATGAAGCTATGGTCCCATCCAGTTTGACGTCACATGTGTCTCGCAGGCCGGTCGTGTCACAGTAGACTTGATTACAAATAGTTTCGGACATCAATGCACTGACATTGACACCACATCAACATGTCGCATGTCGTCAATTTTATAAAAAGCTGTTTATCGACTGATCTTTCAGATCGTATCCATAAAATCCTACTGCTTTTAATATTGTGTATGGTGCAATGTTCTGTCTCGTTTTTGGAAGTAGAAGACACCCATACATTTCCTTTTCGGATTAGCGTAGCAAAGTTACCTACACTTATCGACGTGGAATCGAATGTCGAATTTAGTTAAACTCGTATCGAGTCGCGAAAGAAGACGCAATTTACCCAGATTTATTTGAACAGAAATCGGGTGAATGACGTCTTCTTTGCTTTATTGCATAAAAATAAAACTGTTTTTACCGGCCCTACTGGACTCCGTGTGGTCACTCCGTAATAAATCACACAAAAACTTGTTTTAGGTACAATCAGTCCTACGATTTTTCGACTTTACCCTAAAGTTTGTTAACAAATAAGCTGTAACTATTACCTTCTCCCCCCAGATGTAACTTCGGGGCGTTCAAAAGACACGAGCTGTGCGCTGGTGCGCGTGGCGCTGGGCGCGCCGGGCGCGGCGCTGGAGGGCGGCGGCGGCCTGCGCGCGCTGTGCGAGGCGCTCATCCGTGTGGCCGCCGCGCGCGCCGCCCGCCACCACGCCATGCCGCGCCGCCCCATCGCCAAGGTACCGTACTGTACAACGATATAAGCCAAATCAGCCTGGTGGTGGGTGATATCACCCCTTAAATCTTTAAAACGTCAATTATCAATGAGAGAAGTTGACTGCGGTGTCCACGATAGTCCTAAGTCAGGGTTTAGGACTTGGCCTGTGGACGGTGGGTAATGGGCTAGCTCACCGTCCGTCGGTCTTTTGACGACAGGCCGTGCCGACGGCGCGTTTGTGTTCCACGCGCGCCTCAAGGAGATGTCAGCAAATGGGAAGGGATCCGAAAGGGCCGCGATACCTGCCAGGACTGCAGGACTGTTCGAAAGAGATACCGTAGCACTAGAACACAAAGGGCTAAGAAGGAACATGGATGGGTTTTAGTCAGTACAAGTCTGACACTCCCTTCCGCTCCGCCCAGAGCGGGAGGGGTTATTTGAGGATTTCCCATCCGAAAAAAAAAAAGGTTTAGGACTCGTCATTACACTACATCCGCTTTTGAACTTACTTTCAATGAAGAATGATATCCATTGGTCATTAAACTCAGTATAAGCGTGCCCTACACCACACGTGTAAGCCGAGCGACCTCAGAGAAAGGTTTCGTTAACCTTGACCTACAAACTCGTCTTTACCGACTAAGATTAGAGGCACGATTAAGGTTTGTTTTCGTTACCATTTTAAAATGATGATGATAACGAACTTCAATTAACGCCTTGATTCATTGATAGCATAATGCATGGACGTTTCCACAATACGTTTCTGAACTTTAGCGTCACCAAGTATCATGAGAAAAGTGGCCATTTTCATTAACAAATATCGACACCTAAATTCTCAACTAAACTAAAGTAGATTCGAGTCTTCATAACAAAAAGAATTTGTTTACTATTTGTTTTTGTTGTTTTTTTGTAAACATTTCTTTTATTATTCTAATATTGTTACACAAAGCAAAGTTGTTATAGCTTGTAAAGTTTCGTATACGACACACAAGCTATCTTCGCCTAATATTAGCTCATCAGACCGGTTTCCGCACAATCGAAACTGTATTTAATTGATAGCAACAAATATAGAGTTCCCTCAGAAAATATTAAATTACGAATACTCTGCTCTACTCAATTTATTTATTAAGAGCATTATTGGATATTACTGAGACGCATTCAAAATGATGGTCAATAATACCTGCTCACTTTTCATTTGTTTTTATACAATTTAGGCAGTTTAAATGAAGATAAGACAAAGACTTACCATCATCATCATTCTCTTGCCCTTATCCAAATTCATTTGGGGTCGGCGCAGTTTGTCTTCTTCTTCCATACTTCTCTATTACTTGTCATCTCATGGGATACCTCCTTTCTTGCCATATCATTCTTCACACAGTCCAACCATCGTTTCTTTGGTCTTCCTCTACCATTATACTCATCCACATTCATACTCAAAACTTTCCTCACGACATTTTCCTCATTCCTCCGCATCACATGCCCATACCGCGACAACCGATTTCCACACATCTTTTCAGTCACCGGTGCCACTTTCAGACTTCCTCTAATGTACTCATTCCTTATTCTATCCATTCGCGTAACACCACACATCCCCCTTAGCATTCTCATCTCAGCCACATGCAAATGCCTTTCATTTATCCATTTTATGGCCCAACATTCTGATCCATACAAGACAGCAGGTCTAACCATTGTTTTATAAATCTTCCCCTTAAGTTTAAGGGGAATGCGGGAGTCGCAGATAGTTCCCGTGACCTGCCGCCATTTCATCCATCCAATATTTATTCTGTGCTTAACACTACGATCTATTTCGCCATCGCTTTGCACGAGTGAACCGAGATACCGAAAGTCGGAGCAGACAGGAAGAAACACGGCATCTAGAGCTACGACTCCAACTAAGTAACTAACTAGTTAAGACAATAACTTACCAAATCAAGTTAAAAACATACGTACGTACTTCAAATCCATCCATTGCGACTCGCACTTGACCGGTTCGTATCAAAATATATGAGAATGCGGAATAACTTAACACTCAACAGTGCGGTCGCTCACATACGAACATCATTCATTTACCGTCGCGTCGCTCTTGCACTTGGGTGCATACAATACTTCATAGTGCCGTCTAGTTTAGTTTTTATTAAGTGCAATATAGGACTTACTAGTGTATGTGAGCTTATGGAAGCTTTTTAGTGCGTGTGTGTGTGATTTTTTAATCATAGAAAAAGACAATTATGGAGTTGTCTGCAAACGATTGTTTGACAACAGGTAGGCCATCTTATCGTATTTAAATAATATCTATTTCCTTGTGGGTCAGTCTCGCATTCAGTCTGCTGTCATGAAAGGTGTTGCAGTCTCCTAAATCACTAATTTGTAATTTGGTTTGTACGATCTTATTGTGGAATTGTTAGTTAGTCCTAAAATTAGAATAATAACAGGAATCTAGAAGATATTAATAAGCCAAGCTAAAGCTATTAAATTATTATTTTTTATTAAATAATATTTATTTTCTAACATAAAACGTGGGTAAACTACGTGGGTAAGATCAGGTGTGCAAATAAAACTTAACATATAATCACGCTTTGTAATCCCCGATGGGTTATGCTGAGCTGTACTAAATAAGTACTCCCACATTTCGCCAGATAAGTTTAAGTCCCATATCGTGGGGGCGAACCTATCGGCACAAATCTATAATCCATGGTAACTATTGAGAAATTCCTGATGAAAAAACCCAATAACACTTTGCCCGACCCGGGAATGGAACCTAGGGCCTCATGCAGCAGTCGCGATTGCGATCTCTAGGCCAACGAGTCAGTCAAATACTTAAGTACTCATTGATTTCAGGTAATACAGAAGCTTAAAAAAAATAGGTTTTCCCAAAATTGCATACCATAATATAAAACTGACACTGGATGTGACTACATACTATGGGTGGTCGTGTCCAGGGTTTGGCATAATCTGGCATTCCTGTGCGGTGCTACTAAATGATTTAAGTGGCTTTGATTTTGTATGTACTTACTAACAATAGCTTTATAAGGTTTTTTGTGTCACTAACGCTATATGGACTACGTCTAAAATAAATGTCTTATTATTATTAAAACTAGCTAAAATTTAACAAATATTAATGTATCAATTACAAAAAAAATAATCATGCAAAGCCTAGGACTCAAATTCGGAGCCTCAACATCACTCAATCACTCAATCCTAAAACTTATAAATGTTAGAGGTACAGTAGACCCCTGAATAATATAACAGATGATGGCACCAAATGACATAAAACCCGTCCCATAAACCGTAATGTGAATCGAAGTGGAACTATCACATCGGCATAAGGTTCAAGTTTGATGTAGGTGAAAAGTATCGGATTCCCTGCGGTGGTGGACACTCAATCGTAAGATACCAGAGAACGGTAAGGCTGTTTGTGGTATGTCCCTCGGTATGTAACAGTATTATCGACATATTATATTTGAACAAGACCTAACTGTTGATTAATAGTAATTATGCATAATTGAGAGCAGTGGTGGCAGTCCCAACTTACGTGCAGTAAGCCGTGGGTTCGAACCCAGGCAGGCGCATTACTTTGTGTAATTTATTTCATCACCGCTGCTCTCAAAACGGTGAAGGAAACTATCGTGAGGAAACCGGCATGTCCTAGAACTAAAAAATCGAAGACATGTGACATCTACCAACCCGCACTGGGCCCGCGTGGTGGATTAACAGCCCAGTCCCTCTCATAGAGAGGAGGCCTGTGTCCCAGCAGTGGAAACATTATAGGCTGATGATGATGATGCATAATTTTACAAATGTCATTATTTCAGGACAGTTAGCTTGTAAACTTAGAGTTATAATCTGCTATAATGGATCCTAATACTTTTAATAAAGCTCTACTATTTACAATGTTATTGAATTCATCTGAGCAACATTCATCTTGACAACTCTATTGGTGTGTTAGGACATCGTGTTACAGCACCAAGAAGCATTTTAGCCTGCAATTGGCAAAAAAACAAATAAATTCATTGCATAAGTCGCTGGAATAAAGTTATTTATTTTTCTTTATACACTGTTTTTGTAACTCTTGATAGCGAAATTTGCCGAAGAACATACTTTAGTGGTCTACCAGACTTAGATCTTCGTGACGTCAAACGTTATAGCCAGCAAATATAGAGTTAACCATCTGCAGCTAAATAAAACTATAAAACTATCATATTTCTCTGATATATAACCGAACAGTGATCATAGTCGTTGATTAATATTTACCACAAAATGCTGTCAAGAACATTGCTAAGGAATAGAACTTCTTTACAGTGAGTATAACCGTATTAAAGAGTACCCATCATCATCATCATTTCAGCCCAAAAGACGTCTACTGCTGGACATAGGCCTCCCCCAAGTGTCGCCACATTGCCATTTTGGGGGGTTTTGCCATAATCGCCACGCTTGGCAGGCGGGTTGGCGATCGCAGTACGGTTGTTACAAAAGCACAGAGAACGCTGCCGCCCATTCTCTGGCAAATCCCTTAGTCGCCTCTTACACCCACGGGAAGATATGGGATGGTGCTATTCTTTACGTCCAACACCATACAAAGCCAAAGAAAGAGTACCGATTCCTCTAAACTAGTAATCTAGTCACCTGAAGAGAACCTTCTAGAATGTTGGTAAAACAATTGACTGTTATAAAATCCTTGACTGTTAGCTTTCACCATTTGAAACATAATACTCTTAGGTGCTTCCTAATAATAGATTTATTGCGTCAGATGCGATCTCATCTAAAATTACAATACCTGTATAGGTAGGTGTTGTTTGACAAGTTCATCCAAACTAGCATGGCTTCGCTCACGTTCCTAATATTTACTGCCGTATCTATAAACAAGTCAAAGTGTTTCCTTGAATAAATGTCATTATTAGGTACGATTTTAATTATTTAACTAACAGTGTTCTGGCTACGCCACTTTCTGACGCAGCTAGAACACTTTACAGACTAGGTATGCTAATATTTAGTTAGTTAGAGATTGTATTTTTAGTTAAAATGTGTTAAACTAACCATAATTATTTGCGACAAAGACCATTTTGGTGACAAAAAAAAAGTTATTAATTGCTTGAATTTGGAATTGGAACTGCTAAAGTTAGAATTGTTAGCTTAGCTTTTTTTGTCCTTTCTTACTTAATTTAAATTCTAGTCTATTTCATATAAAAACATGCATAAGTACCTACCTACTGAAGTTCAAATAATTACTTTAACTTGACTAGAGATACCAGGGTTAGAGATTGTTGCGGCGTTTGTTACGAAACTACAGTCGCGTGTCGATGTTTGTTATTTTTGTTTATTTTGTGGCTATCTTGTTTTTGAGGTTATATTAAAACTCCTCGAGGTGAGAGGTCTGTGTCTATTCATCTGTTTTCTTCAATTCTCTCTTGTCAACCGTCACCCTATAAATTACTCCTTTTCCTTTCATATCAATTCTGTATCTGTTTTCTTAATAAATAATGTATGACCAGCTCCAAGGAACCAACATAACCTTCCCGAGAATTTAAGTAGATTTGACAAGTAACTCAATACACTAAATTGGATAATAGCCTCTCCTAATACTATTGAGTTTAGAACGTAGACCGAACCACTACTGTGTAAAGTCCGTAGCTATAACTCTCAATTGTATAATATCCTAAAAATAATTGAAGTTCACTGACTGCTCTTACCTAAACCCCGGAAGATAGCTGATGACGTGTTACTTTTTCAAGTCCTGTTTGAATACGCTAGTGCCTTTCGTGTCCTGTCGCCTAGTGTGAGACTTTTGATATTGGCAAAGTGCAGGGCTAAAACCACCAGATTTATGCAGCTTGGTGCCTTGAGCAGCCTAGCGTATTTAGTACCCTGGTACATTTTGTACGCTGTCATCTTGAGAGACGTGTGGTATTGATAAAGTGCAGTGTGTGGGCAGGTGCCGCCGCTTCTGTGTGCGTCGGGGGGCAGCTCCGCGGAGTGCTCGTCAAGCGAAGACAGCGTGGCCGGGCCCTACGCCAGCGAGCACAGCGAACCCTACGCTACCAGGCCCGATGAGGGATATGAGGTGGGTACAACAACTTTTGTTTATAATATTTATGACAACGGCTTTATTGCAAAGGGGTTTATACATAAATGCTGGTCAAAGGAGATGTTCCAGAAATTTATGGAGCCTGGGCTAGCACTATGTACACTATTTGTAAATATTTCTAAATAATACAGTAAACGGTTTTTATTATCAATTTTCTTTAATTTCACTTCGTTTTAATGTTCATTCAAGCAACACAACATAAAAATTAAACATGGTGGATCAGATCAGCACGTGATCAGCAGGCGAAAAATGTCATTTTGACAGTTATATTTACACACGTTAGTCAAATGTCATTGTCATAACTGCTTTAGTAAACAAAACAACTGGAATTTCGAAAATCTCGGGTTTTAGTTTGTTTTGTTTGGTTTGGTTGAACAAAACAACAAGTTCAATCCAAACTCAATGCAAATAAAGACTCAAAGACGGCACTTTTTAAATTGTCATAGTCGTCAAACATCAAACAACTATCATGGCTGCCCTAAAAATAGGGTTATCGTAGTAAAAAAACTTATCAAATGATAATTATTGTACGACTATACCGTTCTTCAAATTATTTTTTTAGCATTATAAGATATTCCTCTATTTTTTCCTATTTATCTATGTAGTGTACATAGTGGTAGCCCAAAATCAAACATCTCCTTTAGAGACGCCTAAAAAAATATGGTTAAGTAAGCAGTGGTTCAGCATTAAGCAACGGTTATGAATACATTAAATATAGAGGGTTACCGGTTTAGTGGAACTGGCAAATTGTTTCTATGTTTAAGAGTTGGTGACTATTTACAACCGGGTATTGTGACGTGGTCTATGTGCACTTGAGGTGTACGCCATGTCACGATCATCCTTGGATGTGGCCTACGCTATTTCCAGCTATGGACTGCGAATTGCAATGGGCTTGATTGACGCAGAATATTCTTTAAAGTGCTTTCAAAATGATATTCAAATTCAGCTTCTAATCTCATTTGCTACGAGTATCACTATCCTTGGAAATGCAACATACTTGATTTTGCAGCCACATTACAAATCAAAGCTTGTGTTGTTATTTCGCTAATTTAAATACACTCGATATCAGCCAATCAAATGCAAATTAATTAGCTAACAAGGCAAGCTAGGAAGGCGTGGCGTGGGCCCCAGCGACTACAGTGTTTCACAATGTTTTTAAAAATGACGGAGCGTTCAATAATTTAGCCTTCATATATGTATATAAAACTAGATTTAATCTAGTTTAGAGGCGAAATTAAACTTTCATACTAGACATTTACAACAAAGATGGAATTTAAATAGGTACCTATCTGCTTGTTGTATTGTGCATTTGGTAGTATCAGAGCGTATAAAATAACTTCCCGATAACATTATCATCGCCACGGCCAAGAAGATGATATTAAAAACAAAAAGTTTACAAAAAAACCCTGTCCGTATGCTCGTCCACGTGCTTATTTATAGAGGCTTATTGAACTGTATCAATGTTCAATCTTTTTTTTTTTGTTTTATAAAAACTGAGAGTCCACGTGTATTGGCACATGGACTCGTTAAACTTCTTCTATACACACAAAAAGAACGATCGAGTAATAAAAAGGATGCACTTTGTTTTAATGAAGGCTTTTAGATAAGTATCTAATTAAGATTTTTTATTCATTTTAACACAGGCATAAACAATCCTTAAATATAATAGGATCCGCACCCTTAGCTTGAAAGTGAATTAGGTTTGGTTGAATTTAATTCGGGCATCATGACAAACACGACCCAACAAACAAAGTCTTACAAACTTTCCGCAATTAAAACTTACTAGCTGTCCGGCGCAACTTCGTTTGCTTCACATTTTCCCCGTTTTCGCAACATTTTTCATTGCTGCTCCACTCCTTTTGGTCGTAGCGTGATGATATATAGCCTATAGCCTTCCTCGATAAATGGGCTATATACCACTGATATAATTTTTCAAATCGGGCCAGTAGTTTCGGAGCCTATTCAATGCAAACAAACAAACAATCAAATCTCTCCTCTTTATAATATTAGTTTAGACGTAAAGTTGTTTACACAAAATATATGTATATACTAACTAACTCTTTCCTGGCAGGCGGATGTGGAAGTGGGCAAGCTAGACGTACCTCCGCTCTACAGGACGAGGAAGCTCTCAGGATCCATGTCAACGACACCTTCAGGTTTGTTTTATAAACTTACATAGTCCTTGAGCCCACTGCTTGTGCTTCTACTTGTTTTGCTTGTGCTTTGTGCCCGGTTGATGGCAATAGGCTCGCCCCCTATAACATGGGAATGAAACATAACCGGCGAAATGTGGGTGTACAGTCTCCAAAGGAGATAAATAACAAGATTCTCATACTACTAGTATGAGAAACTGGTTACTTATCTCCTTTGGAGACTGTACTATTGACACGTACACGTTTGGATAAGCTTCGGGAACTTTAGGAGTGATGTTATGACTTTTATGTGAGGTGATATCCTTTTATCTAAATCTTTGAAACCTGTGTATCTAGAAGACATAAATATAGAGCGTGCTATTAGTAAAAGTTTGATTTCAAAACCAGTTTAATTTGTGATATATCAAGGTATATGTTGTGTTTGTTTATATTTTCAAAACTTATCTGTAGCATTGCGTTGCAAAGTTTGTTATTTATTTATTTTGAGCGGCGACAATTAAATATATTAATCAGGTTTTTATCTGGCTGATACGATAACCTTAGATCTAATTCCGATAAGTAGTATTTTAATCGTGTGACTAGGAAAACACGAATGTGACTCAATAATGAATGTTTATATATATTTTTGAGTTCAAAAACAAATACTAAACAAACATTGAGGGCTTCCTACAACCTACAACCGAACAGACAAGCCGTAGGTACTTGATAACATAGTATAATTTACATAATATAAAACTTAAGGTACCTTCTAGTTTTTTTCGCGCCTACATGTCGTGGTGCGTGGTCAGTGACTCTTCGTCCGCATACCAACGCACCGGTATCTATCATTAACTTCGGCGCGACTTTCCAAAAAGTTTAACTAAGTTTAAGATGTAAAAAGTTTAAAACCAAACTTTGAAGTTTGGTTTTTGTGAGAGGACCATGGATCCGGAATTGTGCAGTGCCCTAACGGATAGTTCAACCGGTTTTGATTACGAAAAACTTTTTGAAGGTAAAAACGTGTTATCGTTAACTATTTCTTCCTAATGTTAAGAGTGCGACCCACGTGTGGTTGTTAAAATGTTGTATTATTTAACTTCATCTGACTATAGATAGACTAGCCTTCCTCTATCAACTTATTTAAAATTTGCTGTGCCCGACAGGGTCCATTTGTCTCTATTATTTTTAATTTTACCTGTATGTATACATTATGGATTGCAATAAACGATTTGAGATTTATACTTGGCATATTAATTTAAGATTGATTTAGTAGCTGTACAGCTTTCTATTAGTGTTGTTTTATAATACTCGTCAAACGCGAGTCTCACAAAAACAAAACTTGTGGGTGAAAGCTGTAGTGTATACTCACGTAATAGTCAATTCGATAACTCTATGGTAAAACTTGTTGTATTTTGGCCAGCGTAGAAACTTATGCACACTTTAGTCCCTAATAACTTAATACAAAAGGAAATTTACGTCCATCGTAGGCGTTGTGCAGTTCTTAAGCCATGGTCTGTCACTCATCTACTCTGAGAATTTTGTAATGAATGCGAAAAATTGTATTATTGCCCTAAAAAAATGGATATGCAAAGATGAAAATTGTTTATTAGAAGGCCAGCTCCATACTATGAGTGAATAAAAAAGGTGCACACTCACAGACGAGCACGTGTGCACTCAAACTGTGTCAAGCGAAGGCCGTTGTCGCGGGTGCGCTTGTACTCGGTGCACGCAGACACGTGCCTATGTGTGCGTGCGAGCTCGTTGTATGGCTATCTTCGTGCCTATGTATTTTGTGAATCCCGCTATTTGGTTCTTCAATTAAAAAAATTTCAGTAGCACCCCGGAGTTTGGGTTTCACAGGTGTGTGTGCTCACACTTGTGCATTATAATATTTCTGGCACCGATGGCGGTCAGTGGGTCGTTTTAGGGGCTAATCTCTGCTGAAATTAACGGTCAGCAGGAGCATAGTGAACCCTTTTAGGCAATTATTGGTGTGATGTTATTTTAATCATGTTTGCTGCACTTAGGGGTACTTCATTTTTCATGTCCTTTTGGCAGGGATCTCGTCTCCGGCGGGCGAGCTGAGCGCAGAATGCGGCGAGTACACCAAGAGCGGCGAGCTGGCGCATCCGGAGCTGTGCGTCATCGTCGTCGATATCCTCACGCAGCTTATACACAAGTATGTACAGTACCCGCACGTTAATATGGCTCTTCAATTTACAGATTTGTACTTACCACTGTTTGTGGTAGGCTGAGTCTCCGTTTCTGCGTCACCCAAAGGTCGACTGTTAGAAAATACCTATGACATTAAGTTCGTTGTGCTTATATTTTTAGATAAAATACATTTTAGAATGAGACTGTGATTTATTAATGAGCTAAAAACTCGAATTGATATATTACCGGCAGCGTGCCCTTGTTGTTGTTATTGTTGACATGATAATTTGTTATGTCGGTAAAAGCAAATCCTTATGGGCCCAAATTGGTGGAGGGTGTACAATTGTGAAGTAAATCTATCTATTTATATTCTAAAATCCATATTAAACGACATTGTGCAATAAACATATTAAAAATTTTAAGAGACATATTTTCAGAGATGTTTCTGTTTCTTCTTAACACATACAAATGTCTGTTAAATATAAAGATAATAATAGGAATACTTTGTAGCGTAAATCGCAAATAAGGATTTATGTAGGAAGTTGTCAGAAACCAGGAAGTTGTCGATTATGTAGGGCAGATAGTCAGTCGTTCTAAGTAATCATTTAGTGATTGTTGCACTGATGTATATAAGTTTTTGCATGTTACCCTATGCATAAATCCAGTGTGGACAATGGTTGGTGGACCAATAAAATATAAAATAAAATACGGGTGTTGGGTCGGCCATCGGTCTAACAGATTGCAGCTGTCCTGTCGACACTGGATGTCGATCCAAGCATATTTGGAGAAAGGCTAAGCAGATGTTGATATAGATACTCTTTTTTGGTAGGTTAGTCCGCAGCAAAGAAGAGGGCTCGAGCAACGGGTCGTCGTGGCGGCTGGGCGTGGGCGTGGCGCGCGCGTGGTGCGGGCGCGTGGGCGCGGCGCTGGCCCGCGCGCGCGCCGCGCCCCCGCCGCTGCTGCGCCGCCTGCTGGCGCCCGCGCCCGCCCTGCTGCTGGCCGCGAAGGACGAGCGGCTCGAAGGTAACGCAGGCGCACACGATACTGGATCTTTTAACTCTTCACTCAGTCTTGAAAAGATGGTATAAAATCATAATGAAAATCCCCTGATCATTATATCCATTCAAAATCACCCAGCAGTGTGTATGTTGTACTTCGCAGTTTCGAGCGTCCTTCATTCAGGTTTTGTCGCGACTTAGCCTATATTTCCAAACCACATTTTTTTTAAACTAGCCTGGTATTTTTGGCCTAAACTTGAATCAAGAAATCTCTGTTAAATAAATCTACCGTCGTTTATGTTGCTGCTATGAATGATTAATCAAATAGTACACAAATACGTACACAAATTGATAAATAGCTTTTAATTTGTATAAGTAACTTTTTATAAACAGAAGTTCGAATGTTATCAATAAGTCTACAAATCTGTGATCCTTTTTCCTCAGATCTCCAACGCAGCATCCTAGAGCTGATCCACGTGCTAGCATCCCAAAGCATCGAGCCCACAGAGCTGGCTGCCTTCCTCAAACTCTTTAATGCGGAGCAACCTCCGCTCACTATGCTGCTCAACTCGCTCCACCGACTGGTGGCCACGGCGACGTATAACACGCCAGATTGTATCCTCACCTTCCCGGTGGATACTGATAACACTGGTAAGTTTAAAGTGTTCAAAGATTTTACTGTCATCTAGATAGAAGATAGACCTTATAAGGGAAGATTGAGCAGTCTGGATAAAATGGAAAACAAATCATCATCATCACCATCCTACAGCAGAGAGTCCACTGTTGGACTTAGAGGATTCTGCATTCGTACGCCATCTAGTTTCATTCTCGGGATACTCTCATCTAGCTGGTTCCAGCCATGAGAGCCAAATAGTGACGCTGGGAAAATCTGATATTTAAGATTACTAATACGTACCAATAATTATTTTCCAAGAATGTCAAACGTAGTCCTTCACTCAGGCTCTATAACTCTTGTGAATGTCCACAGACGGTATTCAGTCGCTAGCAGAAGAGCTGAATTACCTGGTAGTTAACACTGCAACCTCGCAGAGCCACCACGCAGAGAACTGCGCCAAGAGGCTCCACGAGGCGCACACCAAAGCTGGTAAGACACTATCATCAGTCCCCTGCTCTTTTCCGAATTTATTTAGGGTGGTCGCAGCATGTCTTCGTCTTACATTCTTCTATTAGTCGTCATCTCATGAGTTTTACCCCCCCCCTTTTTACCTATATCTTTTTTTTCACAGTTCATCCAGCGTTTTTTTGATCTTCTACTATTCTTTTAGCCATACTCAGAATTTTCATACGAAACTACTAAGCAAAAATAAAAAAAAATATGCTTAAGGTGATTTTTTTTTTACGTTTCTTACAATTGACACGCTTTGTTGCTGTAATAAATATATCTTAACATAATTTACATATGGCAATACAACCCTCTTAAGTTCATTTAATCCTTTTAAATGACTTTTCATGAAATAGTCATTTAACAGGATTAAATAAAGTCAAAGAGGTTGTATTGATGATTGTATAATACATGCGTATTACGGTCGCAAATCATATTAACTTCAACGTGCAGCTTGACACAGACTGGAAAATTGCAAAAAACGTAAGAAAATTCGATTTCGTGGTCTACCCTGTCGCTTCCACTTTTACATCAAAAATCGTGCCAGGCGCAGTGTTCGGTCATAGAACGTGAGAGTGAGACAGTGAATATTTAAGCCTCGTGTTGTCTTGCTTCAGCGTATTGTGATTGCACCTGCCACAAAAATTGGCGAAAGCTCATTATTTTTTTGTGAGTCATTATTTAAATGTGAGTAAATAGTGAGCCGTTATTAGAATTAAGTTCTTTTTACTTAACAGACCTTGTTGCTGGACTTGCTGGGAAGTTTATTGCGCCTCTATTTTATTCCCAACTAAAACACTTGGAAGTTGGAAAGGCCAGGGGTTTTGCGAACTGTTGTATACAATTTTGACGAGCCGTAATGGCTGATTCTCCGCTTCTTATTATTACAATGTTTTGACTGTGCACCTTAGGTATCCGCTCGCCGTGGTCGTGCCACGCGGTCCGCTGCGGCGTGGAGGGCGCGGGCTGGGCGCCGTGGCTGGCGGGCTTCGCGCTCACCGCCTGGATACACGCGCAGCACGCCGCCGCCGGGGATACCGACCACTGGGGTGACTCTACTACTATCATTGTTCTTGACTTTTATGGCGTGTAACTATAAATCTGAATTACCGACGCCATCTTGTTTTTCACAAACTAATTCGCGAATGTTAAGGCAATAGAGTAGAATAAAACTTTACTTGTACACCAAAAATGAAACATAACGGGCTTACAAAACTGCTAATCTTATGGTTACAACGGCGGTCGTATCGCTGATAGCAATATCTTCCAGACATCCTTTGGATGGACATTATGAATTTCAATCAAACACCAAAATCACTACACGGGCAGCACTGTATTGTCGTTCATTGCTTCACACACAATCACACGAGCCTTGATGGTAGCAGGAACAGTCTCAAACCTCTATTCTACTCGAGCGCTTACCTCTTGTTTCCGAGCATGCCACAAGACGTGACAGCGAAGGTACTCACGCCAAGGAAAAAGTGACATGCGCAAGCTAGCATCACTCGAGACGGTTCAGAGCACCTTGTGACTCTTACATGTTTTAGAAACCTTGTTGGCAACATATATTAATTCAACGTTAAAATTCCTTTCAAAGTCTTGATTAAGCTCTGCGTTTGTATCCCACTGTTTCACGGTTCCCTTACTTTTTTAGCGTCATAATTGACCCGACGTGACTGTCGAGGCCTCTGTTTGGCCGGAAAGCGACTAACAACACTAAGTCTCAATTATTTCCAGATGGTATAGACGAGTTTAACGACGAGCCCTCAGACACAGAAGCTAGCAAGAAGAAATCTCCCAAGAAGGAGGTTCCTAGCAAGCCCGCTGAGCTGTCTCATGTGCTGTCGGTGGGACACGAGTCGCTCATGTTGGAGCTGTGGCTCGACACTAGCACAGGTATTCGACAATTTACTTACTATGGAACTGGCTAGTAAAGTGATGGAATTTAAAAGTAAAACTACTTATCTTCCTTTGACCTGTTTGCCTTTGAAGCATTTAAAGATCCACCTATATAAGTATTTTTTGGTCTCCTTTTAGAAGTGCTTATGTTTCTTGCGTAAATTTATTACCATCGGACATCTTGACGCACTGGTAGTTACCATACCTACCTTATTGCTACTTCACCAAGTCGCACTAAGCGTTTTCAAACATCTTTCATAATGCGCACATCAAAGGAGTGGAACTGTCTGCCTGCGTCTGTGTTTCCGAACACTTACAACCCTAATATCTTCAAAGTTAGAGTGAACAGGCTTCTTCTGGGTAAGCTCGTCCCATCGTCGACTTTGTCTCTGTCATCTCTGACCTAGACTAGAGTCAAGAGCAAACCCATCGCAAATAAAAAAATAAAATTGGGACTGTTCTCACAATTATACAAAGTGCTTTTAAGGGCTGATTTTTCAATAGTCATAACTTCACTAACTATCAGGGTAATACATATTGCAATTTGGTTGCTTTTTTAAAGCTTTTATTTAACTTGCAATGTATGTATGTATGTATGTATGTTTGTTACGGTGAAATCTTGGAAGCTAAATTAGCACCACTTCCCGATGACCGCTTGAGCTGAAATTTTGCACACACCTTTGGTTCTGAAGACAATACATGCTTATGACAGACTTAACTTAATCCTGCAGCCAGGATCGTCTCCTCACAAGGGAACTCCTTAACGGCAAATAGCGTGGACACGAAACTTTGCATAAGAGTTCATATTTGATGCATAATCACGATTTTTATCATGAACTCAACCTGCAGTGAGGATCGTCTTCTCACGAGGGAACTCCTCAACGGCTAATAGCGTGGACACGAAACTTTGCATACGAGTTCATATTTGATGCATAATAACGATTTGTATCATGAACTCAACCTGCAGCCAGGATCGTCTTCTCACGAGGGCACTCCTCAACGGTTCATAGCGTGGGCACGAAACTTTGTATACGAGTTCATATTTGATGGATAATCATGATTTGTATCATGAACTCAACCTGCAGTGAGGATCGTCTTCTCACGAGGGAACTCCTCAACGGCTAATAGCGTGGACACGAAACTTTGCATACGAGTTCATATTTGATGCATAATAACGATTTGTATCATGAACTCAACCTGCAGCCAGGATCGTCTTCTCACGAGGGCACTCCTCAAGGGTTCATAGCGTGGGCACGAAAATTTGCATACGAGTTCATATTTGATGGATAATCACGATTTGTATCATGAACTCAACCTGCAGTGAGGATCGTCTTCTCACGAGGGAACTCCTCAACGGTCAATAGTGTGGACACGAAACTTTACATACGAGTTCATATTTGATGCATAATCACGATTTGTATCATGAACTCAGCCTGCAGCCAGGATCGTCTTCTCGCGAGGGAACTCCTCAACGGTTAATAGCGTGGACACGAATCTTTACATACCAGTTCATATTTGATGGATAATCTTGATTTGTATCATGAAATCAACCTGCAGCCAGGATCGTCTTCTCACGAGGGAACTCCTTAACGGCTAATAGCGTGGACACGAATCTTTGCATACGAGTTCATATTTGATGGATAATCACGTTTTGTATCATGAACTCAACCTGCAGCCAGGATCGTCTTCTCACGAGGGAACTGCTAAACGGCTAATAGCGTGGACACGAAACTTTACATACGAGTTCATATTTGATGGATAATCTTGATTTGTATCATGAACTCAACCTGCAGCCAGGATCATCTTCTCGCGAGGGAACTCCTCAACGGCTAATAGCGTGGACACGAAACTTTGCATACGGGTTCATATTTGATGGATAATCACGATTTGTATCATGCACGCATGCTTCAGCCAGGATCGTCTCCTCACGATGGAACTCCTCAACGGTTAATAGCATGGATATGAAAAAAGTGTTGAGATTGAGAAAATAATGTGTTCGGAAACGATTACGGCAAAACTAAAAATGTTAAAATAAAATTATAAGTAAAAAAACCTTTTTAAAAAAAGCTTTTATTTAAATGCTCTAAAAAGGAGAAAAATAAAATTTTCTTTTCATTTTTTAACTTTCAACTTATAACCTCATTATACACAATTTATATGATCATAAAAGCTTGTCGCGAGGTTTACTTGTATAAATAAACTAGTATAAGTATAAGTTTTTTTTTTAATTATAGTATAATTAAATATTTATAGGTACTCACGCAAACCTCGCGACAAGCTTTTATGATCATATAAATTGTGTATAATGAGGTTATAAGTTGAAAGTTAAAAAATGAAAAGAAAATTTTATTTTTCTCCTTTTTAGAGCATTTAAATAAAAGCTTTTTTTAAAAGGTTTTTTTACTTATAATTTTATTGTAAAATGGTCTTGTTTATTCATCAGATATAAGTTATCTAAGTATTGAAATATTAGTTCTAATATTTATGAAGTAAATCGCGCTTTGTCACGTTTGAGCGCTTGTAGTTACAATTGTTAAAACTGATCCATGACTTGAACAATTTCAAATTGATTGGACAGCATGTTGCTCAACCGTAACATAGTGCGTGCGTGTGGTAACAAGAATCGTTGCTTTGTGATCTCGCCAGAGTCGCAATGTTTCTTCTCCATATAACTGCTAAACCAGAATGAGTCCACCTTCCAGGCGTGTTCACGATCCGCCTGTCCCGGCCGGAGCCGGGCGTGAACCGCATCGTGAGCGAGGCGCGCGTGCCGGCCGACCTGCCGCCGCGCCAGTGGACCTGCCTCGCGCTCAACGTCAAGGAGCTCGTCTACAAGAGACATATCTACGTGCAGGTAAGTGCCATTTACATTACGACTTCTTTAATAGCAGCCCGAGGTTTGAAAGTTGGGAGTGTGACTACCTCGTGTCTTGGAAAGCTTGTTGAACTGTTGGTCTTTCGCCTGATATTTCCTCGCGAGAGTTGGGTTGTGGCCGTCCCTGAAGACTATGAGAGTTAGAATGCGAGTACACCAGTGTTTGTGCACACATGCGTGCTCTGTAATGTCCCGACGAGCCAAACTTCGTCGGAGACTAGTCGCTATGGCTCAACTTTGGCTTATTTGTGTGCTAAATTGCCTTTTGTATTCATATTGAGAATTTAAGTACATCTGAGTCTCTACACACAATACAACCATCTCAGAGTAAGCCAGATGCCTGACAATCAGCATATTGATATTGTTTTACTAATCATTGTCTATTCTAAACAGGTTTCACTCTATGTTAACGGCTACGAATGCGAAACAATAAATCTACCAGTACAAGGTAAACTAATTATCCAATTACAAGATTACTTTTCCTACGGATACTTTCGTGTTAATAATGTGTTGCATCACGCCATGTTTATCGCACGGTCCCCAGGCATCCTCGTCCGCAAGGTGACGCCCACGCACGTGCTGGTCGGGCACGCGTGCGCGCGCGCGGGCGCCTACCACCTGTGCGGCGTGCACGTGTACCGCGCGCCCGTGCTCAGCGCCTACGCAGCGCTGCACGTCACCGCGCACGGCCCTGACCACGCCTGCCAGGTATCTACTCCACTACAGTTCATCACCATCTCCCTACCACCTGTGCGGCGTGCACGTGTACCGCGCGCCCGTGCTCAGCGCCTACGCAGCGCTGCACGTCACCGCGCACGGCCCTGACCACGCCTGCCAGGTATCTACTCCACTACAGTTCATCACCATCTCCCTACCACCTGTGCGGCGTGCACGTGTACCGCGCGCCCGTGCTCAGCGCCTACGCAGCGCTGCACGTCACCGCGCACGGCCCTGACCACGCCTGCCAGGTATCTACTCCACTACAGTTCATCACCATCTCCCTACCACCTGTGCGGCGTGCACGTGTACCGCGCGCCCGTGCTCAGCGCCTACGCAGCGCTGCACGTCACCGCGCACGGCCCTGACCACGCCTGCCAGGTATCTACTCCACTACAGTTCATCACCATCTCCCTACCACCTGTGCGGCGTGCACGTGTACCGCGCGCCCGTGCTCAGCGCCTACGCAGCGCTGCACGTCACCGCGCACGGCCCTGACCACGCCTGCCAGGTATCTACTCCACTACAGTTCATCACCATCTCCCTACCCTTGTCTATGTTACTTATGATCGCCGTAACACTTGTTTGTCTCCCATTCTCGACAAGGTAATGTTAGCATATTATCCGTGTCATTCCATAAAATCCATGCAGTCGAGTGGAGTGACGACGATGTTTATATTATCCACAAAAATCGAAGTATGTCCAATTACTGCATAAACAAGAACAACTTTTTTACCATTGTAGAAAATTTTTATATTGTTTAAACATTAGATTAAACTTAAGCGTGCTTTACACAATTTCGGGTCGACGCACGTGATTCAGCACAGCCGAGCAGAAAATGTATTCCTTGTTTCAAACCTAACCTGTGCCAAACCACACCGACCTAAACATTGGTGTGTACCATCCCTTATTTGGTGTAAGCGGGCACGCCCTTTAGTCTGGAGGCTTTTTTTTTTTTTTCTTTTTTTTTATATTTTATTATTGGTGTGTGCTAGCTGACATGTGACATTAATTAGATTCTTTGTTTATAAGAACTTGAACACTATTGTGTAGAATCTGGTTCTTCTAACCTAACAGACAGATGTGTTGCTGGGGAGTTTGTTCCGCCACTTCTTCTTCCCAGCTAAAACACTAGGAAGTGGCGAAGGGCGGGCGTTTTGGGGGACTGTCTCTTGTAATTTTGACGTTCAAAAGGTGCTGATTATCAGCCTAATTTGAATAAATGACTTTTGATTTTGATTTTGACGAAAAAAATTAATTTTGCATAAAAGTGAAATTGCTTTTGTTTTTGAGCTTCTCAAGCGCATCACACATAGAGCGCGGGTGCGGGTCGTGCACATGTCGTTAGCACAAACACAGCGGGTCGCGTCACCCGGGCTTCACCCGACCCGCGCACGCTCACTGTGTGATGTCGTCCATGTAAGTACACGAAGCACAGATGCCTAACACCCGCGCCCGCTCCCTGGATGTGATGCGCTTAAAATGGATTGTAACTGATTTCAATATCGTTTGCTGTGATAGTAATGACAACATCGTATTTCTATACTTCTACTAACAAAGCTGGTTTCGTTTCCACAGGTACGATGCGAGTTGCCTAACTTCCCATTGTTACTGACGCCGAACGTACTCGACTCCAATATTGATTGGGACCAGGTGAATACGACATTTGATATTATGTTTTTTGTCCCACTGATAACATCTACTTTTACACTCAATGTAAACTGTGCAGGTATTCGACATATCATCGTCGACGCTGCGTGAGATGCACGACAACTTGCTGCTGACGTTCTCTGCGAGCGCTCCCAACATCATGAACCTGTATCATCAGACCGTAGCGTTACCTACAGGTAAGCTGCAAATTTAACTAAACTACAACTACTAAATATAATTATATAAAATCAGCATTTTAAGCACCAGGTCTATTTCTACTCTCTTTCTCCGGAACGTAACGTCGGCAACGAACTAGTTAGGTTTGTGACTCTACTGTATATTATTTGCGGACGCACACAAGAAGTTTGAATTCATCGATAATTTTCGTGAACGAGTGTATGTAATGTTATTGTGTAGGCTTTTTTCAATGTCTATTAATATAAAATACGGTTTTTATTTTAACTTACAATAAACGGGTCGCATTTTATGCAATACAGAAAACGTAAATATATCAACAAAAATTGACCGAAACACTATAAAAAACTTATCAAAGACATTGTTAGCCGACAAAATTTAAGAATACCATTTCATGTAAACTATGGTAAAAAATGTATGACGACCAAAAATATTCGTATAATTTTTCGACAAAAATAAAAAATCTGTAGCTCGGGTGTCAAATGAAAGTGACAGATTTCTATCCCAACTTTTAACCGTCGTCGACATCACCATCATCACAACCGCGACGACGAGAAAGAGGACGGCCACCAGCGGGCCTGGGACCTATATATAGGCCAACAGGCACTGAACAGGCTCCCCGCTGCCGGTGGACATGTGTCGCGCATGCGATGGACTCAGTCCATAAATGAACACGTCATGCGCGCATATTATGGGCTACTGAGGGGAGTACCGACGCAAATCAAATTTGACATGCAGTCATCATCATCTTCCTGCCCTTACACATTCTACTGGGCTGCTGAATTCTATTTGGTGCAACACGTTTTCTTCTTCCATTGTCCCCCGAACGAGTTGGACGTCACGGCATCATTTACTCCTTTCTCTTATATCATTCCTCACACAGTCCATCCATTATTTTTCAGATAAATGACTTGAGTTAAATACTTTTTAGTTTTTGTTATATTTATGCAAATAATCTCAACTGAGGACTGCCTCGTTGGTCTAGTCTAGTGGTTGTAAGCGCGACTGCTGAGCCTGGGGTCCTGGGTTTGATTCCCACGTCGGGCAAAGTGTTGTTGGATTTTTCCATCAGGAATTACTCAGTAGCAGCCATGGAGTCTAGATTCATGCCCGGTTGATGGCAACATGCTTGAAACATGAAAATGTGACGCAAACGAAGTTGCGCCGGACAACTAGTATATTATAAATAATATCACGCCAGTAATCCTCGAAGGGCGGCAGAGGTGTACCTAATAGGACACGCACATTTCGCCGGTTTTTTTCTTTTAGTATCACTCAATAAAAAATATTGAGATATCATGGACACAACCGCGCCATGCGTAGGTACACGCTGGGTAACTACGCGGGCTGGCCGCCCCCGCCCCATTGAATGTTTGCGCGGCAAGTGTAGTATTTTTAACGTTTAACCTAATGACCAGGCAGAGCGGATAATTTTTTCGAGAAAATGATTTCATATGAAAATGTCACATATCGTTTTTTTTTCAAAAATGGAGTTAGGGAATGATACATAATGCCTAGAAAAAATTTGGACGGTGACAAAAAAAATCTTGCTGTATATTAGCCACTGAAGAGTTCCTCTATCTCCTGGCCCCTTTATCACGTCAGGTCCAAGATACCAAATTATGGTATTGCCAGCCGAAATCCATATACACACAAAGTTTCATTTCGATACGACAATAAGAAGTAGGTTAATATAGACTTCCAATATTGCATTACATGGTCACGAGTAAAAACAATACAAGCGTGAAAAAATAGTACATTGTGTATTAAGGGCGGTAAGTAAGGAATTACGATCGAGGCTCTAGTAGAAGCCCGAAGTCAAAGACTGAGGGCTTTCTGAGTCGAGATTCGTAATTCCCGTACCGCCCGTGAAACATACAATTTTTTCATCACATTTGCGAGTAAATAATTATGAATTTATAGCTTTAATACACACATCAGCACTACTATTATTACGAAATACGTGAACTTTTTTAAGCGGATGGCGGGCTCCACCGACACCACAGATTATACAAATGTTTCGTTCAGAAACGTTAAGGGCAAATACTTACGTAAGTAAACAGCAATGACGGAGTGTAAAAAAAACAAAAATTCAACGTTTTGATATAAAAAAACTATCGATTAAAACAATTGTTTATTTATTTAAGTAACATGTAGCGAGATTGCAATGAAATTCCTGTTTAGATAACATTTTAAGACAATTTTTCAATTGTAAACTCCTTTCTTGAACTTGCATGACCTACGTGCTGATCTATAAAATGTAACCGACGGGTGTGGGTTTAGGCCTTCTTCAAGGGTTGACGGGATCTCTTCAAGGAAATACGTTTTAAATGATGTAAACGATATATTTAAGAGGGACACAGTACACAACATGAACCAACTTAAAACTTATAGGTTTAGTCTTAGGGGTGCTCTGCGAGCTCGAGTCGAACCGTGTCGCGGCGCACAGAGATTGGAAAACGACTGGCGAGCCGTAGCGCGCGAGGGCTCCGCGTGTGGCGTGTTTTCGGCGCCAACGTTCAACGCACCTGATTGGCCGTTGAGGCTGATCTGTGATTGGCTGCCACGTACAGTGCAGCCAACATTACTAACTGCCGGATTCTGGGCTACATAAATAAAAAATTACTTACCGCCCTAGGGTTTCATGGCAAAAAAAAGCTCGAGGGTTTTATATGGGGCATTACGGCCAAATTAACGTGTATGTTTAGATACTGTTTACGTGCAACTGTGATGAAAAATATATGAAGAGAATAATATTCTGTCTTGGAAACTTATACCAATAGTTTGAAGTGATGTAGCTGATGAAAAGAAACGGAGGAACTCTCAACTTCACACAAGTCGTGTATTTTCAACTAAAACAAAAAATTTATAAATTGGGCAGTTGGATTTTATTTAAGTACTTACACATCACTTAAAATATGTGGTGCATTAAGGGGGGTTGTAACCTCCCGCAAACAACGAGACAGTCTGTAGTGCCATGCACCCATCAATATTCTGCCCTACAAACCCTTAGTAACTACCTCGGGCATAAAAAATCAAAGCTGTAAAATGATAAGATAAGGAATACAATAAAATACATATATTTTATGCAGTTTTATTTATATAATATATATACAATACATAGTAACACACACACACAGTGAAATGCAGTTTTGTTGAAAAATTATATCATAAAGATACACTTCCTACCTTAACTATGGGCTCGATACCATGACGCCTTGCCTTTAGAGGTAACAAAGGCACTAATATCTTGACACAGCTCTTCAAATAACTGTCGACTGAGTATATAATTATCAACAAACTGAATGCCGGAAATTGTGCTTATTTCTAATTGATTGCGCAAGCGGCGCAACCAATTAGAAGAATTTAGAATTCCTCCTGCGCTCTTTACGTTCTCTACGCTGAGCAGCCTAGTAAAAGAGATCTCGCAGCCTTTTGAACCAAATATTAACGAAAATCCACACCAACGAAAATCAAACGGGTAACACTTTTGGTTTCGTAAATTTGAAGTTATAATTCCGAAGAATGTTCTGTCAATATGCGACCCACACTTGCGTGATTTAGAGTAGGTTTAGAAGACGCAAATGTCAAACAACTTCGGCTGTCCGAAATTTCGAAACGAATCGAACCGTGGTACGAAACGTTCGAAGTTTCGGCCGCTACTTCGTTTCACGGAGAATAAGAGACCCCCACAGTTACGAACCTCTTACGAACAATCGCACGAGAATTATTTGAAGCCCTCACAGTGGTTGAGCGCATGGGCATTACACCATGCGCTCAGATATGGAGTGACGAAAACGAACCTGACGTAGAATACAATACCTAATGTTGATTTGTATACATCGCCCCAGTATTCGCCGGCCGCGTCGCCTCAACTGCGAGCCTAATGTCAGCCTCAGCATCAGGTCTGCCTTCCTCCGGCAGCGGACCGGTGTCCTCCATCCCCGAGACGCTGTTCACCACGTGGACCGGCAGCCCGCTGGCCAGCAAGCACCGTGGGGTCACGCCGGCCATCTACATGTTAGGAGGAGCCGACATACTGCTGTATCTATATGCCAGGGTGAGTACATAGATCATTGTCGGCCATCACGCATGCGGAGTTTACCTATAAGTGATTGTTACACTATTGTACTCTATTTTATTGCATGTTACCTTTAGCATAATACCAGTGTAAACAATTGTTGGTGAACCAATAAGTAAATAAATCACCACGTGGACGTCGTGAATGTCATAAAACCACGTTCAAGAGCGGTATCTTGGACGTTACTTGACTTGCTAACCGGAAAACCCAAATAAATTTTGTGACTGTCCCGTTTCCCTAGGTGGTAGAACTGGAAGGCACAGCCACGGAGCAGGCGACGGCCCTCAGCATCCTGCTCCGCGCGTGCCGCGTGGACAACCGGCTGCACGCCGCGCTGTACGCGGCTGACGCTCCCGACATGCTGCTCACCGTGCTGGCCGCGCCCAAGTGCGTCGTGTCGCATCATGCGCTCAAGGTACATCATTATGTTGCTCGGTTCTTGTATTACTGCTTGCGTCCCGCGTGGACAACCGGCTGCACGCCGCGCTGTACGCGGCTGACGCTCCCGACATGCTGCTCACCGTGCTGGCCGCGCCCAAGTGCGTCGTGTCGCATCATGCGCTCAAGGTGTGTGGGGAACGATACCAGCAACGAGTCCTGTATGACTAGCTTTTGCCCAGGACTTTAACCGCGTGTCAGACATTATCCCAAGAGACCATTGTTTTTTGATGAAAAAGCCATTCCAAACTTAACCGAATCTATTCAGCCATAAAGGCGTAAATAAGTTAAAAAAAGGTGAGGTATTTTTGTGTTTATAATATAAGCTTCACCTGCTACTGCCGAGTCTTTACTTAAGGAAAGCGTTTCAGTCTGTGATTCCGAATTGAATTTTCAATATGTCACTTGTAAAGATATAATTAAAACTTTTCACACCTTAAATGTTAATTAAAAAGACCGCCGATCTATGGGATAATTCCGTGGACGTTGCTAAGTCCATTATAAACATTGTAGCTCCTTCTTTAGCTGTAATATTTAACGATTGTATTGACCGTGGTGAGTTTCCTGATCTAATGAAAAATAGTAAAATAATACCATTGTTTAAATCGGGTAGTACATCAGACCCCACTAATTATAGACCCATTTCAGTACTACCCACAATTAGTAAAATTTTTGAAAAGCTAATTTTAGAACAAATGCAGCATTTTTTTTTTGTTTTTTTTTCTCTCATTTATCTGCGAGCAGCTGTCTAGCTATAATCAGATGTGGTCTTCGTTTGAGTTTTTTTTTTTTTGTGATGTTCCAGTAAACAATCACATTATATGGTTCTGTACTAAAAAATAATTGAAGTTATCACTGTCTCTGGTCCAAGTTTAGGATTTGCCATCTCTTTAGGCGGATTAAATCCCTTTGTCTGTTCAGGAGGTTCTTGGCTAAGACATTGCTGTGTTTGCTTAGTCTCTGTTTATAATTTTTGCATTTTTCACATAGTTCATCTTTCACTGTTGGTATATTTAAGTGCTTGTGTATTTCTGTGTTTCTGACAAACCAGGGTGCAATTGAGATAGTTCTTAGGGCTAAATTTTGGAACCTTTGCAAAATTTCGATGTTGGAGTGGGTAGCCGATCCCCATAGTTCCATTCCGTAAGTCCAGATTGGTTTAACTACAGCTTTGTAAACTAGTATTTTGTTACTAATGGACAGTTTCGATTGTCTTCCTAAGAGCCAGGATAAGCTTTTCATTTCAATGGAAGCTGCCTTTTTCTTGGCCTTAATATGGTTGGCCCAGGTAAGCCTTCTGTCTAAATGTAAATGTTTTTTTAATAAACATAAGTTATTACATAACGAACAGTTCGGATTTACAAGGGGTCGTTCAACTACTGATGCAGGTGTTGAACTTTTAGGCCACATTTATAATGCATGGGAGGACAAATGCGATGCTTTGGGCATCTTTTGCGATTTGTCTAAGGCTTTCGATTGCGTTCTTCATGAAACATTAATCAGAAAACTACACCACTACGGAATCCGTAACGCCTCCCTGGATCTTCTTACTTCATATTTGAGTGATAGGATTCAGAGAGTTGATGTTAATGGAAAAAGATCTCCCGGATCCGTTGTAAGAATGGGGGTACCCCAGGGCTCAATTCTTGGCCCATTTTTGTTTCTTATTTATATAAATGACTTGCCTTACCTCATAAAGGATAATCATGACATAGTATTGTTTGCAGATGACACTCCTCTTTTATTTAAACTCAAACGTCAACAGATAATTATGGACGAGGTTAATAGCGCCCTGGCAAAAGTCGTTAATTGGTTCAATGTTAATAATCTACTCCTAAATGAGAAAAAAACCAAATGTATTAAGTTTACGATACCCCATGTAAGACAAGTAGAAACTAGAGTACTAATCAAGGATGCAGAGTTGCAACCGGAAGATAGCACAGTGTTCTTAGGCATAACTCTGGATGCCAAGCTTCAGTGGGGCCCGCATATAGACAAAATGTCAAAAAAACTTAGCTCTGCAGCATACGCCGTTAGAAAAATTCGTGATTTAACTGATTAAGCGACAGCACGTTTAGTTTACTTTAGTTATTTCCACAGCGTGATGTCGTACGGTATTCTCTTGTGGGGCAATGCCGCCGATATTCAGACAATATTTGTTTTGCAAAAAAGGGCAATTCGTTCAATTTATAAATTAAGTCCCAGATACTCCCTCAGAGAAAAATTTAAAGAGATTAATATTCTTACTGTGCCCTCTCAGTTTATTTATGAAAACCTTTTGTACGCACATAAAAACATCAATTTGTTTAAAAAATACAGTGATATCCACAACATAAATACGAGGAACAAACACAAATTTGTTGTTCCTGCAACGAGGCTCAAAAAAGTAGGGGGTACGTTCAGATGCCAATGTATACGTTTTTACAATAAGCTTCCGAGCCATATTCAAGCACTAAACCTAAATAAATTCAAATCGTTTATAAAAAGGAAGCTATGCTTGAAAGCCTACTATCATGTAAATTACTATCTCGAAGATAAAAAGGCTTGGGATTAAACTGCTCCAATGAAATTTGCTTTGTGAATGTCGATATTTTGGACTTCGCTTGTTTAGTGTTGATTCCTTTGTTTATTGTTAATTCCTTTATTTTATTTTATACACTGATATTTTTTATTTTATTTTTACCTAATTTTTTACATAATTTTTTATTATTTTAGGTGACATTTACCGATTTGACATGATTACTTATCTCAGTATTTGATTTTTTTTACTGTTTATTATTTTGATGTGACATTTACTGATTTTACATGTATTGATTTGACATAAATATTTACTTTTTTTTATTATTATTGTGACATTTATTGATATTCGTGATTTTTTTAATTCATTTTGTTCATCATCATTTCATTTCATCATTTCAGCCCAAAAGACGTCCACTGCTGGACATAGGCCTCCCCCAAGTGTCGCCACATTTTAGAGGGTTTTGCCATAATCGCCACGCTTGGCAGGCGGGTTGGCGATCGCAGTACGGTTGTTACAAAAGCACAGAGAACGCTGCTGCCCATTCTCTGGCAAATCCCTTAGTCGCCTCTTACGACACCCACGGGAAGATATGGGATGGTGCTATTCATTACGTCCGACACCATACAGAACTCCGACACCATACAGAACATTCAAATTCGTTTACAAATTCATTTTGTTAATTATTATTAATTACATTTGATTATTGTGAATGTGAGGACCATGAAGGTCACATTTTATTTTTCTTAATTTATTGATCTTCTCTCACCACTATCTGGCAGTTTGAGTACTTTAAGCGACCTACCCAAATGTCCTTTCTTTGGTATTGTTCGTCGTTTCGTTGAGCTCCTTGAGTTATAAGTCGAGCTACACGATAACTGACAAATGCTTGCACTGACTGGACAGGTCCACTCAAATATGTGTGGTTCTTTCTTCAAAAGACCATTTCAGACACGTATCTGCATAGTCCTCATGTGAGTTTGCCAAGATTTTGTCTGGACCTTAAAAGAGACTGTGACCTCTGAGTTTGTTTCGGCTGTTTCTTCTCAGAGTAGTCAGGTACGAAACACCGGCCCCATCTAGTTTAAAAAAAAAATGACGTGTAAAAGTGTTTGTAAAAACCTACTTGCAAAATAAACATCATTTATCATTTATCATAAGGCTCCAAAACTGTCACTTCTACATCGTTTCCGGTGATAACGCAGAAAACCATTATGAAATACTACAGCAGATTCGGTTAAAGGCTAGGCAGATGATGATTCAGTTGTTAAGTTATTGAATCCAATTCAGGTGCCGTTTACAGGAAGTTTGGTACTTTTTTATTGTTCTAGACTATACGTTTGAAAGAAGAGAGAAGAGACTTCATTTTAATCTACGAGTATTCAAACTCTTTTAAAACTATGTAATTTGTTCAATGTCAGGTGATATTAGACGAAGCTTGCAGCACTCCCATACTGAGTGCGTGCGGGGAGAGCGTACAGCTGGCGACCCGGACAGACGCCGTGCTGCTGCAGCCTGAACTTCTGGTCTTGCTGGCCAACGCCTGGAGATATCTGGATACTGAACAGGTTAGAAAAGCTATAATATTGTTGCAACAGTGATTCTCAAACTCAAGACTTTTATTTCAAATAGACCTGTTGTAGGTACGTTTGAATTGGTAAAGTAGAAGTTATAGTTCCAGCCACATGGTAGAGTAGTTCTACATTATGCCGTTTAATCTATTGGAAATTGTTGCTACAATAATACGATTGTGATGCTACATCATTCATGCCGGGCAACACCCTTCTGCCGCTCAACATTTCGATCAAAGATCCAACATTTCGGCTACGACGCAAGGTGGGGCCACCTTGCGTCGTAGCCGAAATGTTGGATCTTTTGTAGTTCTAAAACTTAGAAAATAATCTTGAAATATGCCTTTAAAACAATCCAAGGCATGTGACGTCTACCAATCCGCACTGAACCTGTGTGGTGGATAACGGTGCACATCTTTCTTTTATGCGCAGGTTATTCTTTTTATGCTGTAGTAGTTCGAAGCTAAGGTCCATGTTAACTCCAGGAGCTGAGCTGGGAGGTAGAGAACACCAACGGCACCCGCGAGCTGCAGCGCGGCTCGGCGTGGGCGCTGGCGCTGTGCTGCATCCGCGCGCTGCTGCGGGACTCGCACCCGCGCCGCGCCTTCAACCACTACCAGATGAACCGCACCGGCCTGCTCAACCATCTGCTGCTGGCCTGCAAGGTGATATAAACTAAATCTCAGCTAAAAGACGTCCAAAAATGACTTTGGGACATAGGGCTACCGTAAACACCTCCACACCGCCCGAACCTGTAGGTATTACGAATACCTAACGACCAGTGTATTCCTGTGACGTTCACCAGGTCGGCAGTACACGCTGCGCCACGGAGACTGTTATTAATAAACAGCTGTTTCCTACAAAAGTGCAATACCTACACGGTCAAAATGTATGGAACAGCAGATTCTTTTTCTACCCCATCCACTGCTTAGTTAGCTCTGTTTTGATCACTTAGTAACAAAATTATTAATACTCATCACTAATAAGCGGCTGGTGTGTCTTACCAAAAAATACCTAATAATAATTAAGTTCAAGTGTGCTTATATACAGCATGATTTTTTAGTCACCGTCCAAATTTAGACATTTTAATCTTTGGCGAAAACCATTGAATACGTGGTTTTTCTTTTAGTATCACTCAATACAAAAATATTGAGATATCATGGACTGTGCCGCGCCGTGCGTAGTACACGCTGGGTAACTACGCGGGCTGGCCGCCCCCGCCACATTCAATGTTTGCGCGGCAAGTGTAGTATTTTTAACGTTTAACTTTGTGACCAGGCAGAGCGGATATTTTTTTCGAGAAAATCTAAATATAATATATAAAACTCAAAGGTGACTTACTGACATAGTGATCTATCAACGCACAGCCCAAACCACTGGACGGATCGGGCTGAAATTTGGCATGCAGGTAGATGTTATGTCGTAGGCATCCGTTAAGAAAGGATTTTCATCGATTCTACCCCCAAGGGGATAAAATAGGGGATGAAAGTTTGTATGAAACTTTGTCAATTTTAAACCGATCGGGCTGAGACTTTGCATGCATAAAGCTACTATGACGTAGGCATCCGCTAAGAAAGGATTTTGATCAATTCTACATCCAAGGGGATAAAATAGGGGATGAAACTTTGTCATTTTTAAACCGATCGGGCTGAGACTTTGCATGCATAAAGCTACTATGCCGTAGGCATCCCCTAAGAAAAGATTTTGATAAATTCCACCCCTAAGGGGATAAAATAGGGGATGAAAGTTTGTATAAATCTTCTTAGATTTTCGACTGATTGGGGATATATCCTACTTTGTATCTATTATACTTTTATTTGTTTTCCTATATTTTCTCAACATAACCATCTTTTACACTATTATTCAAAGTCATATTTTTTTTGTTTACATATCTTTTTATTCCTAATAATCAGTATTATATACATTAATTTTGCATAACTTCATTTTCACATAACATGTATAACATTTAAGAATAATAGTACCATGGTACAAGTAGTTAAATACATGTTTTCATTCAGTCAATTATATGAATTGGTTTTTTGATTTTATTAATTAAAGCGTCTTCTTTAATTTTACTTATAGCGGTGTGTACCTGCAAAGATATCCATAGGTTACGTTAGGTTAGAACTGTGACTAACTACGCGCGAGCCGAGCGAGCGAAGGGAGCGGTGCCGCGGCAAAAATTTTCTAAGTATTTTTTTCATAGTGCCCTCAAGACGATACTCTGACCTGAGTTTCATTCATTTAAGACAAAAATCAGTGAAACAACCTTTAATCATTCTAAACAGTTGGTTTTTAGACATAACTATCACAGGTATAGTTAAAGTAATAAGGTATGTAACAACAATAACCAAAAATAAAATGGCTTAATGTAAAAATGTGAACAGTTGTTTAGTATCAGTGAAAATATTATGGTAATTATGTTTAGGGATATGCGTTATGATAAAAAAACAGTAGGAGTTTAAATATATTTACATTAATGATATTATTAATTACAATTTTTGGAAACATGAGTGTTATGAACATCGCCGGTAGCACTACAAATAGTATGACTGAAAACTTTAGGATGAAAATTTTTACGAAAAGTGATCATTCGGATTACAAATCATTAGGAAGAACAATTTCGGGTAAAGAACTTTAGGTGAGCCAATATGGACCCCTATTTTCGACATTATTTTGCGGGGTAACACATATATAGGCAATTTCCGAACTCCACGCGGGCGAAGCCGCGGGCAGAAGCTAGTGAGTTCATATGAAAATTTCACATATCGATTTTTTTTCCAAAATGGTGTTAGTGAATGATACATAATGCCTAGAAAAAATTTGGACGGTGACTAAAAATCTTGCTGTGTACATCCATTAGACAAAAACAATACAAACGTTTTCAGTGAAAAGAATAGTCTTCCCGCAAGTAATAGTGTTTTAATAATTATACCAGGAGCGATTCTTGAACTCAGAGTGTGGTCCACTGGACGCTGTAGCCAGCAGTGCGCTGGTGGAAGTGGTGCGAGGACTGGTGGGGGCACCGCCCCTGCTGCACCGCCTGGCGCTGCTCTGTGACTTCCTGCTGCTCATGCATCAGGTATGTACGACACTGTCACGGCTGAACACCGCTCTACAATATTCGTGTAGTGTTTCAAGGCAAATGTTTCTAAAAGAGCACCAACGCAAGAGGTCATTGCAAAAACCTGCCACAAGGCTGTATTAGCTGTACACCAAGTAAACTATTGTTAATATAGTTGAGTTCATGCCTTATAAGCCAGATTCTCTGTATGGTGTCGGACGTAAAGAATAGCACCATCCCATATCTTCGCGTGGGTGTCGTAAGAAGCGACTAAGGGACTTGCCAGAGAATGGGCAGCAGCGTTCTCTGTGCTTTTGTAACAACCGTACTGCGATCGCCAACCCGCCTGCCAAGCGTGGCGATTATGGCAAAACCCCCCAAAATGTCAATGTGACTTGGGGAAGGCCTGTGTCCAGCAGTGGACGTCTTTTGGGCTGAAATGATGAATGATGAATGAAGCCAGATTCCTTGAATTACAGCCTAATTTATCAGGTAGTCGTATCTCGTGACTGACTTATGTTCTGCCGTAGGTAGGGTTACCTTACGGTGAATTGACTTCACTGTTTTTAAACAAAACTTAATTTTTTCCCAGGCCAGCGACACGTTCGTAACCCACTCCCGCGCAAACTTCTACTTCCTCCTAACATCCGAAACACAGGAGATGAGTGAGTTCTCCTCCAGCTTCACCAAGAGACGGCCTTCCAAGCGAGTCAAGAAGAAAGTCGAGGAACGACCTAGCGTACTCAGTACATCCACCGACGAAATGCTGAACGATAATAGTCTTAATTCCCTGAAGGACAAGGCTCAGAGTGCTGATGACCAGATAGACAGTAGTTGTGGGAGTACAGAGTCTACTAAACAGATTAAGTCTATGATCAATACGCAGATTAAGGAAGGCAGGTAATGTGTTTTATTTAGTAAAAAAAAAAGATCTAACTGTTTTTCATACTTTACTTGCTTAGTATAACCATAGGCATGGTGTTGAACTGACGATGAAATTCATAAACTTAAGTTTAAAATGAAGACTTTCCATTTTAGGAAACACACCGCGTCTTCTACGTCAGAAAATTCAGACACACCAGTACCCGGTAAGTGTATGGAGTAAAAGAAATTCAATTCAATAGTCTTAAATTGCAAATCCAACAATAGGCTACGCAATGTACCTCGCGGCATTGGCATATTATAGACAGATGGTATCGCCATGCCGCGGTAATCGCACAGCCAACTTACAATTGGTAACAGTTGTTATTGAAGTTTTATACGGCCAGCCGATCATTTTTTGCGATTACGATGTTGGTCCCATAGGGAAAGCTGTTCAGTTTGATGGTCTGAACCATAAGGATGTGGTTCACCAATTCAATAAGACCACACCTTACTAATACACGCTAACTGTCTATTTCCATTTGTTTTTTGTCATAATGCCATTTGATAATATATTAACTGGGATACACAATGGTAAACTTTGGAACGCGACTGCGATCACAAAATTACATTGAAATTTTAAAGCACTTGTGTCGTTGCGATCGGTCAGTGCGATTTCGTGACGGTGCCGCTGACGTTCTTGAGTATATTTTGAAAATACAGAAAACTATTATCATGAAACTATAAATGTGATCGAATTTGACACTGTAGAAGCACGTTAGAGTGTAGGGTTCACCTGCTTTTATGCTTAATTAAATGATCGGACACGCTAAATTGATTATTATCGACCACCTTTTAAGAGCACGTACATACCTGGTTTGAATAACTGCTATCTAGCACATGTAGTTAGAGTATTGCACATAAAGGTCTTCAACATAACACTGACAACAAAAAAGCTACATGTACAATTCTATAGAAGTGATCATTCAGAGGTAGAGCATGTATGTCAATAATTGCTTACATAATTTGTAAATTAGAGCACATTACATGTACACATTTTTGACCTATCAAATTCTCTTGTCTGGTATCGGCACGACCTGTCAATAGCTTTTGCACTAGCTAAGTAGTCAGGTGACGGTTACAGAGAGCACCTCGGGGAAGGAGGGCGGGGCACAGGGCGCGCCCGCCGAGCTCACGGAGTACATTGTTGTAGACTCTGACGACGTCAACCACACCACCGTCGAGATGTACACCAGCGGGATCTACCATCAGGTGACTGCACTACCTATACCATTCTATTTTACACTTTGAGGAAGCTTAAACTGTTTAAAATCCTGTTAGACTACTTAACTTTAGCTAACACTTTCGCTGCTAAGCACCCAGCTTATGGATCAAACGATAATTCGTTCGTGTGCGCACTACCCGCCTCCCGAGTTGGCGTTATACGGGGGTATAGAAGACTTGTGAATTTTGAGCATCCAAATTAAAATTCATTATTTGAACTTAGCGAAAGTGTTTAAAAGCAAGAGATTACTTATTTTTAAAAACAAACTGATGTTTTTGAGATGTCAAAAGATTACGGTAACATCCAATTTTTCATGCCTTTGAGTAACTAAATTCAGCCACTGTTGTAAAATATTGCTGAGCAATAAGGAACACACAAATATTTTTCTAATTTTATAAGTTTTTTTTTTGTGTTTCTTCTCTCTCTATTTGTATTAATCGACAATGATGGTTTACCTATCAAAAGAGCAAACTCACTTGCAAACATTAGATATATTCAAAGCACCATCATGCTTACAATATGAACCCTCAGCGCCGCGTCCGGGCAGGCGCGGCGTCGGGCTGGTCGGCGTGCGAGGGCCTGCTGCTGCTGCTGCGGCACGCGCTGGCGCTGCTGCCCGACCACGCGCACCAACAGGTAACGTACCAAATCCTATTTATCAATTAAATACAGCACTAAAAAATCACTCTGAAAGCGTTGTTAAATTGAACATGCAGGTGTTCAATTTAACAACGCTTTCAGAGTGATTTTGGGTCTGCCTCGCTATTGCAGCGCTTCAGATATGTTCTCACTGGCGCTCAGATTGTTCCCATGCGACCACGCGGAACCGCTGCGCGTCTCTTGTGCGCAAAGTGTGGGCCAATATTATAATATCTCCTTTTTTAAATACCTTTCTGAGTATAATAGCTAATAGTTTGGACTGTTAATAAGCGTGACAGACAAGGTGCACTACGTAAATACGAAAAACTTTATTCCGATAGTCACAAGGCCGAATTTCAAAATGCCGATTGTCATAATTCCGAATGGTTCAAAATTCCTAATATAACAACTCCGCCTTATCATTACTCCTATTTTATAATTCCTAAATTTCAATACTCCTAACGTTTATAATTACTATTCTCAAAATACCGAGTTATGTTGATGTTATATATGAAAATAGCAAGACAAATAAACACAATGCATGCAACATGCAAGCAGGCCTGCAACATGCAGCAAGCATTATTTCTGTCTCGGCTCCGGCGCTGCGGGGTTTTGGCGGCCCCACGCGAGCTTATCGTCGCAGATAGTTTTAAGGCCCGCCGCCGAGGCTGAGGCTGGCCGGCGTGGCCGGCCAGCAAGCCGAATTAATTACAATTCCGAAATAAAAACGCCTTGTAAAACTGAATAGCAAGACAAATAAACACAATGCATGCAACATGCAAGCAGGCATGCAACATGCAGCAAGCATTATTTCTGTCTTGGCTCCGGCGCTGCGGGGTTTTGGCGGCCCCACGCGCTTATGCGGGCTTAAATTACACTCAAGGGGTAGGGCAGACCCAGGGCTGCGGGTTGTTCGAAAGAGATACCGTGGCCCTGGAACACAAAGGGCTAAAAAGGAACATGGATGGGTTTTAGTCGGTCAAGTCTGACACTCCCTTCCGCTCCGCCCAGAGCGGGAGAAGTCATTTGATGATTTCCCATCCTAAAAAAAAAAAGGGTAGGGCAAACAAGAATGCGTGAAGTCGGTTTTGCAGCGATTCGTTTTTGTCACTAAATTTTGTAGCACAACATGTTGACTTTTAGTTTATTCGAAGTATTGAAAATCGGAATGTCGTTTTTCGGACCGAGAACCCTTCGAGCATCTGATTCTTCGAACGTATGAAAATCGGAAAACTATAAATCGCATTTGCGACTTTCGGTAAAATAAATTTCGTGATTTTTTATAATACACCTAATAATTCTTAGGTATTATGAAATTCGGACTTTTGGCACTCGGATTATTGAAATTCGGAATAAAATATTTCGGAGTATTTGGAGTATAGTGTTGCACGTAACAGACTATTATAAAGCATTTGAATTGATAAGGGTTGAATATACAAACAAACTCTTCAGCTTTATATATATATATATTTATATTAGTATAGATTGGATAGTTTCAAGATGTCCTCTAAAACGGGCTATTAGGTAAATACTTGTTTAAAAAAAATACAAACGTATATAGAGTGCCTCATAAAGGTTTTCCTTCCGATGGCATTTATATACTCTCGCCTATTTTGCCATAGCATGTTATGGATTACTATATTCTTAACTCTGGTTTGTCTGATGCTATTTATAACATTGCCGTCATTGGATATCAAAACCAATAATATTGATTTATAATTCTGTGAAGTTTTGCCAGTTAATTTGATTTGACCCTATAAGTAGAGCAATTTAGAATCTTTGTCTGTAGTGGATGTAATTATAGGTGTTATGGGCTGTTAATTGCCACACCTAATACTACCAGATTTCAGCCAAAAGTATCATAACAATGTTTTTTGTGTGACTTCTCTTTGAGATTATCTTCAGCTTAGCAGCAAACATATCATACTAAACTTATCTTAGTAATGCAATGCTCTAGGTCCGTCTCTAATCATGTTAACATCAAAATCAATCACAAAAGGCATGAATAAGAGTTTTATATTATTTATTGTACACACAATAAATAATATATAACTCAGATGGTAAAATTTATAATTACAACATTAAGTATAAAAGTATTACTAAAAAAAAAACTTTCTACTAGATTTTTAACCATTACGTGGCATATACACCCCCAAATACATCAAATCGTAAACAATACTATAATAAACTGCCAAACGAGACGCGATACATACTAAACCATGAAATGCTCAAACCATGAATTTGGTCATGAAAATTAACTTAACTTTTGCATTCAAGATAATAATAACACACAAAACCTTAACAATATAAAACTGTTTTAACACCCTTGTGTATACCTGAAGCGTGTCAATTAAATGAGTCTAAGGGAACGGATCGAAGACGAATGTTTTAAGTTATAGGTACAATTACTAAGAACAATTAAGAACGCTTATACTCGATATTTATGAAAGGTTCATGTATCTTACTGGCTGTCTTGTGTGAAGTAAACAAACGAAATGTCACATTCGGTACCACACATCCAGCCCAATCTTATTGTTTATGTCACTCTAACGGTGCTACTTCCCCTTGAGTATGAGCGGGATGGCATATACGCAGCTGCCTTTTTATCTACACTTCAACGACGCCGGTTATTATCATAGGTTATTATCGTCGGCGGCCATGACAGTTTAGTTTCCTAAAGCCTCGATAGATGGCGTTGAACATTTACGTCACGTTTCTGAATCGCGGTGTTAAGATTCTCCGCCGTTGAACGACCCTCGCGCGGTACTGTAGAAAATTCATACTTACCTGGCATAGGGGAAACCGTGATCAAATAGGCGGTTCCCCCAGGGCGAGGCCTTTCCATTGCACTGCGGTTAGGTTGACCCCTGCGATTATCCCTAATGTGGATAACTCGGATGCGTAATTTTTGGTAGTGGGGACTGCGTACGCGCCGTCCCCTCAGAAAGTCAGAATTCCCTATGACACAAACGAAGTCAACATACATGATAAGTTTGGTTTTTAAAAATTTTGCCATTATGACGGTATGCCGAAGTTCTTGACGTCGTAGCTTGTTTTTAACCGACCGAAAAACGGAGGCTCCCTATCAAGCAGGCGCGTACATTTTTTTTTTTTTTAGTATATTATTTGTCTGTCATTTGTAGATCTTTGACAGTCGTTACGAGTAGTCAGAAGCTAAAAGTCTGACATCCAGTCTTACCAAGGGGTATCGTATTACCCAGTTACTGGGTTGTGGAGGTCAGATAGGCAGTCGCTTCATGTAAAATACTGGTACTCAGCTGCATCCGGTTAGACTGGAAGCCGACCCCAAGATAGTTTGGGAAAAGGCTAGGCAGATGATGAGTATATTATTTGTCTACTCATAACTTTTACAGAGTAGTCCGATTTTAACGACATTTTTGTTTGGAGATTGAACTTTGAAGTTGATTCCAATTAAAGATAAAACATTAAATCAGCATAGGGGTTGATTAATTTTGAAGGCTGTCGAGAGAATCCTTATCTAGGACAAAAATAAACTAAAGACAAGGAAATATAAAGATCCTTTTAGTCTAAGCTCCTAATTGAACTTCAGTGATAAATGAGGCGGCGCCAAACAAACTTTTAATTTATAGACAACTAGCTGTCCCGCGCAACTTCGTCTGCATCAAATTTTCCCCGTTTTCGCAACATTTTTCATTGCTGCTCCGCTCCTATTGGTCGTAGCGTAATAATATATAGCCTATGTCCTTCCCCAGGTTGAAATCCATCTTCCTGCCAAATTTCATTAAGATCCGATCAGCCGTTTAGTCGTGATATGGTAACAAACAAACAAACAGAGTGACTTTCGCATTTATAATATTAGTATGGATTCCCAAACATTTCTTGTGTACTTATGTAACCTATTGTGTATCTCGTCCTTTTGTCCGCAACTCCACGTCCACGGTATTTTGTGTACTATACAAGGTGGAAACAGACCCTTCACGAAGCCGGCAACCATGCATTCTGTACAACAAACTAAGTAACCCTACGCAAAAATTATTGCTGGGAAACGATATTTTTTTTTCTTTTTGGGGAAATCAAGTTTTACGGCAAAACGCAATGTAACGCACTCAAACATTATGCTGATGGATGCGTTGCATAGTAAACGGGTCATAGAGGTATTATTTTATAAAATTAAAAACACTTGTGAAAAAGTTGTAACTTTGACGTTCAATATCTCAGTAACTAGAAGTTTCCCAGGTATGGTCCTGAACGAAAATGATCGCAATGACAGGGAGAAGAAATGCCCTTCGACTTCGATAAGGGTTGATTTAAGTACATCCTTTATTTATGCATTCCATAAAAATTGTTTCAATAGTTAGCCCAGAAGTTGGTACGATGACTGTAGATGACTATGTTTTGTGACGTCATCAAATTTTCAGGCGATATCTGGCGCGGTGTGTGCGGAGAACCTAGTGGTGCTGACCAACCAGCGCCAGGCGCGCGCGCGGGCCGCGGCCGTGCGCGCGCTGGCGGCTCTCACCCGCCGCGCTAGTGCCGACATGGCGCGCAAGCTGCAGCTACAGCACTACTACATACATCTAGCTAACCAGGTACGAACTAGCAACCAGGAGCCAACTCCAGGGCTGGGGCTGGCTTTGAAACTTGGGCGAGTGACATGCAGTGCGAATACAATGTATAGAAACATCAATTATTTTATGGGTTGTGACTGATCAGTTGGATAACAGTTGGTATTTCTGATGTTGATGATTTATTTAAAAGTGAACTTATATTTGTTGCAAGCAGCAATATTATGAAGTAAGTGAAATTCGTTTATAAATCAACCATTTCTAGGAACTTTCACTTAGAAATTCTAAATAAAAAGTAGAACAACTGCTCTTGAATAATATCTATGGAAGTTAACTTAAGTTTCTCGGTAATCTCACACAAACTAATTCTGAAATACACAACAATAAATGTAACTGACGAACATCTATAACTTAGTTTTTTTTAAGCTTATAAACAGCATTGTTTCAATAACAATTTATGTGAGCTTGTAAATACCCACAGATATCTCTGTACGAGGGCTCGTGGGAGCTGGCGAGCGCGTGCGCCGCGCTGCTCACCAAGTGTGACGTGCCGCTTGAGGATCAACTCGATGTAAGCTATTCATTCATTCATTACTTATCTATTTAACTGCTCTGTTTCTACTACAAACTAGCCTCTGGAGTGGACAATATCTCAGTTAAAACAGCTCGGTCCAGTTACCTGAGTCGTGGTTGCTGCTACTTTACAACAATTGTCTGAAATTACCTTTTACCTTTTTACCTTTGCTTCTATACCCCGTCTCTGGAGGAATCCAAGGTCATCGCTATTCCTAAGTGTGGTAAAGCAGCCGACGATCCTAAATACTTCCGCCCGGTCGGGCGAGTAACATACTATGTTATACAGACAAGGAAGGCATGACAAGGTCCTTTTGTCCGCAACTCCATGTCCACGGTATTTTGTGTACTATACAAGGTGGAAACAGACCCTTCAGAAAACCGTCAACCAAGCATTATGTACATAAAACTAAGTAACCCTACGCAAAATGATTCCTGGAAACGACATTTTTTTTGGGAGTGTAAATCATGTTTTACGGCAAAACTCAATGTAATGAACTCAAAACATTGTGCTGATGGATTTGAATAGACTCCGGACACAGGTTGGCTGAAGCAAGGGAAACCTGTTCAGGTGGAGATGCATAGATGACTCAGCTCTGGAGTGCAAATGTGGTGCTGCCCCACAAACGATGAGACACTTGATATCGTATCCTGCCTGTCCTGTGGCTTGCACATCACAGGAGCTGATGGACGCTACTGAGGGTGCCAAACTCGGTGCCAAATTTTGGGCTGACTCAATTAAAATTGTCACCGACACGCTAAGAAGACTACAAACTATTTAAATACTCTCGATAATTTCTCAAAACACAATCAATTCGGCAGTAATCGAATATCATTTACGCTATTGAGATTGCTTGGCTTATCGAGGAATGCGGAGCATTGTATAAAATATTAAAAAGGAGGATCGTCCAACCAGAAGGGGTTGTGTCTAATGGGCTACTACGTGTAGAATTTTGTGTGATGTCAACACGTTTTAAGCGCAGTTTCTATGAAGCGTCATTGTAGATGCGACTACGATGTGTGTTGTTATGTCCAGGACGACATCTGGGTGGACGTGACAGAGGAGTCCCTGCAGCGCAGCCCCCCGCTGCTGGCGCTGCTGCCGTGCTGCCTCGCCGACGTGCCGCTCGCGCACAACCTCACGCTTCTCGCCAGGAGGATTATAGATAAGGTAACACTTGCTTACATCAATTTAGACAATCTATCTATAATCTAGTATGTTCATAACCAGCCAGTCCAACTATACGCATCATAGATCATGAATGGCAGCTTTCTTATTATATCTTCATTTTATCCCGCAGGCATCGCTAAAAGTTCTAAGCGAGATATCCCTCGTAGAAGTAGTGGTCCGGTCCATCCGTGCGGTGGGACAGATGGCCGACACCACGTTCGAGGGTCGAGAGCTACTGCTGGAGGACCTGTATGAGCTGCTCAACAGGGTGGCCATCAAGGCACTGTCCACGCAGCATAGCATGCAGGTTAGCAGTGAGCATTCTAGGGGAATAAAGTAAACTTAAGCTGGTTCCAAGATAGTGAAAATGTTACAGGGTCTTTGACCTTTAAAATTTACTCATTTCTCTTTTTCTGTCCTCTTTGACCGATTTGCCATACATAATATTTATATCAAAACCGGACAATCAACAGACCACTGTCACACCACTGACCACTGTTTATAAATTAGTGAAGATTGGGTCCAGATTTGTGCCCTGTTTAAGTGTTTTCAAAATGTTATTTTTTTATTTAATGATTAATTATTACTTAACAACACAGCTTGTGAACAACATTGTACCAATACCAATGCAGCTATTGCAAATTCTTATTCTTATTCTTTATTGCACATAAAATTAAAAGATATACACACAAATAATATATAGCTAATGTACAACGGCGAGCTTAACCCAGAAATGGGTTTTCTTACAGCAAACCTTATTTAACAGGAGTATTTGCCAAAGAGGATACAGCTTTGTGCATGAACAGAACTTTTAAAACTTAATTAAACTAATTTTGTAAACTAAACTAATACATACAATAAACGTAATAAATATATGCAAATAAATGATTATTTCGATTCATAATAGTGTTACGTCGCCTGCTTTACGAGAACATGCTAGGATTACATTCGAGTCTAGAATGATCCAGTATGTCTAGAAGATTCGAGAATAATCCTAGAATGTTCCGCAATGGAAATGTCTAGAAAGTTCGAGAAAGTTCTGGACCTTTAGAACGATTAGTTCCACTATGGAGCTATCTGGAAGGTTCAAGAAGGTTGTAGAACTTTCTCGAAGGATGGGTTCCCCTAAGGAACTACCTAGACATTCACGGAAGTTGTGGAAGTTTCTCGAACATGGGCCTTCTTCTTAGGCGCTTGGTTCCGGAAATGGAGAATCGAGGTGAACCCCGACAAGAGTCAGGCAGTTCTTTTCTCTAAACCGCGTAAAAATAAGCCACTCGCGCTCAGCCCGATCACTATGTACGGTAAGCCTATCCCTTGGGAGAAGCAAGCCAAGTACTTAGGAGTCTTACTTGACAACCACCTGTCTTTCGCGGCACACATCAAAGCAGCTCGCGACCGAGCTGCCTTTGCTATGGGTAGGCTTCATTTCATGATTTCGGCAAAAAGCAAGTTGTCACTCAAGTGCAAGTTGCGCCTTTATACCACGGTGATCCGCCCCATTATGACGTACGCTTGCGTCGGGTACGCTCACACCAAGCCTAAGTACATCCATAGGATGCAAACCTTGCAGAACCGGTTCTTACGTAGAGTCACGGGAGCCCCTTTTTATGTCCGTAATGACCGTCTACACGTAGACCTTAGAATGCCCACCGTCCTTCAGTTTATGAAACGTCTTTCGAAGCGTTTCTTCGATAACGCCATTAAACACCGTAATCTCCTGATCGCAGCGGCCGCCCGTTACGAACCCTCGCGCATTAGTACAGTACGCCGTCCTCGGCATACCCTCGTCACTCCCGATGATGCTATCACCCTCCTCCAGGAGAGTAGCAAAGAAACTAGCACTCTTAAAAAGTTCAGACACAAACCGCCGTCTTTCCGACCTCGCCGTCGAGGTCCGTCGCGACGTCCCGATCCATGCCCTCCCCGACCTTCGCTCGAGCCAGCCCGCGATGCTGTGCCAGTAGTTTTAAATCAGCCCCTAAATAATGATATCATTCAGATCCAGCCTGTCCCCATGCAGTCCTCCCCCAGCGACGCTTTGAGCCGAGGCTCGTACCCCACAGAGGGTGCCCTTAGCGTGTAGTCGCTTAGTTTGTAAGTTTTTATGCCCTGGCTGGAGGCCTTACTCTTAAGGCACCCATAGGATAATCCGGTTAAGAAGACGACAACCTCCTAGGTTGAACTGCGAGATGCCATACATAAAAAAAAAACTGAAAGGAGATAGTCTGATTTTGGCTACGAAACGAAGCGATCAAAGGGAACTACTAGTGGGATATCTAAGTGAATAGTGATCAGTTGTGACATTGTGATTAAGTTTTACAAAAGGTAGAACAAGACAATAAAAAATAAACAGACACACACACACACAGATTACAGATTGTTATTGTTTAATTGGTAGTGTGATAATTTACCCTATACCCAGCTCGCAACAATAGGCTTAGGCTATGGTACTTAAACCCTGAACATATTTCTTACTTGAATCTCATCTTTAACAATTAAGATTTTAACCATATATTTTTAATGGCAGACGATTTCCGAACTCCATCACATGCTGACATACATCGAGCTGACGGGCTCGGCGCGCGTCGTGCGCGTGGCGAGGGACGCGCAGTTGTCGCTATACAACGCGCAACTAGACCACTTGGAGGACAAGCTGCACACGTCTTATAACGCGCATACTAAACACAACTACTTTACCACTGGTAAGTACTACATCATTCATCATTTCAGCCCAAATGACGTCCACTGCTGGACATAGGCCTCCCCCAAGTGTCGCCACATTGACATTTTGGGGGGTTTTGCCATAATCGCCACGCTTGGCAGGCGGGTTGGCGATCGCAGTACGGTTGTTACGAAAGCACAGAGAACGCTGCTTCCCATTTTCTTGCAAATCTCTTAGTCGCCTCTTACGACACCCATGGGAAGATATGGGATGGTGCTATTCCTTACGTCCGACACCATACAGAACAAGTAAGTACTATGTATGGTCTTAATATGCGGGTTGATATTAATTTCACTGTAGTCACAAATCTTGGTCGTTTATAGGACTTGGTAACTTGTAGACTTAAAGTCTGACATCGTATGACTTTGAGCGACATTTGCTGGCCTGGTTAGCACGGACGAGGGTGTTCGTTGTAGAATATCATTACAAAACAAGCATGCAGTTTTGTGCCATAAGTTGTTTTAAGTTTTTGTTTTTTAAATGCTACCATCAGTCTTCTTGAGTTTTGGTGTAATATAAAGGATGTCGATAGACTGTTAAAGAAGCCGAAAATCACTTGTTCTTCCCGTCAATGCGACATTTTATTTTTTTGAGGACCATACCTGGGAACGCTTTAGATACGGAGATATTGAGGATCAAAGTTCCAACTTTATCACAAGTTTAGTTTATAGAAGTTTTTAATGTTATCGTTGATCATCCCGCTCACACTTTCACGATCCCCGTACTATTCAATGCACCCATCAGCACAATGTTTTGAATGCGCCGTATTGAGTTCTATCGTAAAACGTAATTTTCCACCGCAAGAAAAATGTCGTTTCCTAGCAATATTATTTGCGTAGAGTTAATTCCTTAGTCCGCTTACACCTTGTATTCTATCCCAAGTAACAAAAGGTTCTGTAACCAAGGCGTTTTATCACTAAAGTTTGATGCAGTAGGCCTATAATGGTAACCACTGTGACTGCTTGTACTATAGAGGTTTTTAATAGAGTGTTTTGGTTCTATAAGATTAAAGAGCATATAAGATCTATAATTTAGTTCTTAGAACGCTTATAGGACCATACAATAGAATATTTAGTGTTGCACTGTAATAGACATGAAAAAAACGATTATGGTTCTATTTAGTACTAAAGGCGACCTTACTGACACTTTTATGTATCTATTTTTCACTAATAATGCGTCAAAATAACTTTTAAGGTAGTAGTACGGTAGTATTGTAGCAGTATCGAAAACACTATTACAGTATCTATCTGCACTATAAAAGTACCTTACACAAACGTTACGTAACTTTTTAGCTTTTTAAAAGCTCCCTCAACATCGCTATGGGGCTAGTTCTGAAAAATCATCTAGTACTAAATAGGACCATAGCGACTGCTTGTGAGTTGCTAAATAACTTGAATTCTGAATAGCTCTATAAGTGAGTTTGTGTTACCGCTACCAGACTAAAGCGTTTTCGGTGAAAACATGGCTGCCGTTTTCTGCTGCAGATAGCACATAAGCAGCACGGCTGGAGCCAATGTGTACTATAGTAGCCATAATCGGGACCTTATTTTATATATATAAATTAAAAAAAAAACCGGCCAAGTGCGAGTCGGACTCGCGCACGAAGGGTTCCTTACCATTATTTATAAAAACGAGAGAAAAAATCACTTCGTTGTATGGGAGCCCCCCTTAAATATTTTGTTTTATTATTTTTTTAGTATTTGCTGTTATAGCAGCAACAGTAATACACAATCTGTAGAAATTTCAACTGCACTGCGGTTCATGAGATACAGCCTGGTGACAGACAGACGGACAGCGAAGTCTCAGTAATAGGGTCCCGTTTCACCCTTTGGGTACGGAACCCAAAAAAAACGAAAATTATGAAGGCGCTTTGTCTAATTTGAAAGCAGCATCTGATTCTACTGATACAATTATTTTCGCAAGTGCAAGTTATGGCAGAGTTACGGTCTATGACTGTTTTGTAGTATGTCATTATTATAACATGTAACGTTAAGTAACATGGCAAATGACATTAAGCATAACTTATATTGATATATTTTGTTTTCTTGGGAAACTGGCGAACAAACGTAATAAAAAAGATCACTAGAATCATTTACGGTGCAAAATAGCACTATAAACCTGTTATGGTTACTTTTATAGTACAAATTTGTGACATAAACGTTGCCACATTTCAACTACAGAGCTGTTTTATCACCGTGAGAGCCTTTATGTAATGATTATAGAATAAATCAGTGTTAAAACTAGGGCCTCTTTGGGGTTCTGTAAACGTTTACAACACCATTATAGTACTAATCATGAACACTATTTAGCACGTCCTACAACGTTCTCAGGTCTTTTATAGTACCAAATTTTGTTACTTGGGATATTCATCCATTAATGGTTGAGTTTCGTTTGCTCAGTGCTATCATCAGCGGTGTCGCTGGGCGGCGACGGGTCGTCCCGCAGCGAGCGCGGCGAGCTGGCAGCGCGGCACCTGTGCACGGTGCAGCGCGGCGTGGCCTTCCTGCTGACGCACTCGCCGCGCGAGCCGCTGCACAAGGACGCACAGCTGCTGGATAGGTTGCTGTCCACGCTCCTATTGGGTGAGTCACACATCTTCAAGCTGGCAGCGCGGCACCTGTGCACGGTGCAGCGCGGCGTGGCCTTCCTGCTGACGCACTCGCCGCGCGAGCCGCTGCACAAGGACGCACAGCTGCTGGATAGGTTGCTGTCCACGCTCCTGTTGGGTGAGTCACACATCTTCAAGCTGGCAGCGCGGCACCTGTGCACGGTGCAGCGCGGCGTGGCCTTCCTGCTGACGCACTCGCCGCGCGAGCCGCTGCACAAGGACGCACAGGCTGCCGGATAGGTTGCTGTCCACGCTCCTATTGGGTGAGTCACACATCTTCAAGCTGGCAGCGCGGCACCTGTGCAAGTATAAAAATAACAAAACGGCATTAACAGCTTGAGAGTTAAACATGTAATTGTAAGTATGTATCTGAAGAGAATACAGAAAAATAAAATACATTTCAAAACAAAGCCTTATAAAAAATATATTTTCTCTTGATCCTTTTTGTTAATAGTGCAAGCTAAACATCACACACATAATATAGGGTGACTGGTAATTAGTACTACACCGATACTTAAACATGTGTTTATACTCATGAACACAAAACAACACAATGTTTCTTTTTGGGAATAGCTTTCCAAAAAGAAAATGAAAAAAATTATACTCTTTCGATATATAAATGGGTCATAAAATTATCACGTAGGAATTTCTATGCATAAAACAAATTCATCATCATCATTCATCATTTCAACCCTTAAGACGTCCACTGCTGGACATAGGCCTCCCCCAAGTGTCGCCACATTGACATTTTGGGGGGTTTTGCCATAATCGCCACGCTTGGCAGGCGGGTTGGCGATTGCAGTACGGTTGTTACAAAAACACAGAGAACGACAAAAACACAGAGAACGACAAAAACACAGAGAACGACAAAAACACAGAGAACGACAAAAACACAGAGAACGACAAAAACACAGAGAACGACAAAACACAGAGAACGACAAAAACACAGAGAACGACAAAACACAGAGAACGGCAAAAACACAGAGAACGACAAAACACAGAGAACGGCAAAAACACAGAGAACGGCAAAAACACAGAGAACGACAAAACACAGAGAACGACAAAAACACAGAGAACGACAAAAAACGTTCTCTGTGTTTTTGTCGTTCTCTGTGTAAAGCAAATTATTCTCACTAAATTGGGAAAGTTGGAGACAGTTAAATTAACTTTGTACTAATAATAATTTTTAATGTTTGAACTGCTGTAACTTTTTTATTTGGTTAATTAGTGACATGCTGTCCTAATAAACTCTTAGGATTGATCAGATCTTCATTTTGATGTCGGTTAGAATGTGCTACTGTGCTGGGCCCATTCTGCTCAATCTTCTTTGAGAAGCATATTCGAGATGGCTACGGATAAAAGCACAGTAAAGAATTTTCATGGTTTTGACATTCTTAAACTCGGAGGAGACCCTAAAATTAAACTTTACACTTAGAAACCTTGTTGACTTCATTGTCAATGTGTGTATTTTCATTGAATACCTATTTAAATATTAATGTGTAAAATTTAGCCATATTTTCATGGAGATATGAGTTTCCTTAAACCTAGTTTTCGCGCAATTTTACACTATTTCTTGCGGGAAAAAAAACTACGTGATATTTGCCGAGACCCCCCTCTCTCCCTTGGAGATTAGGTGAGATTCGGCTCAACACCCTCCCCCCTAAACGCCTCACGTTATTAATGGACGCCCCCTAACAGTTTGTGTATTAGAAGCGCATGATCTATTAGCCCAAAGACTTGCTGCAGTCTCTAATCACTTCATTCCTTTTTAATACAAACATCCGTAAATCCTCTGCAATATAGCCTTTGCAATGGAAAAGGAACTCCTGGAACTCCAAATTACCTTTATGCTAAGTTTTGTTATGGTCGTTTTAGTGGTTTAATAGTGTGTAGCTAACTATGGGCATCAAGTGTACTGATCTCTGTGAGTTTCACTATATTGGAGTCTTTAAGAGTTAATCTCCCCCAGCGGTGAGCGGCTCGAACGCGTCGCGGCCTAAGTGGTGGGTAAGCAGCAGCGCGGACTGGGCGTCGCCGCTGCAGTCGCTGTTCTGGTGGGCAGCCGCGCCCGCGGCCGGCGCGCGCGCGCTGCAGCCCGCCCTGCTGCGCGCGCTGTACCACGCGCCCGCGCCCGTGCTGCACGTGCTGACACCCACCGACCCCGCGCAGCTCAGGAAGGTATGTAGTGTGACGGCAGCGCGGGCTGGGCACGACCTGTTCCCGTGTGGCCGGGATATCTCTTTTTTTTGTTTTGACATTTTTTATATTCTGCAAATTTACGCAAATCTCTGACAGACCCTACACGACCATGCATGACTGATGACTGTTCGTTATCATGGCCGCGTAGCTCGGTAGCCCTCTTGTTCACCCAGCAACAAGGAGCCTACCATATTATTTTTCAGACTTCATTGGACTTTATAGTATATGTTTTATCTTGTACCACCGTCAGCTAGCTGTCTACCTCCTAACAATCCTCAAGCACATCCACGGCTCAGCCGAGAGCGGCACCCCGCCGGTGGAGCTGCCCATCACGGACTGGGCGCGCGCCTGGGCCATGGGCACGCAGGCCGGGCTCAGCGAGCGCGTGCCTCATGATGCGCTGGCGCCCGAGGCCGCCGCGCTGCTGCGCCAGGACGAGGAGCGCTGGGCCCGCCAAGCCAATAGGACGCGCTCCGTCATAGCCAAGTGAGTGCATCGATTATGGCGCGATTTACAATGCACCGTTCGGCAATGGTCCAATTACATTATTTTGTAATTTGTTTGATTCTTTGAATTTCGCAGAGTGGTGTGGAGCAAGGACGGCCTCGCCAGCAAGGTGACGGAGAGCGCGATGTCGGTGACGCGCGGTGTGGTGGACGCGCAGAACTCGCAGCGCAAGGCCTTCATGGAGCACCTCCGGCGCACGCACGCCAGCCACGCCGCCGCACAGCAGGCCTGGCAGCGGCTCATCGATACGTACACGCATGAGCAGGGTAAGCTTTCACTGCGGACAACTTTTTTGAAATTTTAAGAGTTGGCGGAGCAGCCAACCGAAACGCGGCTAGGCCGCTTGGCGGGTCCCTAACCACGGCCGAGACCTACCACCAGTATGTTGCCGCCTGGTGTGCACCACCCAGGAACCACGTGTGCTGATTTGGAGTGAAGGTATATTCCCCAGGAACAAAGGCGAGTCAGACCCCGCACAACTGAGGGCACAAGGCGCATCAACACCCACAGCGCCAGCTTTTTTACTCCGCGTTGGGTACTTAAGACTGATGTACACCAATGCCAGATGTCTTGATGGACATTATCTCACACCATCACTCACACCACCAGGTGCGTTGAGTGTAGTGAAGACTCGAGTCGTAATTTTAAAGACTCGACTCAATTATGTAAGACTCAGTGTGCTAAAAAGGGTCCGTCAACAGTCAAGAGTCAAGCAGAGCCCGAGTCATTTAAAAGCAGGTCTTAAACAAATCTCGAGTCTTTAAAAAGATTCTCCTCATTCAAAAAGCCTCGAATCTATGATACTTAAGTTTAAATTATTGGTTATGATGTAACTATGTTACAAATAAATCTGATAAGATAAATTCATTACAAATGACACATACATGATGATGATGATGATGATGATGATGATGATGATGATGATGATGATGATGAATCAATACTGTTATTTTTTTATGTGTGCTTTTCTCGTCGTCCTGTAAATGTAATAATTTTATTGCTAGACTCATACACGAAGAGGATTTGAATGCGAACCGCCGCATAAAAAGGAATCGACAGCACAAAGTGACTCGAGCTCTTATGCAGCATTCAAGAGAATTACTTCATTGGTCTTGTGGTCCTGTTATTATGAGTCGAGTCTTGTAATTCAGCATCCGAGTCCGTTTATGTAGGACTTGAAGACTCGATTGCTTTGCAACATTAAGTCAGTTTATCGGCGAACATTTTTCCCCAAATTGGTGTTTTAGAGGTCGGTTATAAATGATAGGCAAAACGTATACGAATTAAATGGAATAATTTATTGTCATAAAACATGGCTTCATATCCTCACAGGTGTTGTACAAGAAGTGGTGGTACAGTGAACCTAATCGACCAATGGGCGCGATCCTTGTTGGTTGCCGGCCGAGGATGCTGATGAGCGTACGCGTGCGCGCAACGTAAATACAGGCGGTGCGGCTTCCCACCGTCAGTACACGATGGTCATCGACGCAGGGATGTTGTCGCTCCTCGGTACGGACGCCAGCGCAGGCGCAGGCCGTTAGTGGTGTCGCATCATTCGGAGCGGCGGTGGTTCAGTGCGCGCGCCGCCGTCCTGGCGGGCGGTCGCTCGCCAGTGCGCTGCGCGCTGTGTCTGCGGCCGGACGTGTGATGCGCTTGTATGTTTTGTAGGTCACTACATTATTCCCCCCTCAGCGAAGCGTACAGGAGGCTTTGATGTCCTGCCAGATTTAGTGACGTAGCTGAAGGTAGCTGGTGCTTCATCTGCTTGCTCTTCGTTGCACTGGAATGCGGGCTTCAGCCGGTCAATGGATATATTAGATCTTCTATTCTCCAACTGAACGGCGAAGTACTTAGCTGTGCGGTCGATAACACGATACGGACCGCTATAGGTAGGTGTCAACGGTTTGCGCACGGCGTCATTACGAACGTAAACATGTGTTGCTTTGTACAGATCGCCATGAATAAAAACAGCTGTGCTTTTGTTGGCTTCTCGCTGCACCTGTGCCTTTTTCAATGCTTCGCTAAGATGGTTCATGAAGTGCGATGACGTGTTGCATGTTGTGATTGCTTCACCGTAGAATTCACCAGGCAGGCGTAGTGTTCTTCCAAATAATAATTCCGCAGCACTGGCGCCGATGTCTGTCTTGTATGCGGCGCGCAGACCAAGTAGTACGGTGGGTAACTCGTACGTCCAGTTGGTTGTATTTAATCTTGCGGTGAGTGATGCTTTGAGCGTGCGGTGCCAGCGTTCTACCAAACCGTTCGATTGCGGGTGGTACGCCGTTGTTCGTACGTGCTGGATTCCCATGCGTTGCATCAACTTATTAAATAGTTCGGATTCGAACTGTCTGCCTTGGTCCGTTGTTATGGTCGCGGGGCAACCGAATCTTGCAATCCATGTTTCATACAACGTATTTGCGACTTTTTCTGCCGTTATGTCTTCGATTGGCTGAGCTTCTGGCCACTTCGTTGCTCTGTCGATCATCGTAAGTATATAACGACAGTTGTTTGACGTTGGTAAGGGACCGACCAGATCGATGTTTAGATGGCTTAAACGGTCCACTGGCGCGAAACTGGATATTGGTGCCTTGGTGTGGCGATGAACTTTCACTCGCTGGCACTGGTCGCAAGCTCTGGCCCAGTCTGTGACATCTCTCTTCATAGTCATCCAGAAGTAACGTGAAGTAATTAATCTTCTCGTTGCTCTTACGCCGGGGTGATTAAGGTCGTGTATCGCGTGGTAAGCTTGCTTTCTGTATTGTGGCGGTAAGAAAGGGCGAGGAGATTTTGTTGACATCTCGCATATGACTTGGGTAATTGAACCGGGCAGTGCTATTCGCTTGAATATGTAACGGTCGCTTTTCATGAGTTGCTTGAGTTCTTCATCTAATTTTTGAGACTTTGCTAGCTGGTCATAATTTATCGGTGTTGGACATGAGATTATGTCCACTCGTGACATGGCGTCGGCGACACAGTTATCGTTGCCTGGTACATGCTTGATATCAGTGACGAACTGGCTGATGTAATCCAAATATCTTGAGCGCCTAGGTATTTCATCTTTGTAGTTTGCTCGCAGTGCGGTTGTGAGAGGTTTGTGGTCCGTCAATATGGTGACGTCACGGCCTTCTATCGTCCGGCGAAAGTGACGAACTGCCAGGTATATCGACGTAAGCTCTCTGTCATACGTGCTGTATTTTCTTTGTGCGTCGTTAAACTTCTTGGAAAAAAATCCGAGGGGTCTCCAACGGCCCTGAATTTTTTGTTGCAGTACCGCCCCCGCACAGGTGTCAGACGCGTCGGTCATGAGCTCGAAAGGAAGTGTTGACGATGGGTATGACAACAATACGGCGCTGGTGATATCATCTTTGCATTTTTCAAACGCCTGAATTGCTGTCTCGTTCCACGTAATCTTCGTTTTGTCGTTTTTCTTTGAATCTTTTAGGTAGGCGTTGAGCTGTTTTTGACACTCGGCGGCGTGTGGGATATTTTCACGATAAAAGTTTATCATTCCCAGGAATCTTCGTAATTGTTGGACTGTTTCTGGGCGAGGGTATGATTTTATGGCTTCGACCTTCTCGTCAGTTGGCTTAATTCCTTCGGCGTTAATGGTGTAGCCCAAAAAGTTGAGTGTTTGTTGGCCAAATGTACACTTAGCTACATTCAGTTGTAACCCATGGTCGTTAAGCCTTCTGAATACTTCTTCAAGTTCAATCCGGTGCTGTTCTTCAGTTTCAGAAGCCAGAAGAATGTCGTCGACAAATGGAAAGACAGGAAGTCCCCGTAGAACGTTGTCGATATGGCGTTGGAACGTTTGCCCAGCATTGCGCAACCCGAAACACATCCTCGGGAATTCAAATAACCCGAAGGGTGTGATAACGGCAGTCTTCTGAATATCCTCTTCACGAGTCCTTACTTGATAATAGGCCTTTTTCATGTCAATTATGGAGAAATATTTCTTCCCCAACAAGTTGTAGGTAAAATCGTGGAGTCTTGGAATGGGGTACCGGTCTGGCACGGTCACTGCATTAAGACGACGATAATCTCCACAGACTCTGTATTTGCCATCCTTCTTGAGGACAAGATGTATCGGACTGGCCCATGGACTCTTCGACGGCCGACAAATACCTTGCTCGATCATAGTGTCAAACTCTGCCTTTGCTGCCTTGTACTTATGCGGTGGCAGCGGTCGTGATTTCGCATATAATGGCGGGCCGGTAGTCTGTATGTGGTGTTCCACTTCGCTGTGGCAGAGCTTCAAATTCGGCCGGGTGATGTCTGGGTATTTTGCGAGTAGGTCGTGGTATGGCTGCTGGTCATTTACGGTGTTGATGCTGGAATCAGAAGTAGACGCTACGTAGCCGACAACGGATAGGCCTGTTTTCTTGTCTATCAGCCTCCGTCCGTGTATATCAACTGTGAGTTGGTGTTTATGCAAGAAATCGGCTCCCAATATTGGTCTGGTCACTTCGGCGACGACGAAATTGCAAATAAACGGTCGACGTAATCCGATATTCAACGTCATAGTACGTTCGCCATAGGAGGGTATTCGTGAGCCGTTTGCAGCGTAGAGATATTCGCTTGGCAACATTTTTTCTCTGTGTACCCTCTTGACAGGTAATACTGAGACGTTCGCGCCGGTATCGATGAGAAAACGCAAACCAGTTTCCAACTCTTTTATGAACAGACGGTGTTGGGTTATGTCGTTGACTTCGGCTCCCGTCGTAGCCAAAGTCGGGGCTAGTTTTCCTGGTTGGTATTCTTTTTGTTTTCGAAGTTACAGGGTCTCCGACAGCGAAACGCTTCCTTGCCAAACTTGCGATGGAAATAACAAATCGATGTGTCACGATACGCAGACTTGGAACGAGATCTTGAACGGTATCTGCCCCGTTGCGGTCCACGGTGGTAGTTACGCGATCGGTCTGTCTTCAACGCAGCAACCTCTTTCGTAAGTGCTTCGATCATATTCATAATTCGATCGTTCGGCGATAGTGTCGACGATTGTGACGCGGTGCTTGTTTGGCTACAGGAACACACGGAATTGGCGTCTTTCGTCTGCTCGCCCATCTTGTCTGCCATCGCCGCTAGCGAGTCTAATTTAGATTCGTCGCTGACCGCCAATACAGCTCTCGTCGAAGAGGGTAGGTGGCTCATCCACAACATTCGGAGGGTTTCATCGGGCATCTTGTCACGGGCTAGATCACGCATACGCCGCAGCAGCTGGGAAGGACGCTGGTCGCCTAGTTCAACCTCGTTGAGCAATTTTTGTAGTTGCTTATTCTCTGATTCTTCGTAGACGGATAATAATCGGGTCTTCAGCGCTTCAAATCTTCCCGTCCTGGCTGGTGATAATATAATGTCGCCAATTTGTTCGACATCCACCTTGTCGAGTTGTGCCACGGCGAGTCCAAACTTCGCTTCTTCGCTGAGTTTCTGGTTCGAAACCATGGTTTCAAATTGTGCAAACCATAATCTGGGCTTGTCTCGCCAGAATGGAGGTATCCGAGACTTGACGGAGATCATCTCGACTTCTTCTTCAGACAGCATGGTTCGTGGCACTTGACTGGGTTTATCCATAACGTGGTTGATCACGTCGGGGTCACCAATTTAGAGGTCGGTTATAAATGATAGGCAAAACGTATACGAATTAAATGGAATAATTTATTGTCATAAAACATGGCTTCATATCCTCACAGGTGTTGTACAAGAAGTGGTGGTACAGTGAACCTAATCGACCAATGGGCGCGATCCTTGTTGGTTGCCGGCCGAGGATGCTGATGAGCGTACGCGTGCGCGCAACGTAAATACAGGCGGTGCGGCTTCCCACCGTCAGTACACGATGGTCATCGACGCAGGGATGTTGTCGCTCCTCGGTACGGACGCCAGCGCAGGCGCAGGCCGTTAGTGGTGTCGCATCATTCGGAGCGGCGGTGGTTCAGTGCGCGCGCCGCCGTCCTGGCGGGCGGTCGCTCGCCAGTGCGCTGCGCGCTGTGTCTGCGGCCGGACGTGTGATGCGCTTGTATGTTTTGTAGGTCACTACAGTGTTTTTTGGTTTCCGGGGATACAAGTCCCTTACGGCGGGTACAGGTAGCAGTAGTAGTAGTTCGTTCAATTTATAAATTAAGTCCCAGATACTCCCTCAGAGAAAAATTTAAAGAGATTAATATTCTTACTGTGCCCTCTCAGTTTATTTATGAAAACCTTTTGTACGCCCATAAAAATATCAATTTGTTTAAAAAATACAGTGATATCCACAACATAAATACGAGGAACAAACACAAATTTGTTGTTCCTGCAACGAGGCTCAAAAAAGTAGGGGGTACGTTCAGATGCCAATGTATACGTTTTTACAATAAGCTTCCGAGCCATATTCAAGCACTAAACTTAAATAAATTCAAATCGTTTATAAAAAAGAAGCTATGCTTGAAAGCCTACTATCATGTAAATTACTATCTCGAAGATAAAAAGGACGGCGTACTGCCAAACAATGTACACCTGCAGCCTGTGGGTCCGCTATACGCAGAAGGCTTTCAATGCCCTGCGGGTCCTTTACAATAATGGTTTTAGGATGTTGATGGGGTTGCCGCGTTACTGTAGTGCATCGGGGATGTTTGCGGAGGCCAACACCGACTGCTTTAGGGCTGTCGTGCGCAAGAGAGTGGCCTCCCTGATGTGTCGTGTGCGGGGCAGCCCCAACGGCCTTCTAAACACCATAACAGAAAGGGTGGAGTGTCCTATTGTGCGGCACTGGAATAAGGTGCATAGTTCTGGCGTTGTCCTGTTCAATGTACGTTAAATAAGTAGTTCTAAGGTATTAACATAGTTTTTAAGCCGTACTAATCATTTTATATGGAATTATGTTCTGAAATAAATTATTATTATTATTATTATAAAAAGGCTTGGGATTAAACTGCTCCAATGAAATTTGCTTTGTGAATGTCGAAATTTCGGACTTCGCTTGTTTATTGTTGATTCCTTTGTTTATTGTTAATTCCTTTATTTTATTTTATACACTGTGATATTTTTTATTTTATTTTTACCTTATTTTTTATTATTTTAGGTGACATTTACCGATTTGACATGAATACTTTTCTCAGTATTTGATTATTTTTTTTACTTTACTTTTTATTATTTTGATGTGACATTTACTGATTTTACATTTATTGATTTGACATAAATATTTACTTTTTTTATTATTATTGCGACATTTATCGACGTTAATTATTATTAATTACATTTGATTATTGTGAATGTGAGGACCATGTAGGTCACATTTTATTTTTTCGTAATTTATTGATCTTCTCCCACCACTATCTGGCAGTTTGAGTACTTTAAGCGACCTACCCAAATGTCCTTTCTTTGGTATTGTTCGTCGTTTCGTTGAGCTCCTTGAGTTATAAGTCGAGCTACACGATAACTGACAAATGCTTGCACTGACTGGACAGGTCCACTCAAATCTGTGTGGTTCTTTCTTCAAAAGACCATTTCAGACACGTATCTGCATAGTCCTCATGTGAGTTTGCCAAGATTTTGTCTGGACCTTAAAAGAGACTGTGACCTCTGAGTTTGTTTCGGTTGTTTCTTCTCAGAGTAGTCAGGTACGAAACACCGGCCCCATCTAGTTTAAAAAAAATGACGTGTAAAAGTGTTTGTAAAAACCTACTTGCAAAATAAACATCATTTATCATTTATCATTTATCAGTAACTGTACGGGATTGTACAATGGTGGGTTAGCCATCACTATTCTATTGTAAAAAAGGAATATTAATAGAACAGTGATTGTTTTAAACTTTTCATTGTATGTCATCATGTGACTTCTACTGTCTCGCTTATTCCAGGAAATGGCTACTAGGTATTTTTTTTAATAAGTGAAATATTTATTACGAGCTTGCAACTTACGGGTGCAGTGTAGCGCGGGTGTTTTGGGGAAGTTTCAAAATGCTTGTCCTCTAAAAACTTTGATATACAGAGAAATATTAAGTTTTTAAATATTACCCAAGCAGAGTTGGGTTCAGATCCTTTCTCTATAATAATAAAAAAAAACACCATAAGTGTACTGTGAAAATAAGTCACCGAATGGTGCAAGCGAATTTTTTTTACGGAAAGCATCCGAAAGCACACAAAAACTTTAAAATTCGTTTAACCAAAACTGCTATTTCTGAGTTAGTTTAGTTAGTTTTTTTTTTGAGGCTGTTCGAATTTTTGACGTCCAAAAATTGTAGATCAAAATCCAAATTTTTACTTTAGCTTTGATAAGTCATGAGAAATACTGGTATGTTTCGGTACAGCGGTGTGGCACTCGCCGCGCTCGTACCCGCGCTCGTGGCAGCTGGACGCGATGGAGGGCCCGGGCCGCGTGCGCGTGCGACTGCGGCGCGCGCATCTGCACATCCCCGACAAGTTCCTCAAGCCGCAACAACGACACAAGGCCGGTAAGTGTCCACTCTTACTTGTTACTTTATGGCTTTAACTAGCTGTCCCGCGCAACTTCGCCTGCGTCACATTTTCCACATTTTCGCAACATTTTTCATTGCTGCTCCGCTCCTATTGGTCGTAGTGTGATGATATATGTATCTACCTATAGCCTTCCTCGATAAATGGGCTATGTAACACAAAGTAAAACTATGTAACAGAAAGAATTTTTCAAATCGGACCAGTAGTTCCTGAGAGTAGCGCGTTCAAGCAAACAAACAAATAACAAACTCTTCAGCTTTATAATATTAGTATAGATAATATACAGGGTCGTCTACCTAGAAAATTCATTCATTCACTTACAACGCACAGCCTTCACTCGGGTTCACTCATCATATTTCGCACAAGAGTTCCATGGGAAATAGAAGAATTTTAGAAAGTTCACCCCTAATTGTATTAAATAGGGAATAAACTTCGCCTATCGGATATTCCATCTGACAAATACTTTGTAACAAAAGAAATCTCGATTTATAATATATAGGTAATTTTTTTAAATCGTGCAAAGCAGGGGCGGGTCGCGGGTCTTAGACAAATTGAAATAAGTACTTAACTTATAATTATTAGCTGATAACAGAGTCAATGATCACTTTTTCTTAGTGTGTCGATTGGAAATTTTCGTTAAATATGGTCAAAATTCAGCTATGCGAACTCCACTCGCTGTGAAGAAGAAGACTAGCGATTACTAGTATTAGAATTTGCTTCAAATGATTCGATCAGAAAACCATTTTTTACCCGATTCCGGCAAAGCTAAGATAAGAATTAGTTATGAATTTTGAATGGCACATTTGAGAAGCCGTTGGCAAGCCGCACGTACATACATGTTGCATATTTTTTTTTTTTTTTTTCCCTTATTAGTAAGAACCAAGTTCTTACTAGTTAATTGCAATCTAGCCTAAGAAGACTAATAAACAATTTAAATCTAACTTATTATGCTACGTTATAAATTATGTTAATGCTAAGAATAGTGTCCATAATTAGGTATGCACTTTTACACACGTTCGTAACACTTCCTTAGAGTCTGGTAAAATTGATAAAACACTTTGTTCATGTGTTATATAAATAGCACAACATTGTTACTATTATTGATTCACTTACGCTACACTAATTCAAATGGTTTAGTTCTCTTTAGTCTACGCACTATGCCTGTGTTGTCTAACAGCTGGATTGCCTCAACATTCACGTGTCGATGGAGTCTGTGTTCGTGGGCTTCAGCAAATTTTTGTGTGATGGTGGTGACGAATTCCATGTCGAGGTCACGGTGGAGGTCATCGTTTCTTATGTACCAGGGTGCATTTACAGCACCATTGTGTTTACATTTACTGTTTGTCGGTTTGGCCCGCGGCCTGATGGAAAGGATGTCGCATTCCAGAGCTGGGGTTGGCGGGCGCGCCGCTGCAGAGCGTGGTGGGCGGGTGGTGCGGCGTGCGCTCGGGGCTGGTGGCGCGCCTGCAGCTGCACGAGACCGTGGCGCACCAGGCGCGCGCCACCTGCGTCACCGTAGCCGCCGAGCTGGACGGCGAGCTGCTGCTCACCGACCAGTGCGTCCACTTCGTGCCCGACGACGCGCCGCCCGCGCCCACCCGGCGCAAGGACCGTCTGTACATACCCGAGGTGCAGGCCGCGCCGCAAGCGCAGTGTTGGGCGCTGGAGGATGTGCTGCAGGTAACTATGTGTGTCGGAGCTGGACGGCGAGCTGCTGCTCACCGACCAGTGCGTCCACTTCGTGCCCGACGACGCGCCGCCCGCGCCCACCCGGCGCAAGGACCGTCTGTACATACCCGAGGTGCAGGCCGCGCCGCAAGCGCAGTGTTGGGCGCTGGAGGATGTGCTGCAGGTAACTATGTGTGTCGGAGCTGGACGGCGAGCTGCTGCTCACCGACCAGTGCGTCCACTTCGTGCCCGACGACGCGCCGCCCGCGCCCACCCGGCGCAAGGACCGTCTGTACATACCCGAGGTGCAGGCCGCGCCGCAAGCGCAGTGTTGGGCGCTGGAGGATGTGCTGCAGGTAACTATGTGTGTCGGAGCTGGACGGCGAGCTGCTGCTCACCGACCAGTGCGTCCACTTCGTGCCCGACGACGCGCCGCCCGCGCCCACCCGGCGCAAGGACCGTCTGTACATACCCGAGGTGCAGGCCGCGCCGCAAGCGCAGTGTTGGGCGCTGGAGGATGTGCTGCAGGTAACTATGTGTGTCGGAGCTGGACGGCGAGCTGCTGCTCACCGACCAGTGCGTCCACTTCGTGCCCGACGACGCGCCGCCCGCGCCCACCCGGCGCAAGGACCGTCTGTACATACCCGAGGTGCAGGCCGCGCCGCAAGCGCAGTGTTGGGCGCTGGAGGATGTGCTGCAGGTAACTATGTGTGTCGGAGCTGGACGGCGAGCTGCTGCTCACCGACCAGTGCGTCCACTTCGTGCCCGACGACGCGCCGCCCGCGCCCACCCGGCGCAAGGACCGTCTGTACATACCCGAGGTGCAGGCCGCGCCGCAAGCGCAGTGTTGGGCGCTGGAGGATGTGCTGCAGGTAACTATGTGTGTCGGAGCTGGACGGCGAGCTGCTGCTCACCGACCAGTGCGTCCACTTCGTGCCCGACGACGCGCCGCCCGCGCCCACCCGGCGCAAGGACCGTCTGTACATACCCGAGGTGCAGGCCGCGCCGCAAGCGCAGTGTTGGGCGCTGGAGGATGTGCTGCAGGTAACTATGTGTGTCGGAGCTGGACGGCGAGCTGCTGCTCACCGACCAGTGCGTCCACTTCGTGCCCGACGACGCGCCGCCCGCGCCCACCCGGCGCAAGGACCGTCTGTACATACCCGAGGTGCAGGCCGCGCCGCAAGCGCAGTGTTGGGCGCTGGAGGATGTGCTGCAGGTAACTATGTGTGTCGGAGCTGGACGGCGAGCTGCTGCTCACCGACCAGTGCGTCCACTTCGTGCCCGACGACGCGCCGCCCGCGCCCACCCGGCGCAAGGACCGTCTGTACATACCCGAGGTGCAGGCCGCGCCGCAAGCGCAGTGTTGGGCGCTGGAGGATGTGCTGCAGGTAACTATGTGTGTCGGAGCTGGACGGCGAGCTGCTGCTCACCGACCAGTGCGTCCACTTCGTGCCCGACGACGCGCCGCCCGCGCCCACCCGGCGCAAGGACCGTCTGTACATACCCGAGGTGCAGGCCGCGCCGCAAGCGCAGTGTTGGGCGCTGGAGGATGTGCTGCAGGTAACTATGTGTGTCGGAGCTGGACGGCGAGCTGCTGCTCACCGACCAGTGCGTCCACTTCGTGCCCGACGACGCGCCGCCCGCGCCCACCCGGCGCAAGGACCGTCTGTACATACCCGAGGTGCAGGCCGCGCCGCAAGCGCAGTGTTGGGCGCTGGAGGATGTGCTGCAGGTAACTATGTGTGTCGGAGCTGGACGGCGAGCTGCTGCTCACCGACCAGTGCGTCCACTTCGTGCCCGACGACGCGCCGCCCGCGCCCACCCGGCGCAAGGACCGTCTGTACATACCCGAGGTGCAGGCCGCGCCGCAAGCGCAGTGTTGGGCGCTGGAGGATGTGCTGCAGGTAACTATGTGTGTCGGAGCTGGACGGCGAGCTGCTGCTCACCGACCAGTGCGTCCACTTCGTGCCCGACGACGCGCCGCCCGCGCCCACCCGGCGCAAGGACCGTCTGTACATACCCGAGGTGCAGGCCGCGCCGCAAGCGCAGTGTTGGGCGCTGGAGGATGTGCTGCAGGTAACTATGTGTGTCGGAGCTGGACGGCGAGCTGCTGCTCACCGACCAGTGCGTCCACTTCGTGCCCGACGACGCGCCGCCCGCGCCCACCCGGCGCAAGGACCGTCTGTACATACCCGAGGTGCAGGCCGCGCCGCAAGCGCAGTGTTGGGCGCTGGAGGATGTGCTGCAGGTAACTATGTGTGTCGGAGCTGGACGGCGAGCTGCTGCTCACCGACCAGTGCGTCCACTTCGTGCCCGACGACGCGCCGCCCGCGCCCACCCGGCGCAAGGACCGTCTGTACATACCCGAGGTGCAGGCCGCGCCGCAAGCGCAGTGTTGGGCGCTGGAGGATGTGCTGCAGGTAACTATGTGTGTCGGAGCTGGACGGCGAGCTGCTGCTCACCGACCAGTGCGTCCACTTCGTGCCCGACGACGCGCCGCCCGCGCCCACCCGGCGCAAGGACCGTCTGTACATACCCGAGGTGCAGGCCGCGCCGCAAGCGCAGTGTTGGGCGCTGGAGGATGTGCTGCAGGTAACTATGTGTGTCGGAGCTGGACGGCGAGCTGCTGCTCACCGACCAGTGCGTCCACTTCGTGCCCGACGACGCGCCGCCCGCGCCCACCCGGCGCAAGGACCGTCTGTACATACCCGAGGTGCAGGCCGCGCCGCAAGCGCAGTGTTGGGCGCTGGAGGATGTGCTGCAGGTAACTATGTGTGTCGGAGCTGGACGGCGAGCTGCTGCTCACCGACCAGTGCGTCCACTTCGTGCACACGACGCTGGAGGATGTGCTGCAGGCAGAAACAAAAATATTAAAGAAAAGGCTACTTGAATGCATTTGAAAAATTGGTTGAAATGCTTTTTATCCATTAATATAGTGGAAACAAGCCTATTATAGTGCAAGACACCATGACTGACCCATAAAAAAACAATTATTTAAAATGTATAACAATTGTCTGTCACAGGTTTTCAATTGGAACTAGAAATACGTACCAAATATAAATGAATATTGTCGTCCAGGTGGCGACTCGTCGCTGGTGCCTGCAGGAGCGCGCAGTGGAGCTGTTCCTGAGCTCGGGCCACGCGCACATGCTGGCCTTCAGCGACACGCAGGAGCGCGCCGCCTTCCTCAAAGCTCTGGCCAACACACACCATCCACCCGCCAGGTACAGATACGCAAATGCCGTATTCAAAATCTGTCACCTATTTAATGATGAGAAACTCGTGTCCGTTATTAAATCTTCAGAGCCACTTAACCATTGCACAAAATTTCAAATCGAGTAAAAAAGTTAAATCTCTTGTATCTTTTCCCTGTAGAATCGAGCCTGACACATTAAACGACGCCATGACGCAGTGGCGTAACGGCAGCATCACGAACTGGGAGTACCTGATGAGGCTGAACGGGCTGGGCGGCCGCTCCTACAACGACCTCATGCAGTACCCCGTGCTGCCCTTCGTGATCGCGGACTACACCTCGCGGATACTGGACCTCAACGACCCGGCCTCCTTCAGGGATCTCAGCAAACCCATGGCGGTGCAGAATAAGAATAGAGAGCAGCATTATATTAATATTTATAATGTGAGGAAATATTGTTGTTGTTTTTTGAGTTCTGTATTCTTTTTAGTTCGTCGTCAACGATCTAAAAAGTCTATTTTTGTGTACTTTAAAATTTTCATTAACTGAAATTTCGATTTCCTATGTAGGTACAGTTAGTTTGAAAACTGTTGTGTTTTCTTTACAAGCAGCCCTTTGCTCTTCCTAGTTTCAGTTTTCGTCCTGTAGTCTCAAGACAAAACCCTGTCAAATGATGAATAGCAAAATTATACCTTTAAACTGTACCTAAGCATCGTACTCACTTCCCCAGGACCTAAAAGCAGCTCGTCGCGAAGGCTGCAGCCCGCTGCTGTCTCGCCAGCCGCACCACTACGCGTCGCTGTACTCCAACTCCGGCGGAGTGCTGCACTACCTCGTGCGGATACCGCCCTTTACGGAGCTGTTCCTCAACTACCAAGGTAATCATCGTTGCGTGTGGTGACCTAAAATTTATTAGCCTCTTTGTATCTACATCAGTAAATTGAAGGATTTAAGTAACAACATATATGCTGTTGAACTTAGCTGTTCCTCAAGAGATGTGAAATGCCCCATTGTAGCTTTAGGTCATGCGCGATCCCCAGCAGAAGAGTTTTATCTAAGAATTCCAGTTTCTCCTTATTTATTTTTATTATGTCAGAAGCATACATTTTGCATTTAGTCTTTTTATTGATGCATTCATGCCATATAATAATAATATTCTTTATTATCGGACAACAATGATCCAGCGTGTTAGTGAACAATAAAATACCTTAATACTAGTGTTAGTACTTAAAATACAACAAAGAAGAATACAGACAAACTATATAGCATTGTGAAAAGGACATCCCCAAATCAATGTTCAGGGATTGTCCTTCTCACAAAACTTTTAATAATCGGAGAGTCTATGCTTTCCGCCACAGTTTTTAGAATGCTGTTGCCACTCGCCCGCAACCTTGACAACAGCGACGCGGTTTTCTTGCGAATGACGGCGTGGAAGCCATCAGTTTGGTTTTGCGCAAACATAGCAGAAGCGCTGCACCATCGTGGCAGTTTCAACAGCATCCTAAAGATGTTATTATACTGTACGCGTAGGTCATCCAGCGTCCTTTTGGTATAGTTGACCCAAAGATTCCCAGTGTAAAAGCTCTGGCAATATGCCTTAAACAGTGTAACTTTCACTAGGCTGCCACACCGAGCGAATCTTCGGGCCAACATGTTACCTCGGACCGCCAATGCCCTACGCTCTCTTTCAATATCAACATTGTCCTTAAGGTCGTCAGTGAGAAGATGCCCTAGATATTTGAAAGTTGTCACTCTTTTGACGTTCACGCCGTTAAGGGTAATATCAGGCATAGTATCTGGGCATTCACCGCCGGCCTTAAAGACAATGAATTCGCACTTCTTAACATTATAAATAAGTCCATGTGAGGCAGCATACGCCTGACAGACCCGCAGCATTTCATTTACGGCACCTGCCGTCGGCGCCAGCAAAGCCATGTCATCAGCGTAGCTGATACTATTTATTCGTACACCATGAACGCTACATCCGACCCGCATATTGCTGAGGGCCACTATTAGGCCATCTATATATGAGCTAAATAGCCTAGGAGATGTCAGACCACCCTGCCTCACACCGCACTCTAACCTATAAGTCTCAGAGAGTGCATTAGACCACCTAACAACATTTTCTTGGTTCCCATACCAATACTGAAGGATCCTGAGGACTCCTGCCGGTACACCCCTATCCCCAAGCTCTCTCCAGAGAACATCATAATTTACCAGATCGAAGGCTCTGGAGAGATCTAGAAAACAGGCGTATACCGGCGTCCTTCGATCAGTGTAATACTGGACCGTATGCTTGAGACTTACTATGGCGCTTTCCGTTGACAGTCCAGGTTGAAACCCGAACTGTGAGTCATGCACTGATAGACTTTCCTTTAAGCTAGAATCAATCATACCGTCCAGTACCTTTGCCATTGTGGTCGCGAGAGATATAGGTCGATAGTTTGACTTATCTGATATGTCGCCCGTCTTATTCTTAATAATGGGAACCACCAGTGTTTTCATTAGTCCGGCTGGCAAGTAAGAGTGACTTAGGCACATGCTATACAACAACGACAAAACCCTCGGCAGATGAACCCCAGCAAATTTGAAATGCTCAATACTGAGCCCGTCATGTCCAGGAGACTTGCCTCTGCTCATGTTATTAATAACTGTTGCAACTTGTCTGGCCGAAAAGAACATTAACGAATTCACTCCCTGCATTTCAGGCCCAGCATTGATCATCTCAACTGAGGGACCCAGAGGAGATTGCACAGTAAAATGTTCCTTGAACATATTTGCAATCTCCTCTGGATCACTCCTCCCACCGACATTCACCGATAGGCCAGGCCTAATATCAAGCTTACTCGTAGACTTCCAAAACTTAGCAAAATTATTTGCAGCTCTTGCTTTAGCAATCATGTCCATTTTTATTTGGTCCTGATTTTTTTGACACCATTTTAGCCGAGCCTTGAAGATGTTACGGGCCACTCGCATTTCTTCAAAAATAACTCCAGAAGTTGGCCGGTTATGTAAAACCCAAATCTCGAATTTAAGCCTGGCCTCCCGGTGTGCATCCCTTACATGGTAATTCCACCCGCATAATATCTTATGGTTCCTACTTCTACCTACAGCCCCTACCTTTTCATATGTGTGCTCGGCGGCATCACATAATGCGTATGATATTTTATTGAATAATTCATCTAAAATAGCTTTGTGCTTGGATAAATTACAAAAACCATGGCTACACTCTTGAAACTCATGAGGGAAATCAATTTCCCGCAGCTTACTGTTACAAAGCTCACGGTATCTGTCAATTTGCGTGCCATTTCGCTCCCCCCAAATTACTTTATTACAAGGAGTAGGAGTTGTTACCAGCTTGGGTCTTACTATATTTAAGTCACACTCAATGCAAAGTGGTAGATGATCTGACGTATATACATCCTCTTTTATAGCAACCATATTCACTGCAGCGCAAGCTGACAGAGAGACTATACAGTGATCGAGCCACCTCCTACATCCATGTGCCTCACTGATAAAAGTATAGCTACTAGAATTTATTCCCAGTTTTTCAACATCAACACAAACAAACGATTGATCTACGCAGAAACTAGTAAGTTCCCTAAAAAATAATTCGCTTAGATGTGCATTAAAATCACCCAGTATAAACAAACTCTCAACCCCACCGCTCGCGACCACTGCACTGATCTCACCTAACACTTCCGTAAACATAGGCAAGTTATCGGGCGAATTAGTCGGCATATACACACAAACAACAATAATCGAGCGCCCGCCAATGCTAGCTTTGACGGCCGCCAAGCGACAGCTGTTACATTCTAATACAGTGACCGTATCAAAAACACCTTTCCTCCACAGAATGGCTACACCCCCATACGGCCTTCCAATCAGTAATCCCGCAGTTGTATCAACGGCTGACTTACCCGTGTATTCGAAATCATCTGATATAGTACTTAAAATCGGAATATCATGGGGTAGAAGCCAAGTTTCTTGGAGGCATACAATATCACACATATTTGATAACCTTCTCACACTTTCCATCGATCGTTTAACAGATTTACAGTTAAAAGTAATAATCTTACACTGTTTGTTATTGTTTTGATTCATAAAGAAAAGTTTTATCAAGCTATAACTTATTCCAGTCACTTACGGTACATAAACCTCACAAAACGCCTAAATGTTATGCCATCTGGCCACAACTCGTCATTCAAAAACAACTCTAATCTATTCTTAGAAACAAATAACTTAAAGGCATTGTATTTTCTAGACGTTTTCATATTTATCATTTTTAACGACACAACTTCATTAGTTTTTTCCTTAATATAACTTATAATATCGAGCTCACTTGTTTCAACACTAACATTTGATATAAATAGCGGTATTTTTACATCCGCCGCCTTAAACTTGCCCTCTGGGGACGTAACAGCGCGACCTCTTTGACCAAATAGTTTGTATTGTTTTGACGCTTTTCGTTGCACTAACGTCCACTCTGTATTTTTCTCCCTTCCTGCTTGCTCACTACTTAACTCGGACTCCAGCGTAGTCATACCCTTCGCAATCAATTGCGGACATGTTGGCACGTTCGAGTTAAACGTAGCACGATGTTTCGCTGCTGTGGTTACTGGGGAACTGTTGTAGTTAGGTGGGGATTTTTCTAACGCGGCCCGTACGTCGTCGTCGCCTCGCTGGTTCGAAACCGCAGTGGCCGCCTCGTCCTCCACGCGCCTGTCATGTTGCCTCTCGCTCATTACCATACATCCGCGTTGTCCTTGAGCTGGCTCAACCCTACTCTCGCTCGCACTGTGCGAAACCCGCTTCGCCGCCTGCGCCTCCACGTGTCCGCGTGTATCTATAGCTTCTTTTAGTTTCTGCGAGAAAGAGATAGGACGATCCCCGCCAGTTCTTGTGCTCGGGGAATGACTTGCCGGTTTTGTGCGGTCATTCACCTCATCAGCTGTTTGTGTCCTATCTATAGACACATAATTAAGACCCACGGGTCCACTATCAGAGAGGCTATTCTGCAAACATGCTCCTCGTCTTTTGTTCACATAATTGCTTGACGTACAATCAACCCGCATAGATGCGTGCTTCATGTTTTCAATTTCTTGGTTAAGCACGTCAAACCTTTCTGCAGTCACAAATTTCTCCTCCAGAGCACTGAGTTTATTTTGTAGTATCAATATATCCTTCAGGAGCCTCGTCACATCCACATGATCAAAAGTTACTGGGGGAAGTTTATGCAGTTCCTTTGCCACGAATATTGGAATCAACTCTTCGTCCGTGGTAGTCATAAGTCTGATGATGTCCTCAAGATCTCGTGACATCTTTTTCTTCCCGTCTTTTCTTCTGAGTGGCATCTTCTTCGCATTTGGAAGCGATTCGAATATCAAAGATTTGGCTTTAACGATGTCGTCAGCCGTAAAAGACGTGGTACATAGTTGATGTATGCTTTGCTCATCCATAAAGCCCAGCACATTTCGTAAAAACGCCAAAAGTTCGTTAATGACAATATTACAATTAACACACTTCACCGTAGAGGTCATTGTTCGATATATAATTCAGCACTGATTTTTTACATTCAATACTTAATAATTTGCGTCGTCGTGATTTTGGCCTCGTCTATTTATTTAAAAATTAAGGAAGTGTTATCAGCAAGATATGCGTCTGTCGTGGTAGATTTTTCAATAAATAGGATAGATCCATAATATATACTAGAAAGAGATAAGGACCCAATTAAGCTTTGTGGAACCCCTAATTTATAATTACTGTGAAAGTTTGTGAATTTTCCATTTATTTGAATTTGCTGCTTTTTATCATTCATATAAATTCCACTAAGTTAACGGCAAGCTTACCTAGTGTCATGATTTACGCAATCAAAGGCCTTGGAGAGATCACAAAATATTCCATTTGGGCCTCTTCCGATCTATTAAACATGTGCTTTACATAAGGTGATACCGACTTCAATCGTGCATAGTTTTCGAGAATGAGCTATAACAGTTCTGTTCTTTCTTGCAGACAATAACTTTGACATGCCAGACCGCACGTTCCACTCCCTGGCGACCACGTGGCGGCTGATCACTAACGACTCGCCTACCGACGTCAAGGAGCTCATCCCGGAGCTATTCTACCTACCCGAGCTGTTCCACAATAACGAAGGTATGAAACATTTTTATAGAGTTTTGGAAACACCACCTCCACCTTTGACAACGTCCAAATTACATTGCAAAAATCGTAGATCATCACATTACACATGTCTTGTCATGTCTGAAAAACCTTGACAAACCGTGACAATAATTATTATTACTTCAATTTCATTAGCCCAATACTAAGCCATTTCCACAGCATCGTCGGTGGCAGCGCATGACAAAAGTTTTCCCGAGTGACAATAAATAAATATTTAAAATTATCAACCAATACATCAGACGTCCGTCATATCCTGGAGACCTATTACTCTGTAATTAATTATCTTAAGTAACGAATCCTTTTACCACAATGGTACGAACCGGACTTTCTCAAAACTTATGCCAAATGGTTCTTTCTAGAATCACCAACCAACCCCCCCAAAATTTCTTCGCCGTCCCATTGAGTCATTACATCGAAGAATTTTCAAAACATATTAATTGAATAACTGTCGCAGGGGCTGCGCAAACGTAGACACTTTTTGTTACCGAACCGGCACACCATCACAGGAAACCGTAGTTGCTGTGTCCTGTAGCGTCTGCGCAGGGAGTGGCTGATTTAATATTGGTTAAATAGAAAACAAATATTCACAGGTGGTTTGTATCCGACACAAGTGTGACGTTTGAGCAGAGCTTAAATGGATTGACACTAAACACACATTTCCACCAGAAAGTAAGAGTCAACGCTAAAACTTGTTGTCAGCATACTCGATACCCTGTTTCTCAGACGTGTAAACATGTTGCTGGTCCAGGTCTGAACCTGGGCACGCGGCAGTGCGGCGCGTCGGTGGACGACGTGGAGCTGCCGGCGTGGGCGCCGGACGCGCGCCTGTTCACGCTCATCCACCGCCAGGCGCTGGAGGCCGCGCACGTCAGCGAGCACCTGCCGCACTGGATCGACCTCGTGTTCGGCTACAAGCAGACCGGCCAGCCCGCGCTCGACGCCCTCAACGTCTTCCCGGCCTGTGTGAGTCATCTCAATCTGCACCAAACTCTATAGTGAGTTTGTAGCTCACTGCATACGGGGTGATTGATAATTCGGTGGAAAAGCTGTTGTTCGCGGCGCCATCGACGATGCCGTGTTTTGACGGGAATTTTGACTGATTATGATTATGCTTATTTTTTGTAGACATATTACGGCTTCGACCCGTCGGCTCTGGAGGAAGAGGTAGACCGTACGGCAGCAGCAGCGATGGTGCGCACGTACGGGCAGGCACCGCGCCAGCTGCTGCGGGCACCGCACCCGCACGCCGCGCACGACCTCACGCAGCACGCCACCAACCAGGTAGGGGGAGGGGGAGGGGGAGGGTACACCACGCACGACCTCACGCAGCACGCCACCAACCAGGTAGGGGGAGGGTACACCGCGCACGACCTCACGCAGCACGCCACCAACCGGGGAGGGGGAGGGGGAGGGTACACCGCGCACGACCTCACGCAGCACGCCACCAACCAGGTAGGGGGAGGGGGAGGGTACACCGCGCACGACCTCACGCAGCACGCCACCAACCGGGGAGGGGGAGGGTACACCGCGCAGAAAGAGTTTGGTTTCTTTGAGGCCTGGGGTCTGGGCAAATCGCAAGATGCTTCGCCAAGGCTTTCGATAGCGTACATCATGATTTCTAATCAGGTAACTCTTCTACTATCGTAAGCAAGATAGGTTTTTCGGCCTTCTGACTAATAAGTAGATAAGAATCTGAACGTCTGATCTTTCAGAGAGTTCATGTTAATGGCAATAGATCTATAGGATCAGCGTTCACCATAAGCGTTTCGCAGGGTTCAATTGTAGGACCTTTCTTGTTTCTAATTGATATGTTTGAGTTAAGTGGTTATTTGGTCTCGCTTCGCGTACCCGCAGGTAAGCGTGTGGGCGGGCGTGGCGGGCGCGCGCTGGGGCCGCTACTGCGGGTCGCCGGCGCTGCCGCCGCCGGGCGCCGTGTGGCGGCGCGCGCTGGCCGGCGCCGCCGCGCTGCAGGCGCTGCCGCACGCGCGCTCCGTGGCCGTGGCCAACAGGGCCACCGCGCTGCTAGCCCTGCACGGTGATTCTGATTACTTTTGATTGTATCGTGAAGTTAAACTAGTGAAATTAGGCTGAGAATAAACACTTGATTGCCAACATTCACCGTTGTATTTTAGCTGGTAATAAGTTGTTGGATTTTCAACTTTTAACCATGAGACAAGCACTGATAACAGAACAGCGTGCTTTATTTGAGCACTTGTTTCAGAATCGTCCAGTGATAGTCAAAACGGACATTTTGATGATTTCAATTTAGTCGAACACATTCGTTCCTGAATCGAATCCTTTTGTATCAAAAATATAAGTGAGAGTGCTTTGCATCTAAATATTCATTAATTCCAGGAGAAGCCCCAAGCAGCAGTCAAAACAACGGGCAGCAGCCACTGGCGTTAGTGTCGTGGGGACACTCCGACAACATCGTGCGACTGAAGCGCAGGCGCGACATGCGACCCGACTTGTTACTGCATGTGTGTGCGCTCGACCAGGTAACATGCCACCTTTGTATTACTTATTAAAACAAAAACAAATAATTTTACTTTGATAGTAACGCTAATTATGAATTTGAATTCTTCCTGATGACTCATAAAGTGACAGAAGTGAACAACTTAACTAGACGATAACTTTACACTTGTCGGTTACAGTTATTCACATGCAAAAATCTTGTCGCGCGTTTAATAAATTTCTGACTTAGTTTTCGCGCAATACACCGCTGATATTGCTGTGGATATTACGGAGAACAAAGTGCTTGATTTTACATTTTTATTGTTTGACTACGTTACTACTAAGATTGCTCTTGTATCAAGTGTATATGTATATTCCACAGATAACAAAAGTGACGTCGTCGTGCGTGACAGCGGGCTGCCCGTACCCGCTGGTGCTGGGCCACGCGTCCGGCCGCGTGCTCATGCTGCGCGTGCGCGAGCTGGCGGGCGCGGCGCGCGTGCACGTGCGCGCGCTGCACGCGCACGCCGCGCCCGTGTCCGGCCTGCACGTGTGCGCGCGCGCCGGCCTGCTCGTCAGCGCCAGCACGGACGGCCACATCGTGCTGTGGGACCTCTACAAGTACGCATCGCCCTTATTACTACAAGCTTTAACTCTGTCTGGAATTGTGCTCGGTTGATGGCAATATAGGCTCGACCCTATTACATTAAAATTAAACAAAACTGGCAAGACGTGGGTTTAGTTTTAGGTATACCTCTGCCTAATCCTTCGGGGCTTACAGTCGTGATTATATTTATGTTATCTAAAAGAAAATATGCTCGTTTCCAGATTAATCTACATCCGCACGTTACCGAACCGAGACATGCTGTCGGTGACGCACGTGACCATCAGCGAGACGCTCTGCGACATCGCGTCAGTGCACGACATGGCCAGCAACGTCGCCAGTGACGTCAACGGTGACGTCAACAGTGGTGACGTCACGCCTGACGCGCCCGACGTGGAAGATGACAGCGCGGAGGCATACGAGAAGGATGCCGCCTATAAGTACAAGTCGCTGATCAGAGTGCATACTGTTAATGCGAGGTTTGTTGGTGAGTGTTGCGACAAACTTTTATAGCTTTCAGAAGTAAAATTACATCTTAGTAGTTTACAATACAGACTAATGGATACCCTATTGAGTTTTGGCAAAAAAGAGGTTGAACAGTATTCAGCTTGTGTAATGCTCTCTTGAACAATAAACCTTTTTATTTATTTACTAAACATGGTAAATGATTTTCCTATCTTTGTCTTCTTCTAACGATTGACAGAAACAGAACGATGTTTTAAATTTATTTAGCACAAATTAATACTATAAAATGTGTTAGATTGAGAATTGTGTTTGTTACGCAAGTCACATCCACATACCTAGCTATGTATTTATCGCATGTGCTTATTATAGTTTGTCAGTCGCCAATATACTTGCAATCAAACCACACGTTATTTACTTATCCGAATCCTGCACAAGCCATAGTGAACCTTAAAACAATCTCTATAATTATGGAGCCGGTTTTGTGGTGCAAGTGGATCTGTACGGTTCACGTACAGACAAATTGCTAACGCCGCGACCTACTTTTCGCTACTCGTCTTATTTACTTTTATAATTATTTAGTTGACCAATAGCCGCTGTAGCGCTATAACCGCGGATTATCATCCAACGGAACTTTTGATGTAACTCTTACTATTAAACTAAATTATCGTGATTGTCGTGGTATCGTCAAGTGACATCCAACAAGTGAACTGTAAGCAACTGGCTACCTCCGAGCCACACAGCATCTTATACAATGTACTTTTTATTTCAGGTAGCGTAAAAGTGTGCGAGCGAGTGACATGCATTTGCTACTCGAACGCCCCGGAGGGCGTGAGCGTGAACTGTATCGCGGCCGGCCTGGCCACCGGCGCCGTGCGCCTGTACTCCTCCTGGGACCTGCGCCCCGCGCTCTACGTGCCGCCGCCCGACACCCGGGCGGCACTGGTCAGGTACTTCTTTGACTATACCAAACTCTGTTCGAAGTTAAGCTATGCTGGCCAAAGTCTGTCTGTGGTTTATATCCCGAGTTTACTCAGAGCCTCGGAAAGCAAGTTAAGCTGTTGGTCCCGGTGTCATTAGTAGATCTTTGACAGTCGTTGCCAGTAGTTGTGGCCTGACAAACAGTTTTACCAATTACCTAGTATCTGGCTTGTTATATAGAAAGCTCTGATAGGCAGTCACTCCACTTAAAATACTGGTATTTAGCATCCGGTTAGACTGGAAGCTGTCTCGCACGTAGTTGAGACAAGCCAACGGTCATGAGTTTTTTTGTACATATTCTCATCTGTAACAACTATATACAGGGTGTAACAGAAGGAGTATATACATAATTAAGGGTGTGCTACAGACCATCAAATTGAACATGTTTCTACATCGGACAAACATCGTAATAGCGAAAAAAATATCAGCTGCCCCATACATTTGGGTCGAATAGGTATAGAAATTATGTATGGGGGCAGCGGAATTTTTTTTCGCTATTACGATGATTGTCCGATGGAGGAACATGTTCAGGTTGATGGTCTGTAGCACACCCTTAAGTATGTATACACCCTTTCCGTTACACCCTTATAAGTTGTATAATTAAATCCAACATCGTCGTTCTCCGCCAGCCTCACGTACAGCAGCGACTCGCAACTCCTGTTCGGCTGCTACGCGTCGGGCGTGGTGGTGGCCTGGGAGAGCGGCGGCACCACGCGGCCCGCGCCCGTGCGCGTCGTGCCCGCGCACGCGCTGGTCTGACGTGCGCGTCGTGCCCGCGCACGCGCTGGTCTGACGTGCGCGTCGTGCCCGCGCACGCGCTGGTCTGACGTGCGCGTCGTGCCCGCGCACGCGCTGGTCTGACGTGCGCGGCGTGCCCGCGCACGTGCTGGTCTGACGTGCGGCTGACACACTGCGGTACAGTCTGTAGCACTGAAGCCTAAACGATCTATCTATAACTCTACTATTTTCAACGTAATGTGCCAACGAAACTGCAGCCGTGATGGATGTCGACATCTAAACACTATAAAACAAAAAAAACATGTGGATGATTGTTTTTGGTTAAACGAGTTTCGCTAGCCTAAGTAAAGAACTTGTTTAGATGACTACAGTTGATACTTATAAATTGTGACCAGCTGGCCTACCATGACGTCTTAAAGCAGTACTGTTTTACTCTTATTCCAGTGTGGGAAAGAGACAAAGTTATACAGGATCTCATCTCTTTCTCACATTGGAAAAGGAGTAAAACAATAATGTTTTAAGACGTCATGGTAGGCCACCTGACTATCATTGTAAAGAGTTTGAGTTATTCTGCTACATCGGTGATTTTACCTAAAGCAGAAGGCATATCATAGTGTAAACTTACCTGCCTGGCTTTAATGTCAAACTTTACCTCGAAAATAATTTACCTAAGAGTGTAGAACGAGTATATCTACCAAATATGTGTATTTTATTAATGGATGGATTTCTTAATGGACGAACAAAAAGGACTGCAAATGTGTGATGATTACTTAAAGACTGCGTGGGTAATCTCTAGTAGATTATGTTAGACATTTTCGTTTGCTTTTATTTATATGTTAATAATGCGATGATTCAAGTGTCTTCATGGAATGGAACAGGAATACGTATACTTCTTCATGCAGATAGATTTGAGTCAAAGACAAATGGATTATATTGTGTAGCCTGTAGGTCTGTTAATAATAAGCAGGGATCGGATTAGGTTGAGTATATTTACCTAAACTTCGAGGAGGCAAGTAACATGTGGATAATACCTCCCTCTGATTTAACAGTTTTATTTCGGCTCTTAAAGTTTAGGCAAATATACTCAACCTATTCCGATCTCTGGTTATAAATAATATTGCTGATAAGTAAATATAAAAATAAAATAGCGGTCTTCCTATGTATGTAAGTATTGTATGTGTAAGACTCTAGATAAAACAATAGTTTTTTAGCCTTTTTGCCAAATATATACGAATAGATACTTCTGGAAGTATAGCGGTGATATTTGACAGAGTGACATGACTAAATTATTTCACGCGAAAATATTTTTTTAATCTATATTTTGGGATATGCGAATAAAGAATTTATTTTATAATGAATTTTATAAATAGGCAGCTCAATACTCTTCTACCCAGGAGTATATAATAAGTTAAATTGAATAAAACTTAAGTCTCGATTTAAAATTGAGAGAGATTTGACACATCTCGAGTCAAATATAGATTTTTAAAATAAATGACTTTTATCGTAGTGGTAGTGGAGCAGAGTAGAGTTTTATTAGACAAGTAAATAGTTCATATCTTACGAATTTATTTAGATTTAAAAAATAGACGAAACTCACCACGGGCTTCGACTTCGCGATTCCGAGTGTTTTATCATATAAACGAATGCTTGCGGTGAGTACTGTCTGCAGTGATTGATCTTGAGAAATAAAACTATGTTATCTTTGAACTTTGTACACGAAAGGTATTTTATAATTTCAAAAGTTGGTATAATAACTGAGGCGAGCAATAATGCATAATCGTAACTATGTTGTAAATATATTTTTGTATGAACATTCCTGCAATTGCAAAAGTTTGCTCAGAATGCATTTTTGATAGGTTCGGAGAATTGTACATGTGCATTAATTTTATTGTATTTCCTTCATTCGTATATCTTTAAGTTTCTTTATCTAAACTTAGTTTATTCTACACCGAGTTTAATCTATGAAATGTTAACGAGGCTATAGGTCCACGCCCTGCAGTATTTATTATAGATATGATTGTTGTTTAGATATTTATTTGATCATTTACGGGCGATGTTGGCATAGCTAAGCAACGTTACCGTCCTGATTGACTTTTTATACAATGGGCAATAACACCTACATGCTTTAAAAATATAGATTACATCTGAAAGAGTAAATGTATTCTTGCCGTTTTAAATAATATACATAGGTACACAATAAGCTATTATGTATATGCTGTTGAGTTTTGTAAATCAATAAAACCTTTTTTTAAATGTTTTATTTCATTCTTGTAGCCCTAGAGTTGGTTTCCTTTCATTAGGATTCAGCTTATCACTTCATCTCCTTTCGGGCCTGCCTATAATTTGGCAGCTACGTGTGTAATTTGCGTGAAGTTTACTGTTCCATATAAGGCCAGTAATCTTGATTCTTAGCATATGGAATATAATAATATTGATTTGCATAAAACATGGTAAAATACAAAAAAATAAACACTGAAAAAAACTTGACTACACGCAAACAAGATGTTCTCCCACTCGGCGATCATTGTGCGATAGTCGTGACACGCAATGGGTTAATTACCAAGAGCCCCGACCAACACCTGAAGAGGCTCTCGTTAGGCAGCTGCATTGAACGGCACTGCTGGACACAGCGCGTATTGTTAGGAGGCTCCTCTCTCTGGAGCCCTGACAGGGCGTAGCTTGGTTCGTGATACCATTGAGCTACCGTTTCTTTATTTTTTCTACGTATTTTCATATACGACGTTAAGTGTACGCAGCACCTACATGGTGTAATTTTCGTTTTTTGTCCTCTAAATAAAACAACATGTCGGTCTAATATGTATTTATTGCCACTAAATCAGGTCATACGAAAATATACAAGTTGGTTATCATTACAAATTGGTGTTCATGTGTCGAGGTGTGTGCTAGGAATTTACTGTTTACGATATTACGTGAAGGGCTAGTTTGGTTGAGCTGAGCTACTGTGATGGGACCGGCCGGCATAGGAGTACAGCACAGAGTGTTAGTAACACTTAGCTCAGAACATGATGTGTAGTGCGCGGTACCATTACGGAGTGACTATACTTATTAGCCGGGAATCAGCTTGAGCTGGTCCAGTAATATATCCACCTAATGGATCCGACGCGGTTTCCTAAAAGAACGAGGCGAATGACGATTTTTCGCTTTGATTGCAAGGAAAAAATAATCTGACCAGGTCAACCTAATACCATCTCGATAAGGTATGGCCACTGCCTTAGTTATGTGTCGCGATGTCGAATGATGGGTCTTGACGCAGAACGTCACTTTCGCAAAAGGTCATCGTGAAAAATGTGGTCACGTCCGCATGTCACTTTCGCAAAACGTTATTTTCTCAAGACGTCATTTTCGCAAAACTTAATTTTCGCAGAATGTCATTCAATCGGTTGGAGAGTACGTAAAGGGGCACTGACAAAAAAAATCGAAGAAATTTTTTGGAAAAAAAAAATTTTTTTAAAGCACCCGGAGGTAGGAGCTCCTTAATATAATTGCCCGAATCTTTAAAATTCCATTTTGAAAATATTAAGAAGTTCATAAAATTTGTTTGAGAATTACAAGGCAGGGATATTAAGGGGGGAAAATTTTTCAATATTTTTACGACAGGACACACCGTTATAAAAAAAATCACACACACACATCGAACCTAACCTGGTGCTCCAAGTCCCGAGCTCGCTTCGCTTGCTCTTGGATCATAAATTCTCCAAGTACAGTAATTTTGCATTTTGTACCGATCTCTTCGACATATTTTTTACCACAAACGGCTGACCGGAGACATCAAACACTAAGGTGCTTTTAGCCTTATATTTAAGTGTTATATATATATGTTCGATAGAATCGAGAAAATAAACAACAAAAATTTGAAGTCTTGTTTCATCCCCGTTACGTGCACTCCAATCGATTGAATGACATTCAGCGAAAATTACGTTTTGGGAAAGTGACATTGTGCGAAAATTACGTTTTGAGAATATGCCGTGCGAAAATGGCGTTACGAAAGTGACCAATTTTTTCACGATTACCTTTTGCGAAAGTGACGTTCTGTATCAAGACTGAATGATGTTTAACCGCATCACCGGTCACTACAGAATATAGTACGCGACTGCTCACTCTTGGAATCAGTATTAACATGAGGCACGGGCTACAGTGTATGTAGCCCGTGCCTCACATTGAAGTCTCGTCATTGAAGCATTTTATTTTTGTTACTAGTGCTATAACTTTAGTGTTCAATCTAGCAGGTCTATCCTCGGTGTGTCACGTCCTGCAGTAGATGGTGCACGCTGGTGTTAGTCGGTTAGTTGGCGTTGTCGCGCTTGACGCCGCTGAGCACGATGTAGGGCGACTGCGTCTCGCGCTGCTTGTCCTGCAACATCTGCAGCGTGCCTAGAGGTGTGTCCGTTGAACTCATTTTCTTCATTAACTGGAAACAAAACGATAATGAGGTCAAAATAACGTATGTTTTTTTTCTGTATTTAATAATACGATTTGTTCAGTTTTTGTTTATACTACGGACAGAAAAAAATGGTAGTGCTTACGTAAAGCAAATCACGAGATCACAATCATAGGCCTACAAATAACACATGTACTGTTGCGTATATTGAGTTACCTTTGTATGTAAGTAACATCAAGATTATAACGACGAATACGCATTAATCAAGTTACACTTCTGTGGTAGTAGGTCTAAACTGGATTGTATATATCGTAAATTACATGTATGTTAGTTACTGATGTTACTCACCCCTTCCTGCACGGCCTTCTTGATCCGCTTCTCCTGCTTGTTCTTGCCGGGCCCCTTGCCGTGGAACTTGTGTGACAGGTAGCGAAAGGCCTCCTTGGGGCACAGCGGCCTGCCGTCGTCGTCCACGTACTCCAGCTTGATGTTGGGCCGGAAGTTGTTCTTCTCGCGGAAGTCTTGCAGCGGGCCCGAATGTCCGCCGCGTTCGCGACGTCCGTACTTGTCGTCCTCGCTGCAGTTGTGATAAGGTCTTTGTTAGCATGTATTGTTATTCAATTGTATATGTTATGTTTAATATGGAAGTAGGTTATTTTTATCGAGGGCGTTTTGAAACAGAACGGCGATGACTTTGTGTGACACAAGAGTCTAGTAACAAAAGGGTGTTTTAAATTGTTGCTGCACGCAAGATCGGTCCACCCCCTTGCAGTTTTGTCGGTCACCGGTACAATGTGAGCCGACTGAGAGTATTTAGAAACATGAAGCTGACTTACCCCCCGTACGTCTTGTCCTCGATGGAGTAGTGGCGGGCGGTGAGCAGATGCTTGGCGGCGGAGTTGGTCTGCGGCGCCACGCCGGCGCGCTCCAGGTAGCCCTTGCTGAGTGCCAGCTGCAGCGCGCCCCACACGCCGGCGCCCAGCGACGGCTCGGCCTGCAGCCCGGCGCCCGGCGCCAGCGCGGCCGGCCGCTCGCTGCCCACGTCCACGCGGCTCCACGCGCCCGCCGGCGGCTCCGCCGAGGGCTCTGCTTCTAGATCCTCGCGCTCGAAGTCCTAACCGCAAAAATAACAAATGTTCACTGTAGACAAGCTTATCTATAGAACACTGACGTTTCACTGCACCAAGTTGTCGGGTATTAAAGGATGCCATGTTACGCTCGGTTACCATGATCTCGGCGTCGTGGTCCCGGTTGCCGGCCAGGCCGTAGGTGGGTATGTCTCCGAGCGTGCGACAGAACTCGGCCGTGGCGTCCAGTACCATGGTGGCGCTGCTCTCCTCGTCGCCGGCCTCCTGCTCCGCGACGCGCTCCAAGATCTCTTCCACCTGCGTGACGATATAACAATGATATGTTGATAACAAGAAGAAAGCTATGCAGGGTGGTGTGAATACAAATGAAAGTAAACAAGACGAATTTTCGCTAATAAGGATCAAATCCTGGGTAGTAATGTAAACCCGTGATGCCTCTATGCCTCACCTTGGGCTTGTACTGCGCCTCGTCGGCGAGCTCGGCCTGGCGCAGGCGCCTGGCGCGCGCGAGTGCTGCTTGCAGCTCCGTATCTGGCTCCGTCTCATCCTCGTCCAGCGCCAGCGGCTTCGACAGCAGCGACGGCTTCACTTCTACACAACAGAACATGTTATAGTCGCATAGAGCTTTTGGAACAAACTCACATGCTCGTATGAGTGGCGGAAACACTTCGGGCACCGCAAGTACATAAGTAATATTTACAAGGTAAAATTCAATTACCTGGCGAACCTTCACAGACGTGATGGCTACCTCAAAAAGAAAACACAAAATAAAATTGAGGATATCTGCTAAGTTTCCTTAATTTGACCCAGTATTGTATCTAACACTATACTAAGCTTTTTACCCTACCTACCTGCTTACTGCTGGGGCATAAATTTTATAAAAAATACATCATGTTGAAAGGACAAGCGTAGAGTAGTGTAGGTTACCTGTGTCGTCAGTGTCGAGCGGCGCGTTTGCCGCGTCGTAGTCCTCCACATCGATAGGCTCGTGCTTAGCCTTCTTACGAATCTTGCCCTGGACCAAACAATTTATTTCAATTTGAAATACAGTAACCATACTATTCACATAATTATTTCAGTTAATAATATTGAAAAATAGGATGCTATGATCTTGTGTAATATTTTGATGAGTTATGCCAATTGTGGATGACAAAGGCCAGGCAAGTGGTGAGAGATATACATAGTAAGTAATAGGTATCGTGTTACCTTTCTCTTGGTCTTCTTGAACTTGGCCTGTATCTCGTGCTCGTCCAGGTAGTCGGCGGCCAGCTGCAGCGCGGGCAGCTGCAGCGACTCCAGGCGCTTGTCGCCGCCGCCCTGCAGGCGCTGCTGGCGCTGCCACCACATACAGTCGGTTACAAGGGTATGTACATACAGCGCCCACGTAATTGTGCTTTACTTTTGATTTGGTATATCTTACGACGATGACCGAAAAAGTTATATATTATAAGGGTTGAAAAAGAATAAAATGAGTTTTAATATTAAAATTTATATGTTTAGTAGTAGTAGACGACATGGGAAATATACTGGAGCGACGAAAGAGGCGATGTGCATTGCAAGTAACGTGATCAGTAGATTTTCGCTCGTCTCCCCTGTGCTCCGCTTGTTTTATAGCCGCTATTATATGGGACCAAATCACACTAGGCCCGTGTTGGAATATTAGTACTTATTAAATAGAGAGAAGGCCTATCCCCAGCAGTGGGAACATAAAGGTCAGCGTCTCACCATCATGTCCCTGAACTTCTTGGCGTCCAGCACATCGTCGTCTCCGATGTGGAAGCCGCGAGTCTTGGCGTCCTTCTCCTGGTTGATGTCGTCGTCGTACTTGGCGAGCACGGGCCGCGCGAAGCCTAACGACGCCGCCTCAAGCTCCGCCTCGTCGTCGTACGCGCGGTAACCTGCCTTCGCTTTCTTTGCTTCCAGAAGATTCTGTACAAAGTATTTATTGTTTTCATATTTTAACACTGATTCGTTCTTCATGTATGACTGATAAAACAGGCTCAAAATAATACTATTAAATGTTATTAAACACGTAAACGGAGAAATTCATTATTGAAAGTTTTGACAAAACATAGTTTCGTTCGAACATTAAGTCACTTCACAGTCTGCAAAACAGGCACATTCAGGCTATGCCGGTACAATACGTGGAGTAAAAGGATAACTGGAATTGGTGGTTGGGTTTTACCCTGGTCAGTAACACGACGGAACAATAGGATATTATTGAGTAGTTACCTTCTTAGTCCTCTCGTCGTCCACGATGTTGACGTTGACGAGTACGTCCTCGTTGTCGTCAGCGAGCACCTCCTTGTCAGCCAGCGTCAGCACCACCTCGCGCTCGTCTCCTATCTGTACACGACGAAACAAGCGGTTTTAATTACAGGTAGCAAGCACTGCTTTGTACCTATCATAACATTATGAGGATATTTTGTAGAATAGGCAAGGACTACTGTGACAAAGGAAAGAAAATTGCATGTATTTTTACAAAAATAAAAAAGTAACAACGACATCCGGCTCAGCTAAGTTTAATGTTACGTAGCAACTTGGTATTAGGACCAGATTTGCAAAAGCGACCCGTCAGTTAGTTTAGGACTGAAAGTATTATGTTTTAAATTCAAATTTTCTAATTTTGCTAGGTAAAGCGATGTTCTCTAAACAATAGGAATACTCAGGTAAATATTGAACAGGCTGGTGGTAAGCACAGTGTGGCACTCCAGCACTGACCGCGTCGATGTCGTGCGCGACGCGCAGGCCGCGCAGCTCGGCGCTGGCGTAGCTGCGCTGGCGCTCGGCCTGCGTCTCCTGCTCCACCAGCGCTGACACACCGAACACCTCGTCCATCTCGTCCAACATGGCCGCCTGAAAGTCAAACGTCATTAACATAAACACTATAGAAGACAAGTCACAATTCTCATCATCATCTGCCACTGTCCCCTAAACAAACACCTATTTACCATAGGTGTGACAGACAGCCCACTGTGCAGATCAACGGGCACGGACTATTCAATCGCCGGCATCGCTACCGGAAGCCTGCAGCAGCCTGCAAATGCTGCTAGCTTTCTGGGAGGACCTGAGATGTTTGGAGTAACCAGAGGATTTTCATACATACGATGGGCCAATAAAGAGGCTAAGTACGGAAACAGCCCAGCTAACCATAAGCCTAATCTAACTTAATGGGCAATACGCAAACGAAAAAATCTTTTTATTAAATTTGAAACTGCGATGGCTTCAACTTTATTTATTAGCAGGTGAAAGAACAAAAATATGGTGTTGTGTAAATAGTGATATGTACCCTCTTGGCAGCTTCCCGCTTCTGTTTGTCGATGTCTCTTGAGCGCTTCACCCAGGCGGCCGCGTCGTCCTCGTCAGACTCCTCCGCCAGGAGCTTGGTCTGCAACCTGCACAAGATAATGGGTGTAAAAGTACCCTTAACGAGGCTGAACTAACACTTACTAAATAGAATAAGTTGTAGACTTTATTAAAATACTAATTTCTAAATCTAAATTAATTACTAAACATAAAACTAGATAATTAAAACTAAAATAACAACAAATTATAAAAGGGCGTCAAAAAACTCCTCCTCAACGCTGTCAGCTGGTAACGTGCCCAAGAGACTGGCGGCGTTGCCACGTTGAATGGCAACACTTAGCCTCTGGCCAAAGTAAAAGCCAGCCCTTGGGTCACGTGAAGCGTCAACTAAGCATTTGGAGATTTCCTTAAAAAGGCTGTGAGCACTCGAACCCCACGGCCCCAGAGTTTCAACACCAAACGGCTCGAAAATATAGTTACCACAAAGGTTACTATATTTACGCCGCTTGAGGTTAATAAAACTAACACTTAATTATTAATAAGTACCAAGTGTCAAAACAGTGTGTTCACCTGAGATGAGAAATAGAAGGATTTTTATTTGTTTATTTCGTTTATTTATCTTTAAACATATTTTTTTACATTTTTAAATATTTTTATTAAATTATATAAAAATATAAAAACCGGCCAAGTGCGAGTCGGACTCGCGCATGAAGGGTTCCGTACCATTATTTACAAAAAACGAGAAAAAAAAACACTTTTTTGTATGGGAGCCCCTCATAAATATTTTTTTTTTCTGTTTTTAGTATTTGTTGTTATAGCATCAACAGAAATACATAATCGGTGAAAATTTCAACTCGCTAACTATCACGGTTCATGAGATACAGCCTGGTGACAGACAGACAGACGGACGGACGGACGGACGGACGGACGAATGGACGGACGGACGAATGGACGGACGGACGGACAGTGAAGTCTCAGTAATAGGGTCCCGTTTAACCCTTTGGGTACGGAACCCTAAAAAATAGTAGCCCACCGGCATCGGGAACAGGGTCCGGGCTACCGGTGGTCAGGGCTCTTGAGAGAGGATCTTCCTAACGTGCCGTGTCCAGAAGTACTGCTTTCTGAATCATTCCCTTGATCCAGTTGTCAAACGAAAATCTCCTCGGGGTCGGTCGCAGCTTTTGGCTACTAAGCCGTTGGCCGACACGACTATCGGAACCATGACTGCTGTACTTATTATTTATTATTAGTAAAGAAGCCGAAAGGCACTAGTTTTTCCCGTCATTGCGAATATTTTTGTGTTTAGACCATTCCTGTTCCCAGGAATAGAGTTAGTTATGGAGACAATTTACACGATTTTTTTTTTCTTAATGTTGGTCTGTGTTATTATGTACTTTACTTTAAATACCTCTACGATCCCCATACTGTTCAATGTTTTGAGTGAGTTACATTGAGTCCTACTGTAAAATGTTGTGTTATGCAGCATTAATTTTTGAAGCATAGAAACTGATTCTACTATTTGAGATACTCTTAATGGTAAAACTCATGAATGCTTTGCCCAGCATAGAGATTGAACCGAGAACCTAATGATCAACAGTTGTGACCAGTAAGGCCAACTGTTGAAGCTGGTTTCTTCACATGTTTTGAGAGCAGTGGCAATGGAATAATTGACACCTCTACAAGTCTGGGTTCGAACCTACAATACCAATACCCATTTGTACTTTGAGGTCGTCACCGCTTCTCTCTACAAGCAACAAAGTACTCTGTGTTTAAATATGCCAAGTTTAAGAGTTACTGACTTCTGCTCAATCTTCCTCTTCTCCTTGTGCAGCTGCAGCTTCTCTCGAATCTTCTCCGACTTCTTCTGATGCGCGATGTTGGCGGCCGGCTTGTGGTAGAACTCGCCGAGGTCGTCCTTGATTTTGCCGTCCTCTGCAACACATTACACAATTACTATCAAACTATACATACTTGTTAAATGTCACATGAGCCACACGGATTTATCTTTTGCATAATATGTTCAACTAATAGCAGACATAATCAAGTCTACAAAAATTACACTCAAAACGTTTAGTCGCGATATTTAAGTTACCCGCAAGTTAAGACCATTTAGAAAAAACTCGCCTTTAACTATCGGGCAGAAGCCTACCAGACACAGCACCTGTTTGGTCAGAGGATCCCTTATCCACAGGGAATGAGGAGCTCTACACCCAGTTCCTCGTACCCCTAAAATGGGGTAAGTTAATTGATTACCTGCAGGCTTCTCAGCGCGCTCCAAAGGCTTGAGGCCGAGCTTGGCGCGCAGTTTGTTGGTATCCTCGACGGACAGGGACTCCTGTGCGGCGCCGCCCGAAGCCGGCGGGGACTGCGACTTCGACTCCGTGCGCCCTTCGCGCTCCGAGCTCTTCTCTCTGTTACAACCAGCAAACAATTCAGTAGGTTGGCAAAGAATTGTGGGGATTTAATAAATAAAAAAGTAGTTCAAAAATATAAGGGGAAACATTAAATATAGTTTTTCTTATATTCATGTCAAGTTCACCCATGATTTGTGCCTGGAGTTTCAATAAGGTTATAACTAACTGTTTACCTGTGATAGTCAGCATCCTCTCTATCCCTGTGCGCGCGGTGAGCGTCCCTGGCGCGGCGCTCGCGCTCCTCACTGCCGCTGCGACTGCGCGCTACCACCGCCTCGCGCGCTCTGTGCGACTCCACCGCCACCTCCTCAACTGTAACAACCGAGAGAGACGCTTCAGACTTTGCCAGATAGCCGCACACATACTTCATCACAACTGTTGCTACAAGAGGGACTATATTTTGATCAACATAAATCATTTTTTAAATGGACTGGAAAACTTACTCAATAATCTGATGAATGTTCCAAGCTGGATTAGTTCACAATACCTTTTTTTAAACCACAATAGGTATTATTTTTAACTAGTTCTCCATACCTACTGAAGAGTAGGTATGGAGAACTAGTTAAAAGAAGTTTTAGCTTTGTAAACCATAGTTATTAAAACTTGGTTTGCAATTAGAATGAGCACTGTTTCCTATTGTTTCCTTAACATCAACCTTACGCAGATCGTGCCTGTTGTTGGAGTATGGAGCTTTACTTAATAATGCAATTAATAATCAAAAAAGAAAATATAATAAATGTATCAAGGACTATTTGAAGGAAGAAGCATTTTGCCTTCACTAATTTCAAGGCTTTTGCCAAACAAACAGATAGATATGAAATAAGTGTAAATTAGCTAACTATATATAGTCTGTCCCCTAATCTCTTATTGATTATGGAGGTTAAATAACTATACTTGCATTATAGCATGTACAATTCATGTACCAAGGATAAGATCACTTTTTTTTTCTTATCTGCTATCAGTCAACCCTGACTATGATCAGATGTGTTGAAAGATGGATCACATTTTACAGAATCAGGACCAATGTCCAAATTCTATTTAATCAGGCAGCACAATATCAGCTTTCTTGAGTATCTAGAAGAGATTACTTGATGCAATAATTATCTCATTTTAAATTAAATGTTTACTTTGCTATTCGGTAAAAAATATTTTCTTCATTATCAGTTAACTGATTTGATGAAGACACCAGGATATCTGGCTTCTTTTAATACAGTGGGCATCTAAACTATAATATTATAAAGAAGAAAGACTTCTTTGTTTGTTACGATTTAACTCAAAAACTACTTGACCTATTATAAAAATTCTTTCACCATTAGAAAGCTACGTCTTTACCGAATAACATCATCATCTGCCTAGCCTTTTCCCAAACTATCTTGGGATTGGCTTCAGATCTATCCAGATGCAGCTGAGTACCAGTATTTTACATGAAGTGACTGCCTATCTGACATCCACAACCCAGTAACTGGGTAATATGATACCCCTTTGTAAGACTGGATGCCAGACTTTTGGATTCTGACTGCTCTTAATGACTGTCAAAGATTTACGAGTAACATAGTTGATATTATATCATAATTTTCATGGACGAAATGGCCCCGGGGCTAAGTGCTAGTCTACTTATAATAGAGCAAAACATATATTGTATTACATTTTACAGTCAGGGCAAATAAAAGCTGTGCTGAAGCCTACTCTTAGTCTTCAATTAGACTCTGCTAGCTTTTGCAACAAAAGCACTGGATGTGAATGGACTTCATTACAAAGGTAATTTGATCAGAACCTTTGCACAATAAAATGCTAATGTATGAATTTCTGCTTATATTTGGTAAGATAATGTATGTCAGGCACAAGAAGTGCAAAAATTGTTCTCATTTATATAGTAATGGATCATTTACCTAATGAATTCATGAAGACTTACAGCTTTGAATATCATTGCAAGCCCATAATAAAGGAGCTAAACAACACCACACAGCTGTCTACATACATATTACTTGTCAGGAGTTTGAGCTCAGCTTTTTCAGAGATATTATGCATTCACCTAAGCATTGTATGGAAAAGCTTATGATACTGGTATGTGTGGAATGTAAACATGCCCAAGGAGTGCCTGCACGATGGTCAGACGTGATCAAGAAAGCTGTTGAAGGCAGCATGTACTGAATGTTTCACACCGTAGTAGACCGCAAAACATTTGGGACCCATCATAATATGTGACTTTGATCTTCAGTACTGAGGCAAAGTTGAAGAAGAAGATGTAGAAACAAGGATGCCAAACACTTGGGCTTTCTATAGTTCCTGCCTAACTCTATTAGTGGACTTTTGTTTAGTTTAAGTATGTTTCCATTTCTAGGGATCTCCAGCATATTACCTTAATTCATGATAAATCACTTGATAGCTCAACTGATTAAAAAATTAGTGCAGCAAAAAATGACATAACATAGAAAAACGTTGATGAGTTGTAGTGTTTGTAGCGTCCACATAAACCCGTGGCTCTTTTAGTTGCTAGTGCACAGTGGCACCACTCCACACGGCTCCGTACAGTACCTACCTGATGACCGCAGCACTTGGACGTGGTGGAACTACTCGAATGCCACCGAGTCTGAAATAACGAGCAAACTATGCCATTATTTTGTCAAATGGGAATAACGCCGACACCATTCATGATTTCCAAATAATTATGCGAAATGAACATGAACAAAAACAAGATAACATGATGTCGCGCAAAAACGTAGGTTTTGGTAAAATTGGAAATAATCATCGGTGTCTGGCGTACCTCATTCTAAAACATAGAAAAGTGCAACTAACCGTCTGGGGAACGGTCTCGCTTGCGATCCTTGTGTTTACGATGTTTTTTACGTTCACTACGCTCGCTACGTTCACGTTGAGCTTCCTCGTTTTCCAAAGGCGATCGAGACCGACTCCTGTGCTTCTTCTTCTTTGATTCCTTCTTATGTTTCTTGGAACCCATCTTTTTGTTTATTTAGGAGATCCACGTTTTTATTTGAATATTTATTTCTTCGTTTACAAACAATAACACGTTTCGATTTAGCTTTGTAACTTAATCACATCGCCATCTTGTTTTTCAATTAATCGTTATTCGTCAGCAACGGGCAAAACAGTCTGACATCAATCTGTCTTTATCATTCTTCCTAAAACTAAATATTGCTATTTCTGTACCATGCTACAGATTATTTTTTGAGCGAAAATTTGGAACGCACTTTTTTTTTTTTTTTTTTTTTTTTTTTTTTTTCTGGCTTCGCACGGTTTGTGCATTTAGCCAGTGTCAAGTTATTTAGATTGGAGGATTATTATTGAAGGAGACAAAGTTAGGGAAACAGGAATTTATCAATATTAATATTTATAACGAAATTTAGGATATAGGATCAGTAGGATAATAGGATTATAACTAACTAGATATTACTAATGAATGATGAAATACAATATATTGATGAAGTTAAATTTGTATTACAATCTAATATTATTAATGGTGATAAATGAAGCTATACATTTATATACAGGTAAACTATTTGTACAAAATAAAGAGAGAACTGAAGTAGGAAAAGGAATACGGAGAGACAATAGATCACTGAGAAAGGAAGAACGGTCATAGAGAGGACAGGAGAAAAGAATGTGGTTCAAATCGCCCACATCTGTGCCGCACGAACAACTGGGATCATTTATAATTTTAAGTTTGGCAAGATGAGCTGGAGAACAAACGTGACCGAGTCTCATCCGTATGAGAACGGAGGTCTCCATCTTGCCAAACTTAGCCCCGCCAAACCACGGTTTTTCCGAAACTTCGGGGTGGATCAAAGAAAAATAACGACCCTTTTGTCTACTACTGATTTCCCAGGCTACCTTCCAGGTGTCCAAAAGAAAAGTTTTAGGTAAATTTATAATATCCGAGTTAAAATTTAAGTATGGAACTATGTCCCCACACTGCACCGCTTCACCGGCGAGAGAATTCGCCACTTCATTGCCCTCGATTCCAGCATGGGCTGGAACCCACGCAAATTGCAAGGTATTGCCCTCAGATAAGGTTCTGTACGCAAATTCTCTTATTAAATAAATTATGGGCAACTGGAATTTATGTGTCAGTGGAGATTGGTTGATGGCTAGGAGCGCACTTTGACAATCCGAAAAAATTATAATTTTTTTGAGCTTAAAAACCCGACTATATTCAATGGCTTTCAAAATGCCAAAACATTCTCCTGTAAAAACGGAAGTCTCCGGAGGAAGTTTTATTTTTTGAACGATTTTGTATTGCGAATGAAAAGTGGCAATCCCCACACAACCTGTCGGGGAACGCTTGGAAGCATCCGTAAAAATGTGATGGTAGTCCGAGTGTTCGGCCAGAAAATTGTTGAAACTTAAATGACAAACGGGGTCAGATTTACTAGTACAGTGAAATTGTGTGATGGGTTTGAAATGTAAACTATCATAACTACTGCTAAATATGGGAAGTTTGTTAGAACGGTGTACTGGAGAAGATAGAGAAAGGTATTTTTTATAGCTTATTACTAAACAAGGAGCACGTTTATGGGACCAGTAATCTGAAGAATCAATCAGCGTCACTAAAATGTCCAGTTTAGAAATGAGAGGATGGGTTGAGAACTGAATAATTCGGAACAAATACTTATCAGAAAGGAACTGTCTTCTAAGATATAAAGGAGCATCCCCGCACTCAACCTGTAAGGCATTTATGGGACTCGACTTCATAGCACCCGCAATAATTCGTAATGATTTAGACTGGATACGGTCCAATTTTTTAAAAGCCATAACACTACCCGGTTCAAGAATAAATAATCCATAATCTAAAGTGCTTCTGATTATAGCATTGTAGATTAATTTTAAAGAAAAAGGATGTGCACCCCACCACACACCTGACAGGCATCTAAGCATGTTTATGTGGTTTTCACATTTGTTAACAATATAATCACAATGAGGGACACTACTTAATTTACTGTCAAGTATTACACCTAGATATCTGAAATTATCTTTAATCGGGATAGGAGTTTCCTTATAAAAGACATTTATTGTGGGAATATTTCTCTTTCGGGTGAATAAAACTGCCGCGCTTTTAGACGTGGATATATTCAAGCCGTTAAGATGTAACCATGACTCCAAATTAGATAAAGCGGAATTGATAGCCTGGCTAGCCTGTTCGATGGATTGGCTTGAAGAATATAACAACAAATCGTCGGCATATTGAAGAACCGTAACATGATCAGATAAGGACGAGTCTAAATCAAAAGTGTAAATATTGTAAAGCAGGGGACTGAGCACAGAACCCTGTGGTAGGCCTTTCCACACAAGGTAAGATACCTCTTGATCACCAATTAGCATACTAATAGAGCGTTCAGTCAGGATATTAATAATAAAATTTGACAAATTCAATGGGACCCCTAGGGCTCTTAATTTATTTTGTAAAACTGATAATACAACATTATCATATGCTGAATTAATGTCAAGGAAAACCGCGACAGTGGATTGATTATTAGAAAATGAAATCCGAATATCCGATGTTAAAATGCCTAAACAGTCACTGGTACTCCTACCCTTTCTAAAGCCATATTGTGATTCTGCCAAAAGACCCTTACTTTCAACAAACCATTCTAGGCGATTTTTAATTAAGTGCTCAGCTAATTTCATCAGAACTGAAGACAAAACTATGGGGCGGTATGAAGAAGCGTCAGATGGGATTCTATTTGGTTTAAGGAATGGCAACACCATTTGACGTTTCCATTCAACAGGGATGTTTCCAGTGATCATAATAGAATTGATAAGTTGTAAATAGTAACTGAGGACGTCTTCATTCTCATGGCGACATGGAGAGAGCGACTGTCACAACCCCGTGCAGGGCACGCCACAATAGTGGCGATAAGTCCCCTCTTTGAGGAGTGGCTAGAGAGGCGGCACGGCGCCCTCACCTTCCGCCTGACGCAGGTCCTCACCGGACACGGTTGTTTCGGGAGGTTCCTGCACCGAATCGGGCGGGAGGAAACGCCCGGGTGTCACCACTGCGAGGATCGGCCGGAGGACACGGTGGAGCACACTGTGGAGCTATGCCCCGCTTGGGCTGAGCACCGCCGTGTCCTCGTAGCGGCGATTGGCAGCGGCGACCTCTCGCGTCCGGCCCTGGTTCAATCCATGGTCCGGAGCGAGAGGGAATGGGAAGCCGTCGCCTCCTTCTGCGAAGCAGTCATGCTAGCGAAGGAGGTGGCGGAACGTGAGAGGGAGAGAACCTCACGTCCCAGCCGCCGCGGGAGACGCCCCGGGCGTCGGGGGGCAACCAGTGGCCCCCGGCCACCGTAGGCGCGGGCCTGTGGACGGTGAGTAATGGGCTAGCTCACCGTCCGTCCGTCTTATGACGACAGACCGTGCCGACGGCGCGTTCGTGTTCCACGCGCGCCTCAAGGAGATGTCAGCAAATCGGAAGGGGTCCGAGAGGGCCGATGCCTGCCAGGGCTGCGGGTTGTTCGAAAGAGATACCGTGCCCCTGGAACGCAAAGGGCTAAGAAGGAACATGGATGGGTTTTAGTCAGTCAAGTCTGACACTCCCTTCCGCTCCGCCCAGAGCGGAAGAAGTCATTTGATGATTTCCCATCCGAAAAAAAAAAAAAAAAAAAAAAAAAAAAAAAGGACGTCTTCATTTAAATTAGCAAAAAAGGAATATGGGATGCCATCACTGCCAGGTGCAGAATCCTTAGTTTTATGAATAACACCCTTTAATTCAGTAAGAGTGAATGGGTCATTTAGAGTCGTATGGGTGTCCTGGTTATGTGGTCCGTTGGTTATTGACAATATTGGTAAGGACATGTTAGGGTTAACAGCCTCAGGGACCCAAGGCGGCGCTAAATTATCTAAAAATTCGCTGGCTAAAGAAACAGGTATAGGGGAAGGGTTCTTATAAATTGATCTAAATCTACGGATATTACGCCAGACAATCGTTGGGTGAGTGTTCGGTGAAATTGATAAACAGAAGTTACGCCAAGATTCAAATTTTTTCTTCTTAAAAAGTTTATAAGTTTCCTTAATTAGGTTAGTAACAGTTTCAAAATTAATATCAGACATATCTAGGTTATAATTGTATTCTGCCTCTTTACGTTTGTTAACTAATTCTGTACACTCAGAGTCCCACCATGGAGGCGAGGGTATTATACTATTATTGTTATTTTTTACAGGAAAAACTACATCTGCAGTTTCAATTAACAAAAGTGCTAAAGCTTCAGCACAGCTGTTTTCATTGCCATCAGAAATTACAGGCAGGGAGCAAAGCTTACTGTCAACAAGGCTTCTAAATTTGTCCCAGTCACTACTATTTCTACTTGGTAATTTATGTCTTAAGTTAGATCTCCTTGATATAGCCTTTGATTTGGAAAGAGGGTAAGAAATAACTATTGGGAAATGGTCACTTCCATAAGTAGAGGTTAGAGTATGCCAAGTTAATGAAGAGGCTAAGTTTGGAGAACAGATAGAAAGGTCAATTGCACTTTGGTTTTGGTTGGGATCTGAACGGCGAGTAGCAGCTCCTGAGTTCAAGAGGCATAAGTTATGTGAGTCAATTATATCTAGTAAATCTTCACCATGACAATTAGAAACAGAACAACCCCATGATTGATGATGACAATTAAAGTCCCCCAATATTAAGAAAGGCTTTGGAAGAAAAGAAAAGAGATTATTCATCTCTTGAAGAATAGAAGAAGAAGGGTGAGGAATGTAAATAGAAACAAAACAAGTTTGGTGCACCTTAATAGCTACAATAGAAATTTCCTCACTATGAGGAGGTAATGAAACAATAGAGAAAGGAAAAGAGTTCTTGATAAGTATAGCTACACCACCATACCCATCAGATCTATCCTCCCTAATGGTTAAATAACCATTAATTTTAAAAATATGATTTGATTTGAGCCAAGTCTCTGCTAAAGCAAAGACAAATGGCTCATATTTGTTTAAAAGGTATATTACATCACTCTTTTTGTTTAGTAGACTGCGGCAGTTCCACTGGATTATATTGGATGTGTTGTCCATTATGAATGGATTGAGGTACATTGAAAGTTGAGGCAACGTTGGACGGTGAGATGTTGAACTGAGAAAGAAGATTGTGTAATGCAGAGAGTAAATCATTTATAGAAAAGTTTACATCATTTTTATCATTATTTTGATTATTAGAAAAGGCACAACCATTAGATGGCTGGGGAATTTTAAAATCATTAATAATAGCATTGTGGGCCTCTTTATTGTAACCTTGTGTAGATTTGGGTGGAGAGCGTGGTTTCAGAAAGACAGTCTTTTTATAACTACTTGAAGTCTGCATTCTATTAGGTGAAGAGATTGATGGAGTTTCTGCAAAGTTTTTAGAAGGAGAAGATAAAAGTGTGTCAGCATAAGATTTCGTTACTGGGGGATATACTTTAGCTGCTTCAGCATAAGAAACTGAGCTATGTGCCATGTATGATTTAATCTGTTTTTGTCTAGATAATTCAGGACAAGATTTATTAATGGCATAGTGAAAGCCAGAGCACAGACAGCAAGATGCATTTTCTACTTCCCTTTCACAGCTATCTCCAGTATGGCCTTGACCACATTTATAACAGCGAGGTTTAGATCTGCACTGAATTTTAGTGTGTCCAAAACGACAGCAATTGAAACATTGTACAGTAGGGAAAATATATAAATCAACAGGTAATGCATTGTAGCACATAAAGATTCTTTTAGGTAGAACCTGTCCATCAAAAGTAACTACAATGGATTGGGATGGCTTCCAAATGGTTGTACCATCAACAACAGATTTAAAATTAAGGCGTCTGACTTTTAAAATTGGACCGCAACCAATGGGAACTGTAATATTATCAATTACTTCCTCAGGAGACCATTCTGCAGGAACACCACGTACTAGACCCATTCTTGTAACATTAAATGTGGGTATAAAAGCTTTGTAATTATATGTTTCCAGACTACTATGTGAAATAAAAGAATTTGCATCCAGATAATTGGAAAATGACAGAGAAATTTTATTACGCCCAATTTTTTTGACGCTTCCATTTATAATGTTTTGAAAGGCGTTATGTTTGAGATATTTGCCAAATGTGATTGGGTGCAATGTAGTATCATCATCAGGGGAAATAGTTTTTTTCTGTAAATGAATAGTGTAAGGTGCACTGTCGGTTTTGTCGTATGCTTTACGACCGATTTGCGCGGGAACAGCTACGGATGGAGCCTGAAAATCAGCAGCAATGGTTGGTAATACAGGGCAAATAGGTTCTGCTAAAGTTGTTGTAGGACTTTTAGGATCCGTGCAACCACAACCCGACGACTCGGAACCGTGGTTTTTTCGGGTGCGACGGCGTTTGTTACAGTGTTTGCACACATGTACGCGACTTCTTTTAAGGTTGCGAGCCGAGGACGACCCATCGGTATCCATGCCTGACTCATTGCTCACCACAGTAACAAAATTGCCTGCCGGGGGAACAAAGTCCCCCGGGTCTGGCGGGTCGTTCATTAAAAGGCTACAACAATAATATAGTAAAAACTTACCACTACCGAAGAGAAAAAAAAAAAACTACAAAACTATAAATTAGAGAACACTAAAACTAAACTACTGATCCTATTTTACAGTATTTTATAAAATAATTAATCTTTAATTCAAAAAGGACGCGTCCGTCTAGTTGAACGTTTCCCGCGCTTTTTTTTTTCTGGAACGCACTTGAGAATGGGAACGCAAACATAGTGGCACAAATCTAGCGTTCACAATGATTTAAAGTTTAGTGTTTTACGGTAGCGTTCTGAATTCAAAAAGACTCACATTAAATTACGGGCCAGCCCATCGGGGTTCCACGGGGCAGCAGTGTTAATATATCACGCATCACGCATATTTTAAAATATAATAATAGTTTTCACCCGGTGTCGGGAGCAGGGTCCAAGCTACTTGTGGTAAGGCTCAAAACCTTCTCACAAAGTCGTTTTGAAGAGTACTGCTTCTGAAACAGGCCCTTGCCATGGTCCAACCACCTAGTCACAAACTCAAGAGATGTTCGTCAAAGTTCTTGGCAGTTTCGACAATCAGCACAATGATAGCTGATCTCACGTTCCACATGTCAATAACCTCGTCCGCCAAGTCGATATTTTTTTTTTCTCCTTTTTAGCTTTCACGAGATTCTCGTCATGTGGGATATAGTAATAACATCGACTATCATTACTTGTCGCGGTTGTGGAGGGTCTTCGCATTTAAAAAGCCTGGTTTCCGGCAGGAAGAAGGCTATACATATAATACCTTGCTTAGGCGTCCAAAAAAGCGCTCAATCAGCGATGGCTTCATGCTAACTACATTATATGCCTAACGCTTCCGAAATAGCCAAATATAAGTGGAAACTTATAATTGGCTTTCTGCTATCTATTACTCCTGACTATTGGAAAGAATTAGCTGAAAGCTTTCTAAAAATTTCGGATGAAGAGACAGACTGACAAAACTAGCGTCGGGCAATAGCTGTCCTATGTTTCGCTTGGCGTACCCGAACCGTAGATACGTATTCTTTTTTGTGTTGTAGTTTATAGTTTTTTGTTAATGTTGTTTAATGTTGTGTGTGCACTTGTGGCATATGCCAAACAATCGTACTTTCTTTCTATGGAATCCGAAACCTGAATTCCCTTGGATTCCCTAATCACCCCACCAAATTCTATTATTCGCGGCATCAGTCACAATTTGTTTGAAGCAAAGACTTTTACATCACCTGGCCAAGTCTCCTTAACCGGTAGAGACCTGAATCCTCCAGCAGTGTACTTGAAGTATTCAACTATTCAGGGCTAAGCAGATCTAAAGGGACTTCAACTGTCGCCTAGGAATATTCCCCGTTTACTCCATATTGGTTCACCATTCCCTTGGATCTATCGACATCCTGGATAGCGGAAGACTGTTTTTTTATGGGTAAATTAAGGTAAATTATTATTAAAATCTTGTTTTTTTATTATTTTATTTTACGTAATCCCTTAGTTAAAATTTTTGATTCACAGTGCCGATTGTTGCGAGTGCGTTGAATGTGTCTTGGAGTCAGATTTGTTGATCACCACACTCGGCAAAGGTGGCAACGGGGCCTGAGTCTGATGATGTAATCCTCGGGGATGGGTCTCAAAGTGCGCCTTCTTCTTGCTCTTGGCTTGCCTCAAGCGACTCTTGCGCACCAGCTCAGGTGTAGGCGGCCGCCGCACTGGTTGCGTTGACGCCAAGCGTAGGTGCGTGTACAACGGGATCTGCAACACACACAGTGTCTATATGAACGACTTGAAACTTAAAATATGCTTTGTAAATATGCAGTTCCAGCAATTGCACTGCACGTTTAGTTTAGATGACAATACATTTCTATACCATGCATGACTTGATTCTGCAGCCAGGAACGTGTCCTCACTACGGAACTCCTCAACGGTTAAAATGACGGATACAAAAATTTGTAAACGTCATACAACGTTCATATTTGCTAGATAAACATGATTTCTATCATGACCTCATCCTACAGCCTGAATCGTCTTCTCACGAAGGAAGTCCTCAACGGTTAATAGCAAGAGCACGAAAATTTGTAAACGCATTCATACTTGCTAGATAAACATGATTTCTATCATGACCTTATCCTGCAGCCTGAATGGTCTTCTCACGAAAGAACTCCTCAATAATAACTATTGAAATAAATGACTATCGCTTGCTTGTTACAAGATAAGTAGGTAGTCAAACTTGGTAAAAGTATTACTGACAGTGAACAGCGACTGGTCAAGCGTGATACGTTCCGCGCGTTCCGGCCGCCTCGGCAGCACGAAGTGATGCCCGAGCAGCGGCTCGTCGGGTGGCTCGCCGAAGGTCTTGTGTTGGAGCTCATCATTAGTGATGTCGCGCAGTTTGTCCAACTCTTCCTGCCCCGGCACGTATTGTGACACTTCTCCTCTGCGCAATACCTGTGAATACAGTATTTTTCTTTCTTATTTAATTCAAATGCTCGTGCAGTCAAGAAATGGAAACTTTGAAACTCCTTTGAGCCTATTGGTGCCGTGGCTGGAATTGGTGGCGTGGAAGAGATGATAAATGTGCCTGCTGTGAGCGTAAAAGAAAGTTTTACTATCCACGAGAATGCAGAAATTACGAGCGTTTATCAAGGTACTTAAGTTTACTTTGAAGGTAGTGAAGCTGGCGACTTTCTGCACGTCCGGCGGGACGCGCGTGGCGTTCAGGCTCCACGGCACGAAGCTGCCCAACGTCTGCAGGTACTCGCCCGACAGCCGCCACACGCGGGCACTGTAGTCTGAGCTGCCACTGCGCACATTAACATAATTATTGTAAAACAATGTAACAAACATTATTGATTAGTAAGTTCGAAAAAAGTTAACTGCATGAAGTCCATAGAATACCTCTACGACTCGTCACGCTACGCGTTTAAAAACGTCGCATCATATTGGAATAACACGATCGTTCGATTATAGGGTGTTTTGTGTACTTTCTACCAACAGTTTAAAAGTTTTAACAGTTTTTGCTTGGCACCTGCACCGCTCTACAGTGACCTACGGTTAAGTCATACATTTGTTACACGTGCTTAGCATCTCGTATGTAAGTGTAAACTGGGTCGTAAATTCGTTGTACTTAGGTACTTAATAGAGTTCTGCCGAGCTAACTCTATTATGTAAGTACATTATAGACATGAATCTGTCAACTTCTTGTAGCACTTACGTGAAGACAAGCTGGAGTTCGTCGATGTAGGCGATGGTTGTAATACAGCGTAGATGTGCGCGGTAGCTGTTGAGCAGCAGCGGCAGCGGCTGGTCGCGCACGCAGCGCTTGGCGCGTCCCTCGATGCGGTCGCGCCACAGGAACGGGAATAGCAGGCGCAGCCGTGGCATGTTTATATGAACCTGCAACATAATTTTGTTCATCGTCACTGGTTAAAATTGTAGACTGTAGTACGATTATCATTATAACAACGATAATTTAATAAATTCATACCGTTGTATTAATGAGATAGTTGCTGAGGAGCCACACTTTGATGTATCCCATAGTAGTGCCAGTGAAGAGGAACTCGTTGTTGATATCAGTGGCGAAGGCAGACACGTAGTCGCCCGCCGTGTGGATGGCTTGGAACGAGCCCTGGTAGCCTCCCGCCGAGTGGTCCGACCAGCACTGCACTTGACCGTTATCGAGCGCCAGTAGGAAGGAAGCTAATAAAAAGAAAAAACTAAAGAAATTATGTCTTTATTAAAAACCTCTGCTGCAAAACTGCAATCGGACTGGGCAGGAGCATATCTGCCAGATATACCGTGAGACTGGAGCTTTGTCAAAGCTTGCCGGGGACGTGGCAGACCGAAGAGGAAACGGGGGGAACCCTTTTTTATTTTTTTTCGAATGGGATATCTTCAAATGACCCCTCCCGCTCTGGGCGGAGCAGAAGGGAGTGTCACACTTGACTGACTAAAACCCATCCATAGCCTTTATAGCTCCTTAGCCCTTTGGTCTTCCAGGGCCACGGTATCTCTTTCGAACAGTCCCGCGCCCTGATAGGCATCGGCGTCCTCCTCCTCTCGGACCCCTTCCGATTTGCTGACATCTACTGGCGCGTAGAACACGCACGCGCTTACAAGGCTTCCTCAAAAATTGTCCAGAGAAGTGGATGGAACGCCTATAATGCCTTTTCCCAGGAGTGGAAGAGTCAGAAAGCTAAAAAACACCCCCGAGACCAAAAAAAACCTGGAAGAGAATATCAAAGCACGTAAATACCCTTACTACTACTTCAGAAGAATATAATTCTAACTGACCGACTTGTATGTGTTGCGGCCGCGTGTGCAGGAAGATGCAGGCATGCACGGAGAGATGGCGCATGTTCTGTGCTCGTACAGGGATGGACACAGCCGACACGCGGCGTGCCGTCGCCTTCTTGATGGCCGCCGACGGGTCCACGTTTTCGCGAGCAGTACCTTTACTGTACTAGACCAGTTATCAATATTATCTATTGTGTAAAAGCCCTGCAGGTACCAACCTGCCTATATAACGCTGATTTGATATTAAATATATTTAGTCTGTGTGTCTGGTATGAGATAAACAGGCGGTTTTTAATGAAAACGACGTTTTACATGATTCAGTTAGTCTTAACTAAATACAATTTAAAGGTCACCTAAGTTTTGGTGCATGTTATGCTTAACCATTTTATGATCCCGATCCCAAAGGGTGCTAACAGCTTTACTATAAAGCTTTTAACTGATTCTGAATGATCTTAAACGGCGTTGTAGCTACGCTTTTTGTGGAAACGATGTGGCGCAGTCAGGAAAATACACAATATCCTTTTAGTAAAGGGGTTTGGGTAAAAGTGGCATGATTTTCTAAGTCTGCGAATTTTTCAAGTGGATAAAATGCCAAATCCGAAACTATGAAGAATAGCGAAACACACTCAAAGGAGGCACAAGCCCGATTTTGATAAAAACTAAAACTGCATCATTGGTTTTTTGAAAAATCAATATTCCTGCCAAATATCGAACCCGTTAATTTTGAAAAGAAAACACCCTGTATTTTTACACCATTCGATAGTGTCGCTGCTAAGGATCAAATTCTTGGAAGTAATTACAAACGGCAAACCATAGGAAAGAGTATTTTTTTTTATAAAATAAATAACAGTATGCAAACTGTTAGTAGGAACAACACAACTTTGACATCAGATATTTCAGCTCCGATATAATTTTCGCCAAAATTATTTTGGGAGTTATTATTTTCATATATTCCACTATACGTTAGCAACAATTATATTTGTGACCGCTGTGAAAAAAAAAACATGCCACTGGTCCATACAAACTTACCCAATGCCCTTTAAAAACTACTCATCAATTACGTTAAAACCATTTCATACAACAAGCAGAAATTGGTAGCTGTGATTCGAATATGTCGTCAATTTTATGTAATCGTCAATTTACTAACAATGCTGATCAAGTGTTGACGGACTACCTACCAGGGCTTCCGGATGGGGATGGTGAAGTAACATTTTCGTTTTTGTTCCAGTTTCTCAGTAGCAGTCGTTGGCTTGGTAGCGTCTCGCCTGTTGAAGTGCATCTTGAGGCGCAGTGTGGGCTCAGTGCACGAGAACCGCCTGGATGTTCACTTTCAAATTAAATAACTTTTAATTTTTTTTCGTTAATTCGCTTGTTTACAAAAAAAACGTGTTGTGTCTTTTGTTATAATTTAACGCCCTAAGTGCAATTCGGCCTTGGCAGATGAATTTTAATCCGTCAATTCGAGGAAATGTTTAGAATTCCGAAATTGTGTTAGCGCAGGAGTGTTGCTCAGCCCCGACTTACGAGCAGTAAGCCGTGGGTTCAAACCCAGGCAGGCGCATTACTTTGTGAAATTTATTTCATCACCGCTGCTCTCAAAAATGGTGAAGGAAAACATCGTGAGGAAACCGGCATGTCATAGAACAAAAAAAAATTGAACACATGTGACATCTACCAGTCCGCACTGGGCCCGCGTGGTGGATTGTAGCCCACTCCCAAATCATCAAATGACTTCTTCCGCTCTGGGCGGAGCGGAAGGGAGTGTCAGACTTGACTGACTAAAACCCATCCATGTTCCTTCTTAGCCCTTTGCGTTCCAGGGGCACGGTATCTCTTTCGAACAACCCGCAGCCCTGGCAGGCATCGGCCCTCTCGGACCCCTTCCGATTTGCTGACATCTCCTTGAGGCGCGCGTGGAACACGAACGCGCCGTCGGCACGGTCTGTCGTCATAAGACGGACGGACGGTGAGCTAGCCCATTACTCACCGTCCACAGGCCCGCGCCTACGGTGGCCGGGGGCCACTGGTTGCCCCCCGACGCCCGGGGCGTCTCCCGCGGCGGCTGGGACGTGAGGTTCTTTCCCTCTCACGTTCCGCCACCTCCTTCGCTAGCATGACTGCTTCGCAGAAGGAGGCGACGGCTTCCCATTCCCTCTCGCTCCGGACCATGGATTGAACCAGGGCCGGACGCGAGAGGTCGCCGCCGCCAATCGCCGCTACGAGGACACGGCGGTGCTCACCCCAAGCAGGGCACAGCTCCACAGTGTGCTCCACCGTGTCCTCCGGCCGATCCTCGCAGTGGTAACACCCGGGCGTTTCCTCCCGCCCGATTCGGTGCAGGAACCTCCCGAAACAACTGTGTCCGGTGAGGACCTGCGTCAGGCGGAAGGTGAGGGCGCCGTGGCGCCTCTCCAGCCACTCCTCAAAGAGGGGACTTATCGCCACTATTGTGGCGTGCCCTGCACGGGGTTGCGAGTCGCTCTCTCCATGTCGCCATGAGATCGCGCCGGAGGTCTGTCCGCTGAGCGACAATTTGCCGCGGCAGCGGAGTTTCCCCCCGGCGTAGTGCCTCCGCGCGCCATTCGTGCAGGCACGCGAGGACTATCGCCTCCAGATCCCATGGCGGCAATCCGGCCAAGAGGCTCGCCGCCTCGCCGGAGATCGTGCGGTACCCCCGGATCAGCCTTACGGCTACCACCTTCTGGGGCGCGTTCAGGTAGTGGGCGGCTCGCCGCCTCAAAGAACGCGCCCACACCGGGGCCCCGTAAAGGGCCATGGACCGCACGATCCCCGCGTAGAGCCTCCGGCAGGAGGCGTTTGGACCCCCCAGGTTGGGCAAGAGCCGCTTGAACGCAGCCCCTGCCCATTCCAGTTTGGGGGCCAAACGTCGGAAATGCTCCACGAAGTTCCACCGGCTGTCGAGGACAAGCCCTAGGTACTTCAGCGTCGACTCGACGCCGATGGGAACCCCTCCTACCGTCAGTATGGATCCCGACGGTGGCGCATTCCGAGGCCCATGAAAGCACATGGCCTCGGACTTGTGCAATGCCACCTCGAGACCCAGTTGCCGGATTCTCTCCACGACTATCGCAACCCCGCGTGTCATAAGTTCGGCCGCCGCCTCGTGCGACCTCCCTTGTGCCAGCACCAGCGTGCCGTCAGCGTAGCAAACTACGCTGACACCGCTAGGGAGGTCGGCGCGCAGCACCCAGTCGTAGCCGATGTTCCACAAGGGCGGCCCCAGAACCGATCCCTGATGCCAGCCATAGCCTGGGAGAGGATCTTGAGACATTGTGTATTTTAAATATCACTATTTGAGAATGAAAAAAAATATTAGAAAATGAGGTCAAAATGAAAATCCAATATGGCACCGAAGAAAATTCTATCTATTTGTTATCAGCGGCCCGGAAAACCACGAATACGACACCCATGAAGGAAAAACAGCAAATTTTCTTCGGCTTCTTTTTGGATTTCCATGTTCTCATTTTCTTTTCAATAATAAGTACTGAGACGAAACATGACGCTGATAGGCTGAAGAACGCAGTTCAGCTCTCTTCATCTGGACTTACTGCCGACGAACCCAACAAGCGCCAACCCCGGATCGTGGTTGTAGGAGTGCCGACTTCCATGGCTGAAAATGAGGTCTACAAGTGCATTTTCGAACAAAATGTAGCTGACAAGTTACCGGCGATGTCCTTGGAATCCTTTCTGACCTTGGTAAAACTAAGCCATAAATCTGGGAAGAGAGAGGCAGTGACTTGTAACTACGTTATTGAAGTTGCGGCCAATATACGAAAAATACTAATACCTCAATCAAGGATTTTTATAAATTGGTCTTCTTGTCCTGTCAGGGACTTTACGTTAGTTACGAGGTGTTATAAATGTCAGCAGTATGGCCATGCAGCCAAATCTTGCAGAGAAGTGAATTCTACATGTGGACACTGTGGTGAAGCAGGTCATATGATGTCCGAATGCGCAAAGAAAGCGGACACTCCGAGATGCGCGACTTGTTCCCGCTTTAAAAAGCCCAGTGATCATAAAACGGGAGACGCAGAATGTCCTGCTAGAAAAATAGCTGAACACAGATATATTAACTCTGTCGACTATGAGGGAACCTAGTGCGTCATACTCTAGCACTACTTAAGTTGATTTTCGCTTTCTATGCAAAGTGTCGCCCACAATAAAAATGTCTTGACGGTGTTTTTTTGCAATATGTGAATATTGTTTATACTGCTGACAATCTTTTTAGTATTAGTAATTACCTAAGTTTAAGTTTTCATTAGATTTAATATACATGTTTGACCTCAATAATTTATGTTCGTATTGTTTATTAGCGGTAATGCCCATTAGGTACATCATAATATATTAACTCATAAAACTTATTTCACAATTATGTTTTTCTACTAATATGTTAAATATTGTTAAGAAATCTCGCCCAAATAGTAGTTATTAGAACCAGCCGCCTGTGATACAGGTTTAACCTAGTACAGGCATCGAAATTTGTTATACCTTCATTATTTCTAAGATTTAACTGTACCCAAGTAACACAAAACAACATTATAAGAAGCGTACAACAGCATGGACTTACGTGCAAAGCAGTATATGAGCAGCATATGTTGCACTATATTAGCCGTATAAAAGTTTATAAGTGTCTTGTAAGCTCAATTTGGACCCCAAATAATACGGCTTTGAGCATTATTAAATATTATTAGTGCTGCTAACCAGCGCTTATAATGTTATTGACGACAGACATTAGTAAAGTTGTGAGACAGCATATTCTAATGTAAAAAGCATTTTTTTAGACGTTAGTACGGCTTTTAAACAGCTTTTTGAATTACTATGCCAAAGTTACGTTTTATTCTAAGGCTGAACGTTTTATCTTCTTTGTATAAAAGTATTTGAAAAAACTTATCGAAACTTATGTCCGATTTGATTATTTTGTTTAGTGTATTGCAGTGCATTGGAAAATAATTTATCATAAGGTAAGTCAATCATCAATTTTATTTTGTTTTGAATGCAAATGAGCTGGGGGTATTAGTCTTATGTGAAAATATATATATGTTTGTGGCTTATAATTCACGCGCCCTCACAGAAATGCTTTTTTAATAAAAATAGGGACAAATTTAGAATCGACATCTGACACCTTTTGTAATTTTTGTAAAGATTTGATTAATTTTAGTTTATAAAATTGCTTCTATCGATACTTCGCTTATAAGAAACACATAATAAGTAGTATTTCATTCATATGTGTGCTATAATTTCCTTTTTTATTTTAGAGAAAACAGAAAGCAAATGGCGTCATATAATATTAATGTTTTAAACTTTCAACTAGTGTATATTAATGTTGTCAATCTTATTATAGTTTAAAAAAATAGCTTAAGTCATTCAACATACATATAAAATATCTAAGTGATATCTTTAGCATTATTGTAACACTTTTTAGGCATGTTATAATGTTCATTACCCTTAAACGTCATAAAAATTGATTGCTATAGTGTTAATCAGGGTACCGAAACAATAACTTAGAATCCCTTAATCACATGATGCCCTGATGCCATGATGTTGTTAGGTAATTTGACAAGTGTAAGTATAAAATCATTATCACAATAAATGAGTTGGGGAATTCCCTGAATCATGTGCCCGAATAGAACGAACGGGACGTGCGTGGAGTCATTTTAATAGGTAGGTAACATTTGACAGTTCATTTATGCAAATAAAAATATACCTTACGCTAAAGGAATATAACTCAAGAAAACATCACATAGATGTAAGCATCGTAGAAAAAAAATATCTAATGGACGAAATATCATATAAATATTGGCAGTTACAGTATGCATAATGTAGTATGTGTTCAGAGTAGTCAATATATCTAAGCATTTACCCTGGCAGGTTACATGTAATGATAAAAAGATAATTTTGAACACAATTTACAACAATATAATTCGAACTGCGTATATGAAGTTGATTTAGTGTTTTTCAAATCATTTTGACTTTATTAGCTAACATGAATTTGACGCTGACTGTACAATAACCTCCTAAATATTTGGTACTGTTTTTCTTACAGTCCGTATGGAGAATGAGGTAAATTACTTATACAAAAAACTATTAAAAAAAAAATAGTTTTACGACAAATCAGTTCTTTTTTGCACTTAGGGTTCTTATTTATATCAAAGCACTTGAACTTATTATTCTTGCAATACTTATATTCTATGAATAAAGAAATAAGGGCGACAGACATTCGCTTTTAAAATAAACTTAAATATAAAAAATAAATGTATCAAACTGCTCTTTCTTTGTTTTCAGATAATCCATTCACAACTAAATTCATCCGCTGTAACACAACTTCAGCAGCAGCCTCGCAAGCAAATACGTACTGATGAGATGCGCGCCGGTGCCATAGTATTTTATATGGTGCGAGCAGACGACGCTATACGAAGCGCACGCGCCAGAGCGAGATAGGTGCGCGTTCATCGTAGATCCATTGTTAACAGATTGTTTTAAATGTTGGAAATCAGTGTGCTCCTATTGGTCAATTAAATATTTTAATATAAGTGAACCTAGTGCTAGTTGTATGACCAAAATTGTAATATAAGGCAGGAACCAATAAATCAGAAATAATTCCCTACGATATCACAAGTTTTATTTTGCGCCATCCTTCTGATCACAACATGCTCAAGAGTTTCGGACGCCAATATTCTTTCAAGTGGACCTGTAATGCCATTGTGCCAGTATAGACCAGGTTCCACCACTTCAATGTGTACTTCCCTCGGGGTTCTAAGTATTGTTCTCGGATCATTGGGCAAAGTATCCGGGTATCTATCATTCAATATTGTTAATAAGTCTTTTAAAGCACTTTGAGGTATGTTTTTAACAAGAGCCCATTCTCTTATTTTATCTTTTAAAATGATATTTTTCGTGTATTCGGTACAAATTTCTTCGTCATCAGTAGAACTATCATCTAAAAATATTAAAGTGACACGTTTATACCTAATTCGAGATACAGATTCTGTAAACTTATATAATTTGAACAATTGTAACGAAATACTAAAAACACCTAAATAATGCCTCTAATACTGCATTCACGCCAAATAATGTAAGCACTACTTTTTGGTGTTTTTAGGGTTCCGTAGCCAAATGGCAAAAAACGGAACCCTTATAGATTCGTCATGTCTGTCTGTCTGTCTGTCTGTCTGTCTGTCTGTCTGTCTGTCTGTCTGTCTGTCTGTCTGTCTGTCTGTCTGTCCGTCCGTCCGTATGTCACAGCCACTTTTTTCCGAAACTATAAGAACTATATTGTTGAAACTTGGTAAGTAGATGTATTCTCTGAACCGCATTCAGATTTTCACACAAAAATAGAAAAAAAAAACATAAATTTTGGGGTTCCCCATACATAGAACTGAAAACCAAAAATTTTTTTTTAATCATTCCCCTACGTGTGGGGTATCTATGGATAGGTCTTCAAAAATGATATTGAAGTTTTTAATATCATTTTTTTCTAAACTGAATAGTTTGCGCTAGAGCGACTTCCAAAGTGGTAAAATGTGTGTCCCCCCCATCTAATTTCTAAAGTAAGAGGTGGAAAATTCTGAAAATATTTAGGATTGTTGAACGTAAAAAAAACTATCAACGAAAATTGGTTTCAATAAGATATGATGTTTAGTTTTTGAGATATGGGACGTTTTCATCAAACTGCAGCAGTTACTTTGTTTTTCATTAACATACTATGAAAAACCAATTTAGTTTTGCGGTTGAGTGGAAGTTTACCAACTAATACTACTAACTAATGAATGACAGTTCAAAATATTGTTTGGGGCTATGGAACCCTGTGTGCGAGTAAGACTCGCACTAGGCCGGTTTTTTTTTTTGAAGTTGCTTTATTTTTTTTATAAAAATATTTTTATTTAACTCTTTTTAGTTCATCATGCAGGCAATGCACCAGCTTCAAAAGAAAACTCCCAAATCCCTATAGGTGTGCCTATAATATTTGAGGAGTTTCCTTGATTTCTCCAGGATCCCATCATCAGATCCTGGCCTGGTGACAATGAGACCAACTAGGACTTATAATACAACCTTTCAAACACAAAATGAATTTTTGAAATCGGTCAAGCCGTCTTCGAGTAATCGAGTAACATACATAAAAAAAAACATTCCGACGAATTGAGAACCTCCTCCTTTTTAAATAACTGATTATTTTGTTTTAGATATACATATTTTAAATAATAAGTTATTTTATATATATTTATAGAAAGTAGTACCATCTGATAACACTTCTGCAAAATAATTTTCATTTTCAAATCTTAAATGTACTACGGAACCACTTGATGGAACTTCTTGACTAGTGCTTGGCTCACACACAACTACCGATTGTTCTGTATTTTGAGTATCAAGAGTATCATTGTTTGGAACACGTTTTTTATTACTTAAACCAGATATAAAGTTTGAATATTCCGTTTTTATCTTTCTCTTTACTCCACCTGTTCTCTTAGTCTTTTTCCACTGTTTATTCATGACAACAACGTGACACGTGCGACATAAATTTACTAATGAGTATATACTAACGCACAAATGAAAATAATCATACTACTCATTGTTTTATGGCCAAATTATGACCTATAGTAATAAAATTACATGTTTATTTATCTAAATAGTGATGAAAGCTTTAAAGTAACAATAAAATAAGAAGATAACAGAGCTAAAACTTTAGTAAATGTTTGGCTAATGCTTAGCTGTAAATAAACATAAGAAAAGATCATAATAATGCGTTTAATCTTAAAAATGTGTTTATAAATCTAAGTTCACTATAAAATATGTCGACAACGTTTATTTAATGTATTAGGTTTTCTTATTTACTAATATAAGGTCTTAACCTTTGTGTTAGTGTAAATGCTGTTTTAGGTGCTGTATATTAAAAGTAATTAATGTTTTAGTATGATTATAAGCCAATTAACTTTATTTTTTAGACCATAGAATAGCTTCATGCATTATAATTTTTACCACATTCTACTCAAAAGCATTTAAACTAAGTCAAAACTGATTTAAAGTGACAGTCTGACTTTAAAACGTAAATAAGTCTTTAATTCAGTGATTATACAGATTACGTGTTACTTGGGTATTTATTGTGCCAATATTAATTTTGAATAAATATATTATATTATTATTATATTATTATTTATTTTCGTTATCAGCGACCCCGAAATCCACGAAAACGGCAAATTTTCCTTGGCGCCTTTTTGGATTTTCGCAATCGCAATGGGATGCAACCGCGAGACCACTTTTTAAAGAGTTAGAAATATTGACTGTTGCCGCTATGGTGATACAGCAGGTGGCGGTAAATGTTAGGGAACATTTAAACGAATACAGTAAACTCGGAGATAGGCATGATTACTGTACCTACTCGTGGTAGAAATTAATTAGCTCACACACCCTATCGTAGTCTGGAAAGTTAATACATATAATGTGTCCAGCGGTATACAACCGTCTAGGTACCAGATAATATTTTAGGCGCGACGTCTGATGTTTTCAAACGTAAACTAAAAGGCTGGCTAACCGATCACGCATTATATGACCTAAAATATTGGTTTTAATTACGTCCTTTAATCATTTCTTCATCAGCCTATAATGTTCCCACTGCTGGGACACAGGCCTCCTCTCAATGAGAGGGTGTGGGCTGTAATCCACCACGCGGGCCCAGTGCGGGATGGTAGATGTCACTATGTCTTCGAATTTTTAGTTCCTCACGATGTTTTCCTTCACCGTTTTTGAGGGCAGCGGTGATGAGATAAATTACAAAAAGTAATGCGCCTGCCTGGGTTTGAACCCACGGCTTGCTGTCACCACTGGGCCACAGCTACTCTCAAGTATCTTTAGTCATTTATTATACAATTTTTTTACAGTTTTAAATATTCTTTAGAAAAAAAAACACATTTAAAAATATAAAAATTGTAGCCCTCCAGTATCAGGAACAGGGTCCAAACTACAACCTCGCGAGTCGAGTCAACATATTTGATTTATTATCTTTCTCAGCTTTCACGAGTTTCTCGTCACGTGGAACCAACAATCCTAGCGCGCCGCTCTGCTCGATCCACCACCACTATATCAGACTTTTTGGCTACAGTAGTCCTGTCAGTGATGATGGATTGATCCCAGTACCGTGTGATATTGCCATTTTCGAGAACCGGGTCGGGCACATACCTATAGTACGGCAGTTCCGATTTCACAAGGCTGTATTTCAGAGCAAGTTGTTGATAGGTAATCCTGGCTACAAGTTTGTGTCTATGAAAGTATTTTCCGTTAGCTAGACGAGAACACCCTGAGAAAATGTGACCGATCGATTCGCCCGGACGGTGACATGCCCGACATTATATCCACCGTGCCATCCTTCACAATATATTTCCGGTAGTTTTTCGTTATCATAACTTCATCCATAATTTCACAGACAAAACCTCCGAAGAGGTCCCGGTACGTAGCCAGGCTACGGACGGAGATAAGTTTACATCAGGTCCATGCAGGGCCCAGAATAAGCGTCCATGAAGCTCTTTACTCCGCCATACTTCCCTGCGGTCATTAGTGTCAAGCACTGCAGGTTTGCGCCAATTCTCTTTAGCCAAGGAGAGCGGGGTGAGGCCCTTGTCCATCGCGACCATATCTCGATGCATCCCCACGTTGGCTTTTAGGAAATATTCCCTGAGACTGCATGTCTCGCAATTTCTCGCGCAAAGTTGCATCAACTTTATACAATTCTAGCACCGTCATGAGCCATGTATGTGGCTCCAAGTCATAGGCCTTCTTATAATCTATCCAACATGTCGACAGATCCCTTCGGAAACGGCGAACCTGTTGGTTAATGGCCATATCAATGAGGAGCAGCTTCTTACTACCGCGGGACCCGTTCTTACATCCATTTTGATAAGCGGACATAATGGAATTGTCGTCAATGTGTTTGCTAATATTAGCTCTCAAAAGGGATGTAAGAACTTTATACATTGTCGGGAGACAGGTAATTGGTCTATAATTTTGGGCTCCGCTATACTACCCAATTTATAAAGCAGGTGAGTTAAACCTGTTGTAAGGAATTCGAGCAGCGAACCAGACTCTAACGCTGACTGGAACAGGGTCGCCAGGCGAGCGTGCGACCTCACTAACCATTTAATTCAGAAGTTGTGCAGCCCGTCCGGCCCTGGAGATTTCCAATTAGGCTACGGTCGGACTGCACACGCTACGTCTTGGGGGCTGATAGAGATTGCCCCATTTCTGGTACTGAATCGTACACTCGCTCGACTTCCCGAGTCCATTCACCCTCGGTATGGCTGACAAACTGTCGTTATGTGGTAACTTTGTCATAGAAATGTTTTATTCTGTCAAAATTGTCAGATCAATTTGATCTTCACAGTACGATAGACGGTGCATTTTGAAAGCTTTCTGTACTACTACTTATCTTGATTTTGGCATGTGTGTGGATTGGTTCTGTTTTGCATAAGTAGGTCCGTTTATCAATTAAATCAAGAAACACATTTTGAACCATAATTTTACAAACCATATTTGTACGCCGGAAACGGCAGAATATTATGATCGTAATACATAATTCACATAACAGCTTTTCTGATATATAAATGCATTCTATTATTTCTATTATATTCTAATACATTCATTATATCATTATATTAATTTTATTCATTGTATTCATCGCATTCATTATATTCATTGTATTCATTCTATTCTATACATTCTATTCATTTTATTCTATTCATTCCAAATTATTCTATCCATTCTATTCATTCTATTCTATTCATTATATTCTATTCATTCCATTCTATTCTATTCATTCTATTCATTCTATTCTATTCTATTCTATCTATCCTCCTTTAGGGGTGCAATTTCAAAAAACCCTTTGTAGTACTTAGATACTTCTCTTTACAAAGAACACACCCTGTAAATTTGAGGTCTCTAGGACCAGCGGTTTAGGCTGTACGTTGATATCTCAGTCAGTCAGTCAGTCAGGACTTTGAATTTTATGTACATAGATTAAGCTGCTCACCTATAGGGCTGACCGGTCTCCAGCTTCCACAGCACCAGCTCTGAGTTGTAGGTAGCTGTGACCAGCGTGAGGGGGGAGCGCACGGCTGCTGCCATCACGTCATCCGTGTGACGAGTCTCCCAGCTTTTGCCAGTCATCGCCATGCCGGTGTCGTCGAACTCTACCACGTGGCGATTCCAACCTACTGCTAGAATTCTAACCCATAATCGGTGAGTCATAGGAATTAAAAACAACAAAATAGAAACATTTAGTCTGCCTGCGTTACATATTCTCAACAAGTCTAAAAGTTGTACTGACTGACCAAAAATAGTTATGAAGCCCTCACAGTCTCACACTTGGACCTTCGCGTGTTTGTCGGAACAGATCTCATAAGCTCACCTGCCTTCCACCCAGAAACATTCGGTGACTTCGCACATGTGCTCGATGGCCATTTGTCTTATGCATACACCCGTGTTGAAGTTCCACACCTAGACAACAAAATAAAAAGCGTCGGCAATCATTTAAAAAGATTTATTTGACGTTACTGCGACTGCGCACCCATTTATTTGGCGACATCAAAAATTCGAAACTTTACAAAGTAGAAGTAGAGGACACAAACCACAACTGTCATTCTTGTTTCGGCATCAGATGGCTACACAGGATGGCAAATATTAAGTAAGTTTCTCTACACTACAAAGCTAATTTTAAAAAAAATTACCTGTTTAGTTTAGTGAAACATTTTACTAACAGTGACTGTTAGTTATAATGACTGAATGAACTGAGTGTGTACGTAACTGCGGTAACTCAGACTTATAGCACGACAAGCAGATAGAAACTATCAAACCTTGAGCTCGCCGCTCCTGGCACCGGTGAGTAGCAGCAGGTAGCCAGGGTCGAAGCAGGCGCCGGTGATCTCCACCGGGATGACCTCACCGTGCAGCACACGCACGTGCGCGTCGCGAATCAGAACGTTACGTTTACCTGCACACTTTTTTGTTTTGAACATGTTATGTTGGGTTAAAGATATGGATTTGCACGGGTCGGGATGAATTAGGCAGTTTTGCATGTCACGGGTACTGAGAAACCCGAAAGTCTGACAGCTAGTGTTGCCAAAAGGATATTGTGTTACTCAGTAACTGGCTGGTCGAGGCCAGACACACTTATCTCTATGTGAAATTCTTGTATTCAGCTGCATTCAAAAAGATTGCAGATTAAGCAGATGATGGTGCTCTGTATGGTGTCGGACATTAAGAATAGCATCATCCCATATCTTCCCGTGGGTGTCGTAAGAGGCGACTAAGGGACTTGCCAGAGAATGGGCAGCAGCGTTCTCTGTGCTTTTGTAACAACCGTACTGCGATCACCAACCCGCCTGCCAAGCGTGGCGATTATGGCAAAACCCCTCAAAATGTCAATGTGGCGACACTTGGGGGAGGCCTATGTCCAGCAGTGGATGTCTTTTGGGCTGAAATGATGAAGCAGATGATAATAAGATGGGTTCATTTTTGTGTTCGAAGGGATAGAGTTCTGATTCATTCTGCAGAATCGTTTTTTCAACTATTCTGTATAGAACTTAGTGCTCAGGAGAAGCTCCTTTATTCAAAGACTTACCAGTAACTGGATCCCAATTGATAATGAAGCTGTCCATGCCGCAAGTAATGATGACCTTGAACAGAGGGTTGAAGAGGACCTTGCACACAGTGCGGGAGTGTGTGAAGCCGTCAGTGTGAAGCGGGTTTAGCTGTTCGTCCAGCACCAGGATGGCTATCTTCACGCATGCCAGTATGAACTGGCGGGTTGCTGGGTTGTACACCGCAGAGATGGGGGATCGATTGGTTTGCTCGCCTAGTTCTGCCGGGACATCGATGTAGGACTGCAGAGGATCGTGGTTTATGGTGAATTAGTTAAGGACGGAGCTATAGTTGAAAAAGCAAAAGTCAACAAAGTCAAAGAAAGAAAAGTTAACGTTTATCGAACTAAACATGTAGAACACAATGACTGTTTGGGCACAGCAAATGCTGTTAGGTTGGATGAATATTAACGACTTACGTTTAAGTTATATACATTCTTCATTGGATACTTCAATTACAACACACAACATAGGTAATTACACTAGAATGGTGGTATTAGAAATTGTAGATAACGTCAAAATTCATATTACCTGAATACAAGCTTGACTCTGCACATCCCACACTCTGATAGTTCTATCTCTAGATAACGAGTAGATTGTCTGTCCCTGGTTCTGCAGCACGATAGCGATGATACTGGCATGGTGCCCAATGAAGGTCATGTTGGCCTTGGTCGGCACAAACGGGTTCCACAATCTGACCACGCAGTCGGGGCCTCCGGTCACCAGGACGTGAGCTTCCTCATTAAACTCGAAGCATTGTATACCCTGACAAAAAGTGTTGGTTCTTGTCAACATATTCAGCATTTACTTATAATATTCCTACTGTACAAAGAGAGAGATCCACCACAGTCCATCTATAAACGAAAAGTTATAAATTAAGCAAAACCTGCACGGCACCGTGGAACCCATATGGGTTAGTTACATCATCCGCCGTTAAGACCCCGAGGAACCCAAATGGGTTACACTCATACCAGCAAACTTAAACTCTAATCGTAGGTGAAGTAGGGATCAATGTCGTCAGCGATCACTAATGCGCGATGCCCAAAAGGGGCCCTCAAACGGGACCAAAGGATTCGGATGGGAAGGACTTCTGACGTAAGAATTGACTATTACAAAAAAGGACACTTATATGCGAAGAGATCAGTGTGCACAATTCCTCACCTTTTCAACTCTGAACATGTTATGTGAATGTATCTTGGAGCCCCGGATGTCGCACATGAGTAGTGAGTCGAAACAGGTGGCGCAGGAGACCACGCAGTGCAGTGACTCGTAGTACGACACCTGCCGCACCCACTCCCTGTGGATGCGAGGCAGCTCTAACAATTGCAACTCTGGGAGCACGTGTGTCTGGGAACAGAGGACCAGGTAAATGTATAAAAAACAGTTGAATAGATCGTGGTACTTAATGTGATTTTGTAAATTAGTTTCAAGATCTGACAATCCCATTGACCCACGAATAGAATAACGGTACTGGGTGGGCTATGTGTGCGTATTTTGTGGGTGTAATTTTTATAATCACTCTTTTCTGTAGATCGACACATCGTAACGTTATCAAACCGCGACCAGCCTCGTTCTTAAAAGGGCCGCGGAGCACTGGAGAGAACAGAAGCACGTGGACACTGCCCCCCGCGTCACCGCATATCAGCTTGCACTTCTCCTCGATATTCGTGCTGAAGTGATAGTGCATAGCACAGATCTGGGAAAAAGAGGTAAGAAGAATGGTACACTCCACCAGTAAAAAAAAACAGAGGCAGTCCTAAGGACTGCCGGGAAGTGAAAACTCAAAACAATGGAATTACTGTGTTCTTTATTTAATTTTTAAATTAATTATACAGGGTGAAATTTAAGTCATGGGCATAATTTTAACCTAAGGCACTACTCACGATACTGATTGCTTTATGGCTATTAATACGTAAATCAAAAATATTATTTAGATTTTGACAAGTTTGCTAATCTACTAATTATAATGGCGTCATTATGACTTCACAATGGCCAACCACTGACACTCCATTGAAAGAAATGGCATAGAATTTGACAGAATTTAGCAGATTACGAACTTTTAGCAAAAAGACACTAGGATCGTGTTGGAATGACGATGTTTATAAAAATAGCAGACTTGAGGCCCTCGCCGCGATACTACGCGTTGCTAAGGCGTAATGCTTCACGAGCAAGTCGAGGTCATCGGTGACGCGAACCAAAAGATTTTTACCCAACCAAAAAATCGCTCAACGCGGCTAAAGACTTCTCACTCACTGGCTTCAACAAAACTACTTTGATATTTTTTTTTCTCAAATTATCTCTTACCATGTTCTCCCAGCTGGTAATAACGATCTTCAAGGTGAAGGTCTTGGCGGTGCAGTCGTAGAAGCGCAGGTCGCGCTCCGTGGAGCTGGTGACGATGATGTTCACGTCCGGCATGCACACCATGTCCGTCACCCACGTGGTGCGCACCTTCAGGTGGGCTGAGGACGGGACATATTAACTCACAATACAGTTAAACGCATCGCTATTTGGTCTTGAAATGCTACTAACGGCTGGTGGAATGAGCAGTCCTCAACAGTTTCATATCAAGCGACCACCAGTTGATCGTGCCGTCGCGGCTCGCCGTTAGGTATGATCCTTGCATCGGGTCCGTCGTGCGATCCTGTGTAAGACGACAATCACTCTTTATAATTCTAAGTAACATTTTAACCGTATTAAATAAAGGGTGGAAGCCAGTAGAAGAAGTATTACGCTCAGGTTGCAAATCGTGACGGTCCGGCTGTTGTCTACCCCAGCCAATGACTTGACCCCAGCTGACCGGTCAATCTATTCCATCAAGAATTCAGCGAAGATTGCACTTGATACTGCAAGGCATTATATTAAACTGGTTGAAAATTTGTGACATTAGGGTTTATGTACCGTCTAGATATAGAGAATGCTACATACATGGAAATGGACTTAAATGTTAGAACAGTTTTGAAAAACGGGTCTAGCGTTTTTAGGGTTCCGTACCCAAAGGGTCAAACGGGACCCTATTACTGAGAGTTCGCTGTCCGTCCGTCCGTCCGTCCGTCCGTCCGTCCGTCTGTCACCAGGCTGTATCTCATGAACCGTGATAGTTAGCCAGTTGAAATTTTCACAGATTATGTATTTCTGTTGATGCTCTAGCAACAAATACTAAAAACAGAATAAAATAAATATTTAAGGGGGGCTCCCAAACAAAAAAGTTATTTTTTTGCTCGTTTTTTATAAAAATGGTACGGAACCCTTCGTGCGCGAGTCAGACTCGCACTTGGCCGGTTTTAATTATTTACAAGTTCTGAAAAGCCAAAAACCTTTTCGACATCCGGACAGAAGCATATCCTGGATATAGGATGCCTGTGTTCGGAGCTCATCATGACCGGCATGCCCAGAATAGGCGACTGTAGTGACTCTCGCTGGTTCTCCGCGTCGTCACCGAAGTAGCCCAGGATCAAGTGTGAAACCAGCTCCTCCCAATCTACCTTGCCGCTCCGGCTTGTATTCATCTACACATAAGATTCATAAACAATAGCTTGCTCATTCCAGTTATCTACATTGTTAGTACCCTATAGTCTCTAGTGAGGAAACTTGATTGTTCTACAGATTAATTTCGCCGTCAGTTATCCGTGATATCACGGCAATGGCTATAAAGCCATTTAATAACGACGCGCGACGTAGGGCGTTTTCAGACTAGTGTATTTCGGCGTTTATAAGCTCGTTTTATGTGTGCAAGTCTGTACGAGCGCCTTTGTTTCACGAGTGACTTGTACGAACGTTGACACGATTATACGCTAGAGCCGCGACATACGGTATTAGCGCGTGTTCGGCTTTTGTAGCGCGTAATGTGACGTGAGTGTACGCGCGTATAGCGCTAGCTGGTACGACCTTCTACGTTCTACAAATACGCTAGTCTGAAACCGCTCTTAGAAATAAAAGGTGTGGTTTCATTTTGCAGACAATTTCAGTAGTTTGATAAATCAATTGGCTTAATTATCAATCGAATTAAGTATTAAATAGTTTTTGAATTACTTTTTTATAGATTTTGAATTACCTCTAAATAGCTTACTTTCAAAAACATAATATTAAATTCGTCGTCATCGTACTCCACATTCAACAAGGTCCTGAGTAGTTCCCTGAACTCGCTTGCCGCAATTTTGTTGTTGCCTGCTTGCCGGAAGACTTCCCTCATCTTGAGCATGTCTTCGATGGTGCACCGGTCGTGCAACGCCACGTTGCGCCACCCCGGCAGCTTACTCAGCACAGTCGCGCTTCCTTCCGACTTCGAATACAGCGACAACACAGACCTCATACCCATCCCCATTTCTCTTTCGCCCGCCATGGATTTATTTTTACTAAATTACTTAAAATATTTAAAAATTACACAGATTTATATTAATAGAGTATAAAACGATTAAAATTACTATAGTCCTTGATAATGATTATTACAAGACAATAGCAGTGTCAAAACTAATCACGTAGGCTTTATTGGTGCACTCGTAGTAAATTAAATTCATGATTTATTTCAGATAACTTGATCCATAGTACAGTAAAATTAACATTGAGGTCAACATCAGAAATTAAAAATAAATGAACATTAGAATCAGTATCAAAATTAAAAGTAACATAAATTAACATTAAAATCAAAAATTAAAATAAATAATCATTAAAATCAAAATTACAAACAAAATTAAAATCAAAACTAAAATTAAAAAAGGATAAATATAATAACTCAAATTACCCTCATAATAAAGGATCTCCATATCGGAGAAGAGATCCCACAGAGTACTATAAAGAGATCCTCTAGATCTGTTACAGATCAAAGTCAAAGATCCATACAGTTTTCTTTCGAATGACGGCATGAAAGCCATCAGTTCGATACAGCGCAAACATTCCCGATGCACTACAGAAGCGTGGCAGGCCCAACATCATCCTGAAGATGTTGTTGTTCGGGACGCACAGGACATCCAGCGATCTTTTATGTGACTAAACCATAGATTTCCCCTATAAAAGCTTTGACAATACGCTTTAAACAACGTTATTTTTACTTGTTCAGAGCAGCGGGAGAATCAGCGGACCAGCATTGCGCTACTGAGCGGACTGCTAAAGCCTTGCGCTCCCTCTCAATATCCAGATCGCCTTCAAGACCGTCGGTAATTAAATGCCCCAGGTATTTAAATTTGGGGACACCATTTACGCACAAGCCATTAAGGGTAATATTATGTGAATACTCGAGGTATCCACCGGCGGTCCTAAAGACCATAATATATTCCGATTTTTGGACATTATAAACAAGGCCATATGCACCAGCATAGGCCTCTCACACATATAGGTTGAAAAGCTTAGGCGACGTCAAACCTCCCTGTCTCACCCCGCTTTCCAACTTAAACGCTTCAGAGCGTGTATTATTCCACCTCACAGAATTTGTTTGGTGAAAATACCAATACATAAACATATTGAGCGTCTCCACCGGTACACCCGTGTTTCCCAACTTTCTTTTAACAAGTTTTACTTGCATATCGAAACAATCAGTCATCGTGCGATTTTATGTTCCAGAAACTCGTTAACACTGTAAAAACTATAAGCAGATAGCCGTTTGTATAATTTAATTGTAAACAATCTTGTATTTAATGTTTTTAATTCATTTGGTATTCTATTGTACCTACACCTGGACACATAAACATGCAGCTTTTATTAAACAAGGTGTTGTTTTGCATTCTCGTCAAATTCAAGGAGGTAATTATGCTAATGATTCTCGACCCAAATCAACAATAAAACGGGTAGGTATGTTTTTAATTTTTTTCTTATTTACGGAAATCCGTAAGTGTGAACCAGCCGTATTAAAACGCGGCCCTTCTGTTACCGCGCTTACACGCACACAAAGAAACGCTAACAATACATACACAACGCAAACGCAACGAACATACGATAATTTCATAGGTACCTATTCCCTAAACCACGCACGGCGCGGGTGCGCGGTTACGCGGGCGGGATGCGCGGGCGCACTCTTTCGCTCGCGCGCCTAGCCACCCGCCCCCCGCCGCCCGGAACCAATAGTGTGCTTAATGTCGCCGACGTGTGCATGCGCGTTGCGAATTCCGCTCCTAGTTACATTACTTAAGACAAACAGACAGACTTAAGTGCAAAGTGCAAGATGACGTACAATTACTCAAACGTCGAGTTGGTAGATATGGTCCGCATGTGTGCCATCAGTGGAGACAGCCTACATGGAGCCATCCGGATGTTCTCGGAGATGGTTCCAGATCGGGAACCCCCATCACAGAGCGTCATGCTGGCTGCTACGCAGAGACTGCGGGATCATGGGCAGTTCGACGTTCCCCGGCATGCTCAAGCTCGCGGCAGCGAAGGCCTGCCTGTCGCCTTGCAGGAAGACATCGTAGAATACTTCCAGGGAGTGTCGAGAATATGGAGGACGTTCCCCTGGCACTCCATTGCAGCAGTACGGTGTTTCCCCTTATTACGTCGGCATTTACGCGAGTACTTAACCGAAAGGTTTGGTGACCATTGGATGGGTCGCGAAGGCCTTTGGCCTGGCCCGTTCTCCGGACCTGACGTCTCTAGACTTTTATTTGTAGGGAGACGTCAAAAGGTTAGTTTACTCGGAGAAAGTGGCAAGTGTTACAGAATTACGTGAAAAGATAATTAGTGCTTTCGACACTTTAAAAAGGAATGTGATAGTGCTACGTAAGCTGAAGGAAAACCAGCTACGTCGTTGTCGACTGTGCCAAGAATGTGGTGGTGGCAACTTTGAACATATTATACCTCCGGGTAACTTAAGTAGGTAATTTATTTATTTGTACATTGATTAGCATTCTGTAAATACGTTGTTATCTTAATCAATTTTATTAGTGTAAATAAGTTGATTTCAAATTTTTAACTACGCCAATAATACCTAACAGCCGAAAGTATTTCTACATACCTACCTAACTAGCAAATCTTTCCAATTCCAACAAACGTAAAAAACATTTTTAGATTTAGTGAATCGGTACACCAACTAAGGTACTAAGCACCAACTTCCCTTCAACGTTCCCTTTGGAAAAGATGCTGGCAATATTTTGATGCAGTATTTTAAAATTATGGTGGAAAATTATGACACGTATTAATTATGGGCTCAAAAACTTTAAACATTCCGACACTCTATAAGCATTATAATTCTTAGTCTACTTCTTATGTTTTTTAAAGATACAAGAGCATTTGTAAAAAACAAATGCTCTTGTATCTTTAAAAAAGATAATCAATAATGTAATTTCCACACGTTTCTTTACTAACATTCGAAGTAAATATCAGCCGCTCTTCATATACCGTCAGGCGCAGCAGCACAACCTCTCTGCCCTATAATAAGCTTATTATTACTTTTAGACGTTTTGTTTTTCACTATTTGCCATACTGAGTCACTGTCCCTTACCACTTGTTTATTTTTCAAAATACAAGTTTTTTTTTTTGTAAATATTCTACCTATAGTAAGTACCTAGGTAAAAGTAAATGGTTTAGTAATCTTTTCGAAAGGTCGTCGGCGAAAATGGAGAAAAAAGTGACTGATGATCAGTGATCTCGGGGGTCTATCAGTATTGAAGTAAGGGAAGCAAGCAGTCCGTTAAAGTTTGATGATTATTGAGCACAATATCTTCGTCAAAATTCATTTTTTTCGAAGATGAAGCAACGTAAATTCGGTAAAGAGTGCATTGCCGTTGAAGCGGAGACCAAAAACTGCGAGCAATCGAGTCTCTGAAACTAGCCTCCGCTCTCGGGGCGATGTGGAATGTTATTATGCTAAAATATCTAAGTAACTAAAATACAGAATCAACAATAAATATGCATTTTATTCCGTTGTAATACATTGTGTACAAAAGAAAGATAAGGTACCTATTTGTAACTTCCGGAAGACTGACAAGATTACACAATAACTTGGATAGAGGTCAGACCTCGCAAAATGTAATCAGCATCCGGAAAAAAGGGATGCCTACCCCAACATAGTTGGGAAAAGACCAGGCCGTTGATGAGGATATTCGTTTCAGCAATCTGAATAGTTAATACATCTCTCATCATGAAGTCTTGGGTGGTTCTTGGGTTTGTTCCCTGTCGGGCGCGAAGTCGGGTAGTGAGCCCTCGGGTGGCAGCGTGAGCTGGCGCTCGGAGCCAACCGGCGTCTTCTTCAGCAGGCTGCGTTTGAGCCGCGTCTGGCACACCAGCTCGGGAGTGGGCGGCCGCCGGATCGGCACCGTTGATGCCATCCGCAGGTGCGAGTAAAGGGGAATCTGCAAGGAAACAACTTATTCATTTCGGTCGCCGCCATGATTAGAATTTCGGTGATCATCATAATAAAATCCCTTAGCACCAAAACACATACACACAATATGACGTCGCCTCGTGGCATGGTACAATTTCGTGAGGTGTCAATTTACGAAATTCTATATCCACTATTATGGTAAGATCCACGGCACGACGTCGCAGCGTGCGATAATGCCACGACACATCGTGTGATGTGTTTACTTGTTTAGTCCCTAATTCCGTTGCATTCATTGGAAATATTGGACCGGCCGTACGAAAAGTTATTCTGAGTACCTACTAAAAGTGTGGCTCACCGTAGCCATCGAGTCGTCGAGCACGATGGGGTCCTGGCGCTCGGGGCGTACCGGCAGCGCGAAGTACCGCCCGAGCAGGGGCTCGTCGGGCGGCGCGCCGAACGTCTTGTGCTTGAGCTCGTGCTCCGTGATGTCGCGCAGCTTGTCCACCACCAGCTGCCCCGGCACGTAGCGAGACACCTGGCCGCCGCGCCATACCTGCACGCACACAACACTATAGCTGTACATGGCTCTTTAGGCGCTAACACCGCCATCTTGTATTTTCAATACAAACTCGTGGCTCAGTTCTGGGCTGACACAATGTAGATCGACACGCTAACAAAAAGAATACAATTTCCACAGACAGTATCAATGTTTATCACCAGCGCCCTCCGGCAAATGTCATTCAAGCGTCAAAAGAACTATACAGCACTGCCGCTACCGTCTGATGGTCAACCAAGTAGCCGATCCGACAGAGCGGTAGATAAAACAGTGCATTCATAGTAATGACCTATTTTATTTTTAATGATGAGTACCTTGAACGTAGTGAAGCTGCCAACTTTCTTGACGTCAGGCGGGATGCGGGTGACCTCCAGTGTCCAGGGCAAGATGCCACCCAACGTCTGCAGGTACTCGCCCGTCAGCCGCCACACGCGGACGCTGTAGTCGGAGCTGCCACTGGTCATATGATATACCGAATAAATACAGAGTTGGTAGTTTTAGCTGTCGTGGGTTAAGCCGGTAGAACTTACGTGAAGACGAGCTTGTGCTCGTCGATGTAGGATATGGTGGTGACACAGCGCATATGTGCGCGGTAGCTGTTGAGCAGCAGTGGCAGCGGCTGGTCGCGCACGCAGCGCTTGGCGCGTCCCTCGATGCGGTCGCGCCACAGGAACGGGAACAGCAGGCGCAGCCGGGGCATGTTTATATGAACCTTCACCGAAATCATAGTCTTAATTCATTTTTCATTGTTATTAACTTCTGAAACCATTTCGAAAGAGTCGGCGACTTGGATCAAATGTGAAACCTTGTGACATGTTACACGGTTCCACAGTCGATCCAAGTCAAACTAAATTACTTTGCAAAAAGAACCGGGCGGTTTTGATTTTTCAACATTATTGGTAGAATTTAGGTTCTAAAGAGGTTTTTATAGCCAAACTATGTTACGGGCACTTAATTTATGAAAAAAGTTAATTCCAATTCCAATATTAATCCTTTTTTCATCTTGTGACTGTTTACTTAGGTACTTTTCGCGGGTTTGCAGTTAAAAGTTTATCAGGCAACTAAAACTAACTTCTTGTTATTTTAAGTAGAATAATTTTTGTTTGTCGCATAATCCTGCCTTATTGTGACTTAAAACAGATATTTTTGTGTCTATTGTAATGGCAGAAAAACCAATAAGAGCTAGTAAAATTATAGCGCTGCAGGAAGAGGGGTGTAGCCAATGTTACGTCTCACAGTAGTTAAACGTGAGTTGCCCAACCGTCCAAAGAACCTGAACTCAACACCAATAGACTGGTTCCGTCCAGAGAAGGCAAGGATCTGCGAGAAAACGTTGCACACAACCACGAGACCGCTTTTTAGTGACTCAGGCGCTGAGGAACTGCAATTGCAGTTTCATAGCCCTCAAAAGAAACCTTTTTAAAAGGTACGAGGAGCACAAGATAGCTTATGGACTGTGAGGAGGAGGCTTTTAGCGGCTGATATACGCAGTCGACGACCAGTGCAGGTCCCCAAGTTACTCCGTGAGCAACGGATTGCTCGACTGAGGTTCGCTAGAAATTGCTATCGTGGTTACTGGAGTAGCGAAGTCTTCTCCGACGAGGCTCGAATTTGTCTGCATGGTGAAGACCGACGTCGGCGAGTGTTACGAAGACCAGGGGAACGCTATTATACATTATTATATACGTGTGTTTTGAATAAATCACCCCTAATTGTGGAGGGTCCGTTATGTTTTGGGCGGGCGTAACTATCCAGCTATCGTACCGAGATAGTATTCTTTGAAAATGGCTCACTAAATGCGTAAAGGTACATAGAAATCCTGGGTCAACATGCACAACCCGCACTGACAGTAGTTGGTGAAGATGCCATTTACAGGGACGATAATGCTCGGGCCCATCGTTCTGGCGACGTAGATACTTATATGCAAGAGGTCAGTATTCGTCGTTTGGATTGGCTAGCGTTAGCCCCGACCTTAACCCTATTGAGCATGTCTGGGACCTCCTAAAAAGGCGAGTACGTTCTGTCCAACCACCTCCACAAAACATCAGGGAGCTTAAAAGTGTGATGTCGGCTGAGTGGGAACACATTCCACAGGACACCATCAAAAGTTTAGTGAAAAGCATGTCATACTCGTTTGAACTGCAAAAGGAGGCCATACTCGTCATTATGTTTTTTTTTATGTCATTTTCTATTAAAATACCATAATAATACACTAGTCTTGATTTCATTTTACCAATAAAATGTCCATTTTAACACTCTCTGGTTCTCTGTTTACATTGACTAAAACACCGATTGCAGGATATAAGAGTTAAAAACTAGATTCTCATTGATAATAAAGAAAATCTAGTCAACTAAGCTAGCAATGACATACTAAAAATATTAATATTATCCATAGAAAATACATGACTGTAAGGTGCCCGGTTTTTTTGCAAACGAGTGTATTTGTTTGTAAACAAAGTTCATGCAGAGACTGACCGGCTCATTGTCGTTGAGGTAATTACTCAGGAGCCAAACTTTGATGTATCCTAGGGTGGTACCGGTGAAGAGGAACTCGTTGTCGACATCAGTGGCGAAGGCTGACACGTAGTCGCCCGCCGTGTGGGTGGCCTGGAACGAGCCCTGGTAGCCTCCCGCCGAGTGGTCCGACCAGCACTGCACTTGACCGTTCTCGAGCGCGAGTAGGAGGGAAGCTAGAAAAGGTATACCAAGGAAACCAGCTGTATAAAAAACTACTAAATATAAATCGGCAAGAAATTAACCTGGACGGGAGACCGAACCGGAAAGTGGCAGAAGAAAGGGGAGGCCTATACCCATGATATGATGATGATGAAGAAGTTTCTATTTTACTGACCGATACGCATATGCTGCGGCCGCGTTTTCAGGAAGATGACAGCATGAACGGCAAGATGACGCATGATCTTTGAAGGCTGAGGCTCGGCCACCGTAGCAAAGCGGCGCGCCATCGCCTTCTTGATAGCCGCGTCCAAGTCCACGAACTCGCGAGACCCTGCAGCTCTATGGACATTCAAGGTGCTAACGTGTAGGCAGCAGTTTACGTGTTACACGTCGTAGGTTCTGTAGCGGTGGTTTGTGCCCGTGAATGTATAGCGGGCACAAGCCACCGTTCTATCGCTGAGTGAGTGAGCAATCGATTCCGATTAGGGTCTATGATGAATTGAAAATATACATCGATCTGTTGCTTACCCGGGTTTGCGGATGCCATGACCTTTTCTCGATTTTTCGGTGGAGCTAGATTGTGGTAATTTCTGCTCACGCTTACTGTACACCATCTTAATACGCAGCATCGGCTCTGTGCACGAGAACCGCCTGGAAAACACTCACAGTTTAGACACTGAGCTAGCTGTTCTGTTACGATTATATTATTTAAAGCAACCCGCCGTATTTTACCCTTGAATTCACTCCAGTCAAACCGTTTGGTTGTGTTGACAGCTTTTTACACGCAGGACATTCATCGCGGATGACCGCCATTAGTGAGTTAGAGTATGGCGGCTGCGTCCCTGGCTAACTGAAATGGGTCTGCAATCCCGTCCACTATGCTGCGCGCATCGATGATGCCTTTAACTTTATTTTTCTGCTCACCTGTATGGCTGGCCTGTCTCCAACTTCCACAGTACCATCTCCGAGTTGTAGCTGGTGGTGGCCAACGTGAGAGGGGGGCGCACGGCGGCTGCCAGCACGTCATCCGAATGACGAGTCTCCCAGCTCTTGCCTGTCGTGGACATGCCAGTGTCCTCGAACTCCACAACGTGGCGGTTCCAACCGATAGCCAAAATCCTGGTAATTATAATGAACTTTAAGGGTGGCCCCTCTTATCAACGTGGATACGATATCCAAAGGATAACCGGTAGAGAGTGCCGCAGCCCTCGTAGTTCTACACTGCCCAGAGGTTGCCTAATACAAGGCCCATTATTTCGGTAAACCAGGTACTCTCCTCGAGTTCGCCAGTAACACCAAGGCGTTGCTTGCGTTTCTTGAGGAGCCGGGGTGGATCGTATGATCGATTTTCCCTCCCGTACACAAAATACGCGCTTCGGACGTGGAGTTGCGTACACCTGACAATGATACAATAGGTAGGTACAATACTAACTAGTCGGAAAAGACATTTATGATCATTCAGTCAATCTACTTAGTTTTTTTTTACTCGACTATTGTTTATAAATTTATATTACATATATACATTATTTACAAACTACAAATACATCTTAAATAATAACAAAATTTGTACAAGTACAAATAAGTACAACATTGCCCAAAACGCTGGCCGCATTGCCACGTTGGATGGCAATGCTGATTCTTTGGTCAAAAAAGGAATTTTAGTTATTTTCATAGCATTATGTCATACGGTATTTTACTATGGGGACGGGCTGCAGACATCGAGTCTATATTTATTCTGCAGAAAAGAGCTATCAGAGCCATATATAATCTACGTAGGCGCGATTCTCTAAGAGAACTTTTTAAGGAAATTAACATCATGACGGTACCTTGTCAATACATCTTTGAAAATATCATGTACGTTAGGAAAAATCTGCATTTATTTAGTAAATGAAGTGACCGGCACCACTATAATACTAGAAACAGGAACCAACTAGTTCAGCCAGGTTTCAGGTTGGCTAAAGTAGACTCATCTTTCATGGGGTACTGTTTAAAATGTTACAATAAAATACCTCCCCCCATTCTACAACTGAATGAAACGAAATTTAAATCTTGCATAAAACGCACACTATGTAGGCAAGCATATTATAAGTTGGGGGATTACATCTATATATATAAAAATGAAACCCGTTTTCTTTGGTCACGGCATCACGCGTGATTGGCTGGACCGATTTCACTAATTCTTTTTTTGTTGTATTTGTTATTATTAGGAGAAGGTTCTTACGGAAAAAAATATTAAGAAAATCTCTCAGAAATATTGAAAAATATACATTTAATTTTGCATATTTAAAAAAACGCGCGTAACGAATGTCAATGTCATTCACAGCCATAGACTATATTGAAAGAGCATTGTTTGTTCAGAAACGTAGTTACTTAATTAAATTCGAGCATCATTTGTTCGGAAACGTGGTTACTTAGTTAAATCTACTATATTAAAATAAGTCGGGTTTTCCTTCGTGACACTATAACTCCAGAATGCACGAACCGATTTTCACGGTTTTGCATTCGTTGGAAAGGTCTCGGGCTCCGTGAGGTTTATAGCATAGAAAATTCAGGAAAGGTAGGGTAGGGTAGGTAGGTAGGTAGGGTAGGTAGGTAGGTAGGGTAGGTAGGTAGGTAGGGTAGGTAGGTAGGGTAGGGTAGGTGGTAGGGTATGTAGGGTAGGTAGGTAGGTTATGGTAGGTACGTAGGCAGGGTAGGGTAGGGTAGGTAGGTAGGTAGGGTAGGGTAGGTAGGGTATGTAGGGTAGGTAGGTAGGTTATGGTAGGTACGTAGGCAGGGTAGGGTAGGGTAGGTAGGTAGGGTAGGGTAGGTAGGTAGGGTAGGTAGGTAGGTAGGTAGGGTAGGGTAGGTAGGTAGGGTATGGTAGGTACGTAGGCAGGGTAGGGTAGGGTAGGTAGGTAGGGTAGGGTAGGGTAGGTAGGTAGGGTAGGGTAGGTAGGTAGGGTAGGTAGGTAGGGTAGGTAGGTAGGGTAGGTAGGTAGGGTAGGTAGGTAGGGTAGGGTAGGTAGGTAGGGTATGTTGGGTAGGTAGGTAGGGTATGGTAGGTAGGTAGGTAGGTAGGGTATGGTAGGTAGGTAGGTAGGGTAGGGTAGGGTAGGGTATGGTAGGTAGGTAGGTAGATATGGTAGATAAAAAGTGCATTGCAACGCATGCCGGGGACAGCTAGTTGATGATAAAAATGCTTGGCTCAATGCTGGTCCTGCTCCACAGCCATAGGGACTATCAAATTACCATGTGAAGTTATTGTGGAAGCAGCAGAAGATTGTATAAATATCTTTGCTTTGTATAGATTCAATCTCTTAGTATTATATAATTGCTTAGCACATGTGTGAAAACTATGTACTGTAAAGCCACCATTTACTGAGTACCTACATCTTTCATTGACGCGAATTTACCCTGGCGGTTGAGTGAATGTCAGGCTCACTTAAATGTCACGCTGATGGCGGCGGGTGTGTCGGGTCTTAGTTCCCTTCAATATGGTTGAGTTGAATGATGGCTGATACATGCGTCATGTTCGTGAACGGGCGCTGTCAGTTGTGCCTGGTCATCTCTTAGCTGCCATGGTTTATTTTTAATTATTTTATTTTTAACTTTATTTTCGAATTATTGATTTCGTCTTTTACTCTGGACGCTCTTAACTTGCCCGTATTTCTACATCGTTCTCACATACTAGTACTTCTCAACACGAATGATGTAACCAAGATTCTGTAACATATTTTAATTTAAAAGAGTGTCCATGGAGTTGCTTGCCCATTCTTCTCCATAGAGATCTACGCTTTGGAATGGGCAACTACAGTACTTTCACAAGTTATTATGTCTTGTGACTGGGACTGTAGCTTAGCGTTCTTTTTTTTTTGTTCTTTGACTTTCAAAAGTGCCTGTAATGGTCTAATTGAAATAAATGCTTTGAGTTTGAGTTTGAGTTTGAAGGCCGGCCCTTTGGTCACGTGAAGAGTCGACCAACTATGCCCCACAAAACCGTTTTCACGGTTTTGTGGGGCATACTTTTTAAATGAAAGTTTGGAATAAACTTGTTTAATACATAAATAAAATAACTTGGCGTTATCTCGATACACAAGGTGGGCACTCGGGCCCCAGGGCCCTAGTGTTTCAACCCCAAACGGCTCAAACACATAATTACCAATAAAATAAAGTACTTGCGCCGTTTGAGGTTTGCAGCACCTGCAGCAGCCGCCCCAGCGCAGCTCACCGTGCTAGGAAGATGGGATAACGCAAGGGTGTCCACTCAAGTCGCATCCCACACCAAACCCCTACCTAACCTAACTTAAGTTTAAATTTTATTTGATTGCACTCATATTAGGTATAACAACATAGTTTCGAAATACGATGATTTTAAATCCAATGTCTCTCCTCAAGGTCTTCCTATTCAAATTTTATCTATACAGCATGAATGGTAATTGGGTGTATCTATTCCTTAAAATGGGTGATAGGTCAAGTTGTTGCAAATTAGGTCTATTTTGACCCGTAAACTTTGGGTCCAAAATGGGTTGTTTAGGAGACATCGAACGATCAATCATTCTGTATTATACTCGCCAAAAAGTTCGCTCACCTGCCTTCCACCCAGAAGCACCCAGTGACTTCGCACATGTGCTCGATGTACATCGATCTCAGGCACACACCCGTGTTGAAGTTCCAAACCTAGAGAATAAAAATAATAAATTTTCCGTATTTATTCTAGCATATACAAATAAAATGATAATAGGTAAATTGAAAATTCGTAAACGTAACATCTAACAACCACTGTAATGGGCCTGTGAGGTGGAATAAGGTCACAACAGTGGGGACGTTATAGACTACGTGGTTTGTATCACATGACAAGATCCATTCGCGACGTCAAATGATCAGGCAGAACAAATTGGAGAATATCCCCTTACGATAGCTGGTCACATTCAGTACGAATAACATTTTCGAAAGCATGTAAACTAGCACGTCAACTACAGCAGTTTTCGCAAAGCTGACTGGATAATAAAATCGAAAGAGACAAATTTTGAAAGATAAACGTCATATTAAGTCATTGATGCTTAAAGTATAAAAGTTTAAATAGCTGAAACATGAGTAGAGAAAAAGGACACCAAATTAAAGGCACTTCTATCGATGGCTCATACCAAGGAAACGTAAATTCTGTCAAACTTTGAGAATGCGAAAAAAATTTCAATTCAAAAAAAATTCAAACTTCAATTGTTATATTCTAGGTATATCCTCTCAGGGAGCCGATAGAAGTCGTTGGCAAAGAGCTAGGCAGACGCTGTTGAAGGGGTTTGGGTAAAAATAAAATAAGAATAAAACGACTATTATTTTACTCTTGCTTTGAAGCGTCAACACTATCGAACCTTGAGCTCGCCATTCCTGGCGCCAGTCAGCAGCAGTAGGTAGCCAGGGTCTAAGCAGGCGGCGGTGATCTCCACCGGGATCTCCTCACCATGCAGCATCCGCACATGCGCGTCGCGAATCATTACGTTGCGTTTCCCTGCACAGACCACGAAAAGCAATGAGTATGTAGAGGAATAAGGTACAGGGTATAAAGCAGCTAAACCTCCATTGAAGATCCTCTGACCAGACCGGTATTGTTTCTAGTTGTTGTCGAACTGCTGCAAATGTCCTATTCTCGCGAATAATATTTAAGCAGTTTGTAGTTTCTATGTAGCATTCAAAGATACCGAGTGCCGACCCCAAGCTTAGTGCTTGGCTTGGGGTCGGCACTCGTCCGTTAGAACAAGGACAGCCAGTCCTGGTGTAAACTTAAATCTCTGGCTTATCTTTTAACCTTACTAAAGCGTGAATTGTACTTGACATGACATACCTACACTTCTTTTGTGACTCAAGTTTTTTGAGCTGATTGTAACTAGCTTATCGTTCAACTTATAGCTTACGTTATCGATGGAGGTACCAACTATTACGACTAACCAAATATTAATTATGTCTCTTACCAGTAATTGGATTCCAGTTGATGATAATACTATCCATGCCGCAAGTAATGATGATCTTGAACAGTGGGTTATAGATGATCTGGGAGACAGCTCGTGAGTGAGTGAAGCCGTCGGTGTGGAGCGGGTTGAGCTGCTCGTCGAGTACCACGGTGGCTATCTTCATGCAGGCCAGGATCAACTCAGAGGTGGCTGGGTTGTACACAGCGGAGATGGGCGAGCGCTCACCCACTATCGCAGGGATGTCGATGTAGGTCTACCGAAGAACGATGGATTTGAAAGCATTTCAGATAAGCACGGAATAAAAATGTAAAGTATTTGTTAATGAATGCGACAGTACTGTACATAGCGTGTCCGTATCGACCGCGCGGCCATTGCGTTTTTTTTTTGAAACTGTGCTGTGCTCTTGATTTTGAATTTTTAAAAGTTGATTCACAAAACCATAAATTTGTCAAAGTTATGGTTAAAAAGTTAGAAGAGTTTGAACGTGGCCGCGCCATTGAACCGCGGAGAACCGCGCGGCCACGGAGGTCTTTAAAGCTATGAGTTGCAGAGACCTGAAATACAGGTAAATAACAGATTGAATTTGTACAGAGTTTTTAAAAATATAGAAAAAAATCAGGTTAATTACTTAGGAACTGTATGACTAAAATCCCATGGCCGCGCCATTGAAACGGTGACAAACACATTATCGCCGATATCTCGCTGAAAAAGCATCGCCGGCGTCTGAAGATTTTTGTAAAACCCAGATTTGAATTTATAATTAAACTCTAAAAATCTTTATTCAACTCAAACACTAAAACTTAATGACAAATACACATCATCAACATCATCATTTCAGCCCAAAAGACGTCCACTGCTGGACATAGGCCTCCCCCAAGTGTTGGCGTTTTGACATTTTGGGGGTTTTGGCAAAATCGGCAATCTGGCTTGGCAGGCGGGTTGTCGATCGCAGTACGGTTGTTACAAAAGCACATAGAACGCTGCTGCTCTTAGTCGCCTCTTACGACACCCACGGGAAGATATGGGATGGTGCTATTTACGTCCGACACCATACAGAACCCAAATACACAACTGATCACTATTCACTTAGATATCGCACTAGTAGTTCACTGCGATCGCTTCGTTTCGTTGTCGAAATCAGACTGACGCCTCCTGCAAACACGTCGACTATTTATATGACCGACCCATCATCGAGAAACTTCCACAAGTTCCGTGAACGTCTAGGCAGATCCTTAGGGGAACCCAGAAAGTTCCACAACCCTCTTGAACCCTCTAGATAGGTCCATAGTGGAACCAATCCTTCTAGAAAGATCTAAAACCTTCTCGAACTTTCTAGACATTTCCATCGATCCTTTCTAGACATACAAGATCATTCTACACTCGAACGTAATCCTAGAATGTTCTCGTAAAGCTGGCGACGTAACAAAACGTAGTACAGACAGAAAAATAGGAAACAAATAAATGTGCTGAATTTACACCCATACTTAGAGAAGAGGTTTGGCTTGCAATTATTATTATATTGTAGGTAATGTGAAAAGTTGTGAATCTTACCTGGATGCACGCTTGACTCTGCACATCCCACACTTTGATAGTTCTGTCTCTAGATAACGAGTAAATGGTCTGTCCCTTGTTCTGCAGCACGATGCAAGTGATGCCAGCGTGGTGGCCGAGGAAGAACGCGCTGGCCTTCACTGGCACGAACGCGTTCCACACGCGGACCACGCAGTCAGGACCTCCAGTAACCAGCACGTGGGTCTCCTCAGCAAAAGCGAAGCACTGAATACCCTGAAATTTAATGGCTACCATGTTAACGACTATGCTTGGCTACGAAAAGATAAGTAGGAGGCTGTTGCAATTTTCAATACTGCTTACTTGGTAATCCGTTAGCTTAATGACGGACCCCGTCCTGTCCTACCTCCGTGCTTAATTTGCTCTCTAGCACCGTTGCTTTATTTTTGTGAAATTCTCAAAAAACAACGATTTCTATTTTGAAATACGACCTATTTCGTAATAGTAAGGTTTCCAAAATACATCGTTCGTGAAAGCGTAATTTAACGTTAATTTAGGAGCTGCTCAACTCAAACGTAGGTACTTTTTGTTACCGACACGGCACACCCTCACAGGAAATCGTAGTTGCTGTGTCCTGTAGCGGCGACCGGCCACAGTTTAGTCTGCGCAGGGAGTGGCTGATTTCATACTTCACGCGGAGCATGACCACTGTAGAAACGAGTTTTGTCTACGGAAGAATCTACATAATGTTAGACAGACCGTCGACATAGCCCGTTTCTCCGGCGGTCATGCTACGCGTGCTGGTTATACAGAAATCAAATATTCATTGGTAGCTTAAATTGTTTCCGACACAAGACACACTTTTGCGCAGCGCCTAATACACTAGGAGAAAATCGCTTTTGTACTCTGAAGTATTTATATTTCATCGCTCGTGCTCGGTACATGAGACACTTCAGTTCTATCCATTCTATCCATTATTCAGTTCTGTACAGAGAGAGAAAAACTCAATAGAAAGTGGTAACCAAATAGATACAATGCACACAAAAACTCGCCTTCTCAACTCTAAACATGTTACGTGTCTTAGACCCATAAATGTCGGTGATGAGCAATGAATCGAAGCAGGTGGCGCAGGACACCACACAGTTCAGAGACTTGTACCACGAGACCTGCCGCACCCACTCGCCGTGCACGCGCGGTAGCTCCACTAGTTGCAACTTCGGCAGCAGGTGAGGCTGTAATCACAAGCGAATTGTTTCAAGTGAGTGCACACTCATCATTTGAGTAATACACTTCTCTTAGATAGCATTCCAAAGTATTCTAAAAGAAATTAGCTATACATTTTTAATTGGTCCGCTCGACAGCTTATAAACCGCAAAAATACTGTCGAATTGACAAAATAGATAGCATTGGTAATACGAGTAGGTATAATGATACCTCGGTGGTAAATCGGGCAAAGTGAGCGATTTAAACTGACTCTGTTTAAACATAAATCTTTTATTTGCATTAAACATTTTATTGGCAGTAGTTTTATTCGTGCAACCTGTGAGTTAGGTATACGCAGAATGCTTACAGTATTCTGCGCGTTCAGTGTAAAAATCAGAGGTCGAAATTAGGTGGAGTTATTTTTGTACTTGCATCGAAATGTGGATATTAATGGATCTTCGCTTGCGTGTGCGCATTGGAATTTTGCAAGTTCGGACATCCGATGTCGGATGGTTTAAATAGTGTAAAAGTAAATAAGTAACTCTTTTATTTAATAAATCACGGGATTCTTCTGCTGGCATTTGAGGCATATCCACTTTATTCTTTCGCTGTATGCAATCAGTACACAAATAACTCTACCTAATTCCGACCTCTGGTAATAATGCACTGAGGATGTAGTTTGTTTGGCTGCGTCGGTTTTGTAGCGCATCAGGCAGATTTGCTGAAGCGCAGTACCGGTTTTAGCACTACAGCGCCATGGGCGAGATTTCTACGGCGCCCCCTAACTGCAATTCAAACCCATACCTACGTATAAAAGGCAAAGGATATAATGAAATAACTATTCACAAATAACAATAAAAAAACTGATCTTTCTATCGGCAAACTCTTATATTATGTTATATCAAAGTCGATGTTTTCAGCAATTTCATTTTCAATTAACAAAGTTGCCAAGTTTGTCAATCAACATTCACGTAACAAACACCACCCTGCGTTTCATAACTTAGGTTGCAAATGTCGGAGAAAAAACCCGAAAAGCTATAGTGTGGTGATGGGTAGTGGGTTAAAACCCATTCTTCCCATTTGGGTTAAAACTGGGTGATTTGGGTTTTAACCCGGTTTTAACTCATTTTCACCCATTTGACTGGGTGAAAATGAGTATTGGCAATTATTAAATACTGGAAGTAGAGTTCACTTCACGCTTGTCAAAAATAAAAACCCAAACACAAAATCAGATCCATTTATTTATTATTATTTGAAATTACAACAAATCAGTAAGCATTTTAATCATCATTATCACTTGCTTCGGAAACACGGTCACAATCAAAAAATTTAAAATTGTTAATGTAGATGGTTCAGGGCTATTTATATTTGGCGACGATGTTTGGATATTATATCTCCGGGATTCCAAAGGTATTGGTGGTGAATCAGGCACACAGTCTTCAGTATTATCACTTAAATCATCCACATGCTTGTGCAATAAATTCCAATTATATGTTATAAATGTCAGTTTTGCTGCCCTTTCCGTCGTGAGTCTATTTAGTTTTTTACTATGTATGTTACTATGGGCACTAAAGGACCGCTCTACAGCAGCAGAAGTGCACGGTGCTGTAAGAATACGGACAGCGACTTTGGTCAAGGCAGTAGACCCACATATTCCTTTCCACCAGATTCTTCTTCTTAGCGTGTCGATGGCAATCTAAATTGTGTCAGCCCAAAACTGAGCCACTAGTTTGGCGCTCTCAGTAGCGTCCATCAGTTCCCGTAACGAGCAAACAGCAGGACACGCAGGACACGATATTAAGTGTCGCATCGTTTGTGGAACGGCACCACATTTACACTCCAGGGCAGAGTCATTAATGAATCTCCACCTGAGCAGGTTTTCCTTGCTGCAACCAACCTGGTAACGAAGCACGGTAACGCAGTGTTTGCTGCTCCCGGCGTAAGCATACTATCCTCCAAGTGCTCCACCAGATTGATGCGCTTACATCGTTGATGTTAGCCCACAGAAATCTCCGACTCCAAAAACCATCTCTTGCTCTATACGATGCCAAGTTTGTCATTACATTCAAATTTATACTTTGACCTACTTCGCAAATAAACTCCATAGCGTCGACTTCTTGACTTTCGTCAAGTTTAGATCCTTGGTCTGTGGGGTCTAATAAGTACGCCGCAAAGTGAATTGGTTTCAAACACATTTTGATTCTTTCATCGACATTGATTAATATTTCATTTTTTGTATCGTTTTCTATTATTGTAACATCCGGTAAACTGAAAAGTATTTCAGATTTCATGTTTTTTAATGTTAAAAATAACTTATGAATATTTTTTTCATTGCCTTCTAATTGAAATATTGCATCAGAAATAGGTTCGATAATTTGTTTGCACTGTCGAATAATTTTCCAAAAATTGTCATCCAACAGCGCTGATTTTTCTTCCGCAGGTAGTAGTGTTGCTTTTTCATGTACAGCTAAGGTCTGCTAGGCTACTTTCGTGTTTTCAATACTTTTAAAGCTGGTGTAATAACTGCCCCATCGGGTATCGCATGGCAACTTCAAAGTTTCACCAGCATTTTTTTCCTTGACAATTTTTGTAAGTAAAGATGTTAAAACTTGACTTTTTTTAATGGTTTTAACCAGGTTAATTGCCATATTCTTACAAGCATTTATTACATCAATTCTCATAATATTTTTGCAGAGCAAATTTAAAGTGTGAGCAGCACAGTTTACATACGTTATGTGTGGATGTTCGTCTTTTACGAGACGAAACGCTTTTTGTATATTACTTGCATTATCTCCTATCATCGTAACAAACTTATTTGTTCCATACTCAGATAATACATTTACAATTTCTTCACAAATGTATTCACTTGTATGTCGATTTTCTGCCGTCGCAATACTTTTAATAAATACAGGTTCTGGTTTTGCAATGATTATATTAATTATTCCTTCATTCCTGCAATTGGACCAACCATCTAGCATTAAGTGCAAACATGTTTGCGATTTAACGTTTTCTTTTAACTCGTGATGCATTTCTCTGTATGTTTTGTCCAAAATTGTGGTAGAAATTGTTTTTCTGGTAGGCAATTTGTACAGTGGTTGCAGTTCATTGAAAAAATTAATCCAGAGGGGGTGTTCTACAATTGAAAGGGGTGTTCCCGATGCATAAATAGCCTTAGCTAATAATGAATGTAAATGTTCTTTATTTACATTTGTTGTCAGACTCACTGAAGATGCACTGCCTTCAATCGACAAACTTAATTCAGATTCAGGTCTCTCATTTTCTTTATCACTTGGTTGCAAAATCGTGTTTCCGACTGCAGATACTAACGAAGTTTGCGATAAGTTGGTCCTAAACTGTTGTTTGCAGTTTTCGGGGCAATGAGGAGGACATTTTTGTAAATGTCTAGCCATTTTTTGCAAGTTAGCTACTTTGTATTTTATCTCGCAATACTTGCATATAGCCGATTTGTTCTCACTCTCTCGAAAATGTTTCCATATCAATTGATTTTTTGGTCTCACCATGTTGCCCTAAAACAAGGAAGTTTAATAAGTTACCTATGTATGGATTGGTAGACTGACTCAATATGGGTCCCTACATTACGTAAGTAAAGTTCGTTTCAATTGTACGTTTGTGTGACACGGAAAAAAACTTTAATGTCTACAAACTAAGTTTAGTTTCTCATGCAAGAGACAGACAAACCCGTGTACAAAAAGCACTACTTAAGTTTCTTTTACTGCAATTCTCAATAGACTGTATAGATTTTCGAAACAATGAACTATCAATATAACAACACTAACAAAATGATTTGATCGTACGTGTGCCTAAAATTTCAATTGGACACTTACAAGTACCTACTTTATACTTTTTAAACCTAAATGACACCAGTTTAGTAAATTATGTATCAGTGTAAACTCCATGTATCACTTCGACAAACTCCCTAAAGTGTCGAAATGTGTGGCTTTGGTTGGTTTAGCTTGTCTTCCATACAATAACTAAGTCTACATAGCATTACACCCACTCTCATAACAACAACAACAATTGAGTTATAAAAAGTACCTTTTAAGTTGCTAAAATTAGTAAAAACTGCGCAGCTGTGTACGTTCTTTTGTCACTTTATTATCCTAGCCTGCAATAAACTCGACTGTCGGCATCATGCATACCGAACATCCTAAGAAATTCGTTCTTTTGTTTACAAATTAGGATTGCTTGCACGTGTAGACTGCCTCAATATCATAAGATATGTATAAAATTAATAAAAAAATACAACAAAATTACTGGTGCAGCAAAAGACGTCAGACAAAAATATCAGACTATACGCAATAGCGTTCAAATAAGTTTCTTTTTTATGTACGTAACTACTAACACTAGTCTGTAATAAACTATTTATTTTTCTAATTCTGATTTTTCTTCTCTCCTTTAAACCGCAACTCTCTATAACGCCATTAAACGCACAGTCCCTTCAGTCTCGTTGTATAGAGTTTACACTGTACATTACACTAAAATACTTATTACATAGTTACTAGTCTACTTATTACCACTTGATATACAAGAGTGAAACTTTGCAAGTAAATTTAGCAATAGCTAAATTAATTCTAAAAAAAACACTATTCATTAAAATAGAAAAGATGATTTACTTACGTAGATTGTTTTCTCGTTTTGATAAATTCCGTTCATAAGCAAATCGATGTCAATGTGTTCAAGCCAAGGTCATTCAGGTAAAAGCAGGATAAGATCGCAATATAACAGTTCCGGGACGTAAGTAAAACACAAAATTCACTTAAAACACGCGTACTCTGATCAACGAGGTTACCTAGAGTGACACGTTTGAGGCTTTGAGCAGGGAAGGGGCGCAGGGATCGCTGCGCGTGGGCCACACCCCCCTCCCTCTTGGTCTTGCCACCCCGCACACCGGCCACAGCGCGCTTCATGTTTAAATAATAAATCCGAAATATTTTGTTTTCACCCAGCCAAACCACCCAGTGGGTGGAATGAAACGGGTGATAACTGGTTTTAACCCACTAGTAGGTTTTAACCCGGGTGGTTACCCATCTCCTGTGTGAGTGGGCTGGCCACCTATAGGTACATACGTACTGTATAATTCGTCAAAAAGCAAATACTTTTACACTATTTATATTTCAACTAAAAACAAAATCACTCTGTATTCGGAACAAAGAGTGACGAACATTAGCATCGCAACAACTTAGTGTTGACCATCTGATTACTGCGTCTGTTTGTTTTAAAATTATTCGAATAATAGTCCAGGAAAATTGAAATAAACTTGTAGAAACCTGTATTTGGACACCCAAAAGCTGAGTTGGGGTTCGAAATCATGCCCTAACCAAGTCTGAACTTGATAATAAACACGTTTGAAATGTTGCCCTCTATCTCGAAAATGGTTCAAGATATAAAAAAATGTATACTCAAAAGTTGTAGAGAATTTAATCTTCTACAATATCTATTTTGATACAAATAGCTTAAAACCCATAGGAAATGAGATATTTGCAATAAATGTGTAAAAAAACGATTTTTTTACCTTTGACCTTGGAATATCTGGTGTCGCGGACACCCTACGATAAGTAGGTTTTGAGACAAGTTTTAGGGTTTCGAAATAAAGCTATAATAAACAAGTTTATAGCCGACTATCTCTCATTTATTTATTTATTTAACACTTCAAGCACATAGACGAGATTCTTGCCCTAATTTGACAAATTTTCCTGGACTATAACTCCTTTAAGAGGGCAAAACGCCAGGATAGCCCGTGAAAATCCAATTTTCTTAGGTTTTTCTAAATTTGCGTGGCAGACTGTCTGTTAAATAAAATATGCATGTTGATCAAAATAATACTCGCGAGCCTGTGGCGTAGCTAGTCCTAATCGCGGCCTGTGTCAAAAATGTTTGGGGGATCTAAAATAGGGTTATGAAATAACGTTTGAGTTTTCTGGGTAGTTTTATTGAAGAGAGAGCGTAGCTAGCTCGAAAAAATTGGTGCTTTCTGGTCCACGATAAATTAAGTCATCATTAAAGAGCGAGTTTCAAAAATGGGATTTTTCTCCTCATAAATGAAGAGCGAGAGAAGTGAGCTCGAAAATTTTGAGCATTTTGGGCCACGATAAGTAAAATTTTCATTAAGTACTCAGTTCAGTAATTACGAGCCTTATATCAATTAGAATTTGAGGTTATAAAAAGATGTTGTAATTATTTTCCTCTCCTCTTCAGGGGCCCTTATTACTTGAGGGGGCCGTATCATTGATACGGCGCCCTCAAGAAGTGGGCCTGGACGATTTTTATGCCGTCTTGCGCAAACGATCATCTATTCAGGAGCAGCCGGCAGCCCTATGTTCTAGCTACACTGGCGGACAAAATTGACGGGCTATTCATCAGGTACTGCACCGGGCAGCTAGACATGTGTCCACAGCACAGGCGTCCATGTCGCTAATTACATATATTTTGATTTATTGTAATTTTGTTACTTACTAACAATATGTTTAGATTATATTAAAAACACTTTATGGATCTAAGGTCTGAATTTAATAAATGAATAAAATTCATGAATAGTTTGACGAGATCTAGGTAAGACATAAATCGCTTTACCGTTTACTGCTCCAAAATTTAAGTGATAGATTCACCCGTTTCTGCAGATCTTTATGTCGTAGCGATTGGGTGGCGCGTCCTGCTTCGTTCTGGAAGGGACCGCGCAGCATCGGAGAGAACAGCAGCACGCGGATATTGCCCCCAACGTCACCGCAGACCAGCTTGCACTGCTCCGACAAATCTTTCACGAATTGATAGTACATCGTGCAAATCTGTGAATTTGGCTGACTACTGTAATGTTCTTGCTGATACAAATACATGTAGGTACGGTCGAATCATACATGGGTAAAAGTGTAGTTACTACTTTAGCAATGGATGGAATTGGAGTATGTGAAATATGATATGGTAACAAAGGGGTGAGTCGTGAGATGACGATTGACAACTAATAGAGAAGTATGGCAGAGGAAGGCATGCTGGGGCGATCCTAACTAGATTGGGATACGGACAAGAGAATGATGATGTAGCCTGATCCAAACCCGGAATGTATAAAAACAACGTGTTTTCTTACCATGTACTCCCAGCTGGTAATGACGATCTTCAAGGTGAAGGTCTTGGCGGTGCAGTCGTAGAAGCGCAGGTCGCGCTCCGTGGAGCTGGTGACGATGATGTTCACGTCCGGCATGCATACCATGTCCGTCACCCACGTGGTGCGCACCTTCAGGTGGGCTGTGGGAGTCATAAGTGACGCCTAACATCTTATTTGGACTAATTTCATAAAAGTGGGCTAAATTTGAGATTTAGTCGAAAGAATTTGGATGGAACTACTCTAGCTCACCATGGCAGGTTATTACCCATACATCCACCGCCACTGCAAGCTACACCTACCACACAGTGAATGTTTAAAAAATACTGAAATTAAAATCGTGACTAGCCCGTGCTACTCAGTAGTAACACGGGCAAAAAAATTGCCCGTGTTACTACCGCAGTTGAAAGTCGTAGCACGGGCAATTATTCACTGGCGGTAGCAAACAAAAAAAAAATAAAGAAAAACATTACAATAGATGATAATAACACATCTAAAATACAATTATTAAAAATAATAAGAAATTAAAATAACCCAGCAAAAGTACTAGGCTACCATAGGTTTAAGGTAGTGTGTATATTAAGAGTTCTAGGTAGGTAATTAGATGTCTGTTATACTATGATTGGATTTCCTTTTTTAATTTATCTTGATTAATTAGAGTAAACTATAAATTTACTTAAACATGCTATGAGCACTCAGACCCCCGAGTTTCAAACCCAAACGGGACGAAAATATAGTTTTCACAAAGGTTACTTAAACAACGCCGTTCAAATTCAAATTCATTTATTTCGTGAACACAGGGTAGGTACATACAGTAGATGTTATAATAAATAGAATACGAGCTGTGCCCCGCAAAAAAACATACAAAATTTCATGGTTCGAGGTTCTCTTCAGCCACAGCGGCAGCGCCAGTACACCGCGATAAGCTAGGAAGATATGATGGAGCAAGAGTATCGACACATGTTGCGTCCTACACTAATTGCCTACCCGTCTTCCAAGGAACACATGCCGTCCGGTCTTTTCCATCATCTCGCGTGCCAAGTCAGTGGGTTCTAATACAGCTGGAACATCGTAATAAGAGCTCGTTGGATGATGTTTTTTAGTTCAACTTAACTACCCAGAACTTTTAGTATACATACTTACAACTAATGCTAGCCTAGTACTTTTGCTGGGTTATTTGAATTTCTTTTTATTTTTACCAATTGTCTTTTAGATGTGTTAATTATTATCATAACTGTTTGAAATGTTTTTCATTCTTTTTTTTTGTCACCGCTAGAGTAGCACGGGCAAGTCACAAATAAAACGTGATATTTTCCTTGTGTGTGTAAGTAATGGCAAATTGGGACTTTTTCCAGCCAGACTAGAAATGGTAATATACTGGTAATCATAGTTGATGGAAGTACTACTAACGGCTGGAAGAGTAAGCAGTCCTCAGCAGCTTCATGTCAAGCGACCACCAGTTGATCATGCCGTCGCGGCTCGCCGTTATGTACGCGCCTTGCATCGGGTCCGTGTTCCGATTCTGACTCAAACAGTAATATTAAATTAAATTCATTTATTTCAGATAACTTGATCCATAGTACAAAAAATTACCATTGAGAACACACCAGAAATGAATATTACGGAAGTCACAATATAATGTTCATTGTAAAACTTGAAGGTACTTAATTCGCACACCGTCAAGTATGTTATTTAAATAAGATACTACTCATTCGTTACACGGCAGTATTAAATAAAATTAAATATTGAACAGTCGAAATTGTTTCACTTAATTTCTTACAAGTTAAAGGTTTCTAGTCCTTATTTTATAAACATACCCACATTAATTAACATTACAGTATCTAGGGTGACTTCCCCACCCCACCTCTATTATTTAAAATGAAAAAACCTTGTCAACATCTGGACTGAAAGTTATCCGAGATATTGGGTGCCTGTGTTGTGAGCGTATGATGACGGGCAGCCCCATGATGGGGGGCTGCAGTGATTCCCGCTGGTTCTCCGCGTCATTCCCGAAGTAGCCCAGGATCAGGTGGGACACCACCTCCTCCCAGTCCACCTCGCCACTCCGGCTTGTGTTTACCTGATGGAGTGCACACTTCATAAACTCACGTCTTTTTCCCAAGGGGCTAGGCAGAAACGACAGCATTTCACCAGCTATGATCTTGTAATTATTTGATTCGTCCCACGTTCATACACGCTCCTAACCTGACCTTTCTGAAGAACCAGTAGAGGGTCCATTTCAGAGACTCGTGGCCCGGGCGCCCGGATTCGGTGTGCCTACTCGTTAGTCGCCTCTCACTCAGCCTTTCAACATGATCAAACCACCTAAGCCAAGCATACTCTTTTTATAAGTCTTTTTTTTTAAAGAAACGTTGCCCCCCACATTAGGAATTTCTCCTATATTTGTTCCGTGCGGGGATCGAACCCGTGACACGCAGCGCAGCAGTCGATCGCTCAGCCACTGCGCCAACTACGCCAATCTTTGAAACCACAACTGTTACTGATGCAGTGATTAATATAATATTCGTTCACAATGGCCTTTCTGAGCCGGGCAGATGTGAGTGTCCAACTCGTAAGTTAAAACTTGGCACTTTTCTGATTAGTTTTCTCCACATATTTGGATCAGATCAGCTATAAATAATTTAATTTTAACCAGATCTTTCTCAGCCCGTGGCTTCATCCGCGTCGAAGAAACATATCCTAAGGCAGTAATAGACGGTAAAGTGTAGCTTTTTATCAGCGAAATAATGTTTTGGAATCGGATGAGTAGCTTCGGAAATTACCTCCTACGCTACTAGTGTGGTAGGAGTGAGGATGTTAGAAACCTACTTTCATAAAAAGAATTTTAAAATTATCATCGTCGTAGTCCACATCCAACAAAGACTTTAGCATCCCTCGGAACTGTAATTCAGTCATAGTGTGAGTGTATTCTTCTTGGAAGGCAGCCTTTATCCTCTCCATGTCCCTCATGCTGCAGCGGTCGTGCAGCGCTGCGTTCCGCCAGCGCGCGCGCGCCGCCACCGTCGTGCTGTCCTCAGTCTTTATCGACAAGCAGCTGATGGACCGCAAATCCGCATTTTCGTTCGCCATTATTACTTATACTAAAATTACAATTTAAAAAAAACGGACAGTAAAACTTTGATTAAGATAAATAATTAAGAATATTTTAAAACTATGATTAGCTCCACTTTACAAAATATGTCATTTTCTTGCAATGGCGTTAGTGCTGTGGTGTAGTGTCATCAAAAATTTACTCGTTGCTTACATTGCAGAAATAATGTGGCCAGGTTCTGAACAAGAAAAAGTTTATAATTATCAAGGTTTGTCAACATTGAAACGAGTAGGCAGTCTAGGTACCACAAACTCAATTTAAAAAAATAGAACAATTATATTTCTGTTACGCAAATACTGTTATTTCGTCAATTTATCAACTTTCATTGATACACAACTTTCAAACATCCTATTATAAACTTCAACGTCGTTTACAAAACGTTCGACATTCTTGGTTTTATGCACAAATCCTCACAGTAACAGCGCTTTAGACAGATCATTAATTGTGGTACAGCGCCCAATAGCGTTAAGATATGTATTAATGGATTGAATTCTTCAAGAAAAATATTTCTTTCTTTGACTACTTTTCTCAATTCACAGTTAGAGGGGAACTAGTTCCATGCACAGCCTAGTTAGATCAAGAAAACTGAACAGACCTGGAATTAGGTACCAAAAAGTTCCATTAGAAGCAAATGTTTTCATTCAAAATTTCTTTCGAACGGTGAGTGATTTCGAATGGTGTATATCTCATTTTTTGTGTGTTTATCCTGAAAGTCTTAACTTCGGTGCTCAAAAAGTCAACTATTTAGGCCAATAACTCCGGACGGATCACGAAATCGTGAAACTCGAGCTACTGACAAACGTTGTCATTGAAAAGCTCTATCCAATAGTTTATCTTTTTACTATTGGTTACCCAGAAATCCTTAATTGGTGGACTAGAAAATCATAACTTCGGTGTCTAACTAGTCACATATTTAGGTCAATAACTCCGAACGTACTGCGACTTGCCAAAACTCGTGTAAGCAGCAAAGGGTGTCCTTGAAAAACTCTTTTCAATGATTGTATATCTTATGGCTATTGATCCTTGGGGCAACTTCAAGGCCCATTCTCCTTTTGCTATTTAGTGTAAAACAAATGAAAGAGCGTTAAAAATATTGTTATTATATTGTATGGTTCTACGGAAACCTGTGTGTGCGAGTACGACTCGCACTTAGCCGGTTTTTTGTTGCTTTACAGTAGTTTTTTATTTTGTAATAACGTTTTTTATTTACCGTTTTTCAGTTTAATATTTTAAATTAGCTGTTCCATACATCTTAAGCTGCAATACAGGGTCACTTGTACGTTTTGCAGTTTTGTAGGACAAAGCTGTTTGTATGAATAACTAACGAACAATTTCTATGTGGGGGGGAGGTTCGGAATGATGTAGAGGAAAGTCACCAAATATGGAATACTATTTTGTTTTTGGGATATAAAAAAAAAACTTCATATAAATTAAAACAGTTTAATGTTTTTACTAATCAGTCATACATTTATATGTAGTAATTAACAGCCTTTAATCAAATATATTAGTTATCAAATTAAAATCTAACATAAAAAACAAAATCACAAATGAGTAACCAAATATGGAATAGGTACCCATATATGGAATATAAGCATAAATCAACATAACAATAACAAAAATGGACATTAATATCTTTGAGATCAATTAAATAAATATAACATATTGTGATAAATGAAAGAAGTTACATAATTACTTGCAAAAGTCACAGATCCAAGTATCAAACTCTGGACTATTGACTACTGTCCATATTTGGATTTTTATACTAGTTCAAACTCTTCTAAATATTTTTTTAAGTCACAATATTTTGAAATTAAAAGATCACAAAATGGTGAAATAAACATAATACCGATATACTAAATAGTATAACACTTATGTATACAAACATATCAGCTGGTAATACTCATTTATTACTTACCTTTAAAATTTTCCGCACGACAACAAAACAAAACACGCCTGCCACAAGTGAAGTGTTCGCGCAACTGACTCGATGGTGTGAGTGCGATAGTTAGTAGACCGAATGGAACAGAAGATGGTCGAGTGTTGCGTTTCATACTTATAGTCTTAGAGAAATGAAGGTATTCCATATTAGGATACTATTTCATATTTGGTGACTTTCCTCTACTGAGTACGTGTACGTGGTGGTAACCGTTTGGGCCTCGATGGTCCTTCTACCCTAAGTTTTTTAGAAATTTTCCTGCAAAATTAATTAATAAAACAAAGTTATTAAAATTCACTCGTATATTCTAACAGAAAACATAATAAACTTACGAACTACTAAACATAAATGACATCAAAATATAGAAATCCGAAACCGAATCTCTCTCAGTGAATGCTGCGCTCACAATCGTTTGACGCACCCTACGTAGATCTACAGTATTACATGTCGATGTAGTCATCGTAGTCCGTAGACTGCTGTGTTGAGTACATGGAATGCCTGTAGGAGGACGAGTGCCTGGAAAATGCGGAAGGTCTGGAGGATGTGGAAGGCCTGGAGAGTATGGAAGGCCTGGAGAGTGTGGAAGCCCTGGAAACGGAAGAAGGCCTCAAAAGCGTGGAGTGCCTGGAGAACGTGGAAGGCCTGGACGGCGTGGATGGTCTATATAGCGTGGAAGGCCTAGAAAGCGTAGAACGTCTGGAAACGGTAGAAGGTCTGAATTGTATAGAGGGCTTGGAGAGTGTAGAAGGCCTGGTGACGGTAGAAGGCCTGGGCACGGTAGAAGGCCTCGCCGCAGTTGAACGCCGGCTCGTGGTAAAATACCTGGCCACGGTAGAAGGCCCGGCCATGGTAGAAGGCCCGGCCATGGTAGAATGCCTCGTCACGGTAGAAAGCCTGGCCACGGTAGAAGGCCTGGAGATCGTAGAAGGACTAAAGAGCGAAGATTGCCTTAAGAACGCAGAGTGCCGTGCGTGCGCGGCACTCTGCCTTGAGTGTGTGGAGTGCGCGCGGGACTGTCGCAGCTGCGTCGGGTCTTGCGGCGGGTGCAGTGCGCCTTCATCAAAGTGCATCTTCTTCGGTCTCCCGCGCAGCCGCGACCGGCGCACAAGCTCGGGTGTGGGCGGCCGCCGCACCGGCTGTATCGACGCCAAACGTAGGTGCTTGTATAGCGGGATCTGCAATTGTACGTTTTCATCCAAGTGGAGAAACTTTGTCATTGCAGCCGAGGTGGCATTCACATTTTCCCCGCACTTTGCTTTCACCGGTTCAAGCAGAATAGTCCAGACAAAATAGACATTCCAGTTTGCATTAATTCCCAACAAGCTGGATTTATGTTTAGTTCTTATATATATCGACTCTTTAATCAATAAAAATGCTATGTCAAAAGTCCCCATCGAGCCCGCCATATAAGTTTCTAGATTCTACTGTTTGGATCTAAGGTTTGCCTCCCGCTTGTGCTTTTGTTTATCCTAGGTCAAAGATCTTAATTTTTCGTTTTTTGCGTATAACTCTGGAACGGTAAGAGCTACCGGAAAAATGGATGAGAAAAAGTTCGTGTTTGTGGCATATTACTCAGTACCTATCAGAATTTCTTGAATAATAATAATTATGTGAACATGGCTCATGAGGGTGCTGGAGTTGTACAAGATTGATGCAACTCTACGCGCCTTTCTTGAGTCGTGTATGGGGCAGTGGAGGACGGTGCTCCGATATCCAGGATGTCGACAGATCCAGGGGAACGATGAGCCTGTATGGATTAAACGGGGAATATTTCAGGGCGACAGTCTGAGTCCACTTTGGTTCTGTCTGGCCCTGAATCCTCTAAGCCCATTGCTGGAGGATTCAGGCCTAGGCTACCGGTTGAGGAGAGGTGGTCAGGTCATATCTCACCTTCTTTACATGGATGATCTGAAACTCTTTGCCCCTAACAAATTGCAACTGATGAAGCTACTGAAAGTAACTGAAACTTTTAGTAGCGCCATCAGAATGGAATTTGGTGTGGATAAATGTGCAGTCATGTATGTAAAGCGAGGAGAGATTATGGAATCCGAGGGAATCCAACTCTCGGATTCCATACACCTCAGATCTCTCTCCTCATCAGAAAATTATAAGTATTTGGGTATGTCGGAAGCGTTAGGCATTAACGTAGCTGACATGAAGCAATCGTTGAGGGAACGCTTCTTCGGTCGCCTGAAGAAAGTATTAAAGAGCCTTCTTTCGGGCGGAAACAAGGTGCGCGCCTTCAACGGTTGGGTCATGCCGGTTTTAATGTACTCTTTCGGCATACTCAAATGGACTCAGACCGAACTGGACGCCCTAGATAGACCGTACCGTCCGTACATTGCTGACCGCAAACCGGATGCATCACCCACGATCATCGGTGATGAGACTGTACATCCCACGGAAGTGCGGGGGTCGAGGCTTTTTAAACGCGAAGACCCTCCACAACCGCGAGGTGTGCAGCCTCAGAGAATATTTTTTGAAAGCCGAGGTGGGTATGCACCGAGATGTGGTCGCAGTGGACAAGGTACTCACCCCGCTGTCCATGGCTAAAGAGAACTGGCGCAAACCTGTCGTACTTACTACCGATGACCGTAAGGAAGTATGGCAAGGCAAAGTGCTTCACGGTCGCTTCTACCAGGCTCTTCATGGGCCTGATGTAGATTTTCTAGCATCCGTGTCCTGGCTACGATTCAGCGACCTCTTTGGGGAAACTGAGGGTTTTGTCTGTGCGATTATGGACGAAGTTATGCTGACGAACAACTACCGGAAACATATTATGAAGGACGGGACGGTGGACGTGTGTCGGGCATGCCACCGTCCGGGTGAGTCCATTAGACATATTATTTCTGGTTGTTCTCGTCTGGCTAACGGCGAGTACTTACACAGACACAACCAAGTGGCCAGGATTATTCACCAGCAACTTGCCTTGAAATATGAACTTGTGGAATCTGAGGTACCGTACTACAAGTATGTGCCCGACCCAGTTCTCGAGGAAGACCATGTCACTCTGTACTGGGAACGGCCTATCATTACTGACAGGACTATTGTTGCCAATAAGCCTGACATAGTGGTGATAGACCGATCAGCGCGCCGCGTAATGATAGTCGATGTTACCATCCCGCATGACGAGAACCTCGTGAAGGCTGAGAAAGAGAAGCAAATAAAATATCTCGACTTGGCTCACGAGGTTGTCAGCATGTGGAATGTGGACTCGGCTATCATTGTGCCGATTGTCGTAACGGCCAATGGCCTTATGGCCAAGAGCCTCGACGAACATCTGTCGAAGCTCTCACTTGGCAGTTGGATCAAGAGCCAGATTCAGAAGGCAGTACTCCTCGATACGGCCCGCATTGTGAGGAGGTTCCTGTCTCTGCAGCCCTAACCACCGGTAGCTTGGACCCTGTGCTCGGTACCGGTTGGCTACTATTTTTTATGTTTTTAAATGTTTTTGTATATAATTTTGTAAAAATATTTAAAAATGTAAAACGTATGTTTGTAAAATGAATAAAGGGAATTATGTGATATTGGAATGATTGTGATACTTAATAAAATGACATATAAATTATAAGAATATGAAAGGTATGATATACTTAATGTAAAATGTATTAATAGTAATAATTTAATATACGATATGTAAACTGGAACAACTGTAATATTGAGTGTATTTACATTTTTTATATTTAAAAACCATTTAAATTGCAATGCCCTAACAGGCAACTAACTATAAGAACCTACCTTTTGAATTTGAATTTGTATCGTAAAATTTTCTACAAAAAAGACACAATTCTTTTTTCATCCCCCCATCTCGGAATAGTTACTTGTGCAACAAGAAAGCAAAGCCTTTTTTTGCTGCGAGTGCTGATTTTAAATCCTGAGTGTGGCGAGGGATTCAAAGGCACGAGATGCATAAAACTTTGCTCTCGTGTAACACACATAACTTTTCACTTCAGCAGCGAGAACACTATAAGAGATAAAATAATAAACAGGAATAGATTGAAATAACTATTTATCGTGAATCAAAATAATTAACATTGTAGGTAGAGGTACTGTTCTCGTCGCTAGTTTCACTCATATTTTACGATTATTTTAATATTTTTCTAACTTATTCTACTCTTTACGCCAGCCACGAAATTGTATTCCTGCTCTTTTATTTAAATTATGGCGTGTTCCGAAATAGCACCCATGATATTTTATTATTCAAAATATATTACGTAACATTATTTGAACTAGAAATAAATATTTACAGGTTAAGTATTAGTTTTATATGCAGTAAAAACTTATTTTCGTTTAAATACAACAATAAGTTAAAATTTCAATAATTTACACTAAAAGACATACTTAATTGTCTTTTTGCAAAATTTGTTTAGATAATACGAAATTCCGAACGTGTTTGTCTTTGAGGTGTTTCGAATTGTATGATTAACCCAAGGTTGAATAAGGAATTCGCGGCTCGGCTTTCTAAAAAAATAATTAAAAAGCTACTTGGTCTCACTCAGTGAGCATAATCGCATTTTGCTCACTGATTTCAGGCAGTAAAACCTACATGTTTGAGCGACTGAAGTGAAAAGAGTATTTTTGCTCTTCGATATTTGAGTGCAAAAGCCGTTTTTATCCGCTAGAGGTTAAGTAAATTGAATTTAGAACATCGTGTGCACTAAGTTGTGAATTCAAAACATCATTAAACCTATTTACTTCTACCTCCATGGTATCGAATTTATCGAACAACCTTTTTTAATTTGTCAAAAACTCAGACTCGGAACCTTCTTGGTGTGCCTACTTTTTTTTTATTTGCTTTGCGCGCGCTATTTCATTTTCACGTCATATTGTTAAAACCTTAAGTTAAAAACAAGAAACTTGAAAACAAGTTCAAAAACCTAAATTAGTGATTTTAGCGACGAGAAAGTTTATTTGACGCCAACAGAATTGACTGAAACTGTTAATAATGCGCAAATGAGCTTTCTCCCAAAACCATCAAGCGAGAAGTATTTGAAACATTACGATATGTTTAGGTAACACGTGGCAACCAGCTAAAGGAGCCAAAACTTTCACAGAAAACGTTTTGCTGGCATATTATATTGAATTATCCTAGACCAAGAAAACAAGCACTCTATGAAGTACGTATTCAATTCTAAAACAACAATAAAGGTGAAAAAAGACATATATATCGACACCTATCCTAAATTAGTGGCAATTTTAAAAAGAGTCTCATCTGGTCATCAGAAATCGAAGGTTTTCACTCACAGCACCCGATTCCGTATATTTGGCGGCAAAAGTAAGTCAGTTGCACATTCAGTATCTACTTATGAATATTAATCAACTAATTAACATAATCTAATACGTACTAAGTAGATGTTGATACTCTTTACGTTACAGGTTGTTCTTATTATTGGTATAAACGGAGCATGTCAAACTCATGAACTAACACCACATTGAGAAACATTCAGATGACTTACTATTAATTAATTTACCTAATACAAGGACAAAAAGAGACCACAACTTTGTCATTCGCAAAGGAATACGTAACGATTGTTGAGACAAATATTTAGCCTTACGCCCGCCTAACACTCAAGCAACCGATTTTTTCTACAATATCGCAACGGAAAGTGTGTTAGACAGCCTATGGGTGCTAATAAAATTGGCAGTGTCGCACGAGAAATAGCAACATCTTTTGAACTTCCAGAACCCCTGTTTACACTGTTGTTGTAGTAGTTAATACCTAAACTGAAATAAAAGTATCTTGTGATTGTAAATGTTTTTTTTTGCATTTAGTAATTTCCTCGCTGAGGTGGGATGAAAAGTTACGTGTTGCACTCGAGTGCGAAGATTTTTCACCTCGTGCTCTTTTGATTCCCTCGTTTAAACGAGGTTGACGATTAGAATTAATTTAATTGATATGTTTTTTTTTTGTAATTACTGGTAGTTTATTTCAGTGTGTTTTTAAACTGGTATGTTTCATTTTTAACAATTAGTACTTTAAGAAATACCCTAAAGTACTGATTTGAAGTTACTGTTACTCGCTAAAGCTCAGGATTCTAATTTTTGAATCCTTCGCTTTTTCGGTCATAAAAATTGAGCACGCGGTTAAAAAGCAACTTTGCACTCTTGTTTAGTACAAATAACTATTTCCTTACGAAGCACCGTTCCCGAGTTATTGCGTGAACATTTTTCGTCTATTATATCTGGACTAGAAGCTAAAGTATAAAGCTGCAGTACAGCCTACTATTAAAAAATAAGATAATTCAAACATTTCCGAATACACGACACAAATAAAAGACAATTTGCCCTCTTGTATCAAAAAGTACCATACACACTGTCATTGTTGCAAACTGGCTACATACGAGTATTACGTAGCATTTACTCTGTTACAGATCCGTGCTTTGGGAAAATACATATTATATAGTGACTTGCAGAATTTTTATAACATCCACTAAGTGATTCGCAGGACAAACGTACTGACCATAGGCAGAGTCATTTCGAGATGCATATCATCCTGTGGGTAGGTCGGACACGGCAGCGAGCAGAACTGTCCCATTAGTGGCTCGTTGGGCGGCGCGCCGAAGGTCTTGTGCTTGAGCTCGTCCTCAGTGATATCGAACTGCCTGCCCACTTCTTTCTGTCCTGGCATGAAGCGAGACACTTCGCCTCCACGCCACACCTGCACAGACCCACCTCTGATTTAACAACCACTCTTTTCCATGGTAGCAGAATAAGTATCACGATTGTCTCATCCGCAAATCAACTGTTTACCTTGAAGGTAGTAAAGCTGGCGACTTTCTGCACGTCCGGCGGGAAGCGGGTGACGTCCAGGCTCCATGGCACGAAGCTGCCCAACGTCTGAAGGTACTCGCCCGACAGCCGCCACACGCGGACACTGTAGTCTGCACTCCCACTGCGCATATAAGAAACTAAAATATCCAACGGCAACGGGACAAAACGGGTAAACTTGTTGGTCAATTCAATTCCTGGATAACACTCACGTCAATACAAGCTTGAGCTCGTCGATAAAGGCTATGGTGGTGACAGATCGCATATGTGCGCGGTAGCTGTTGAGCAGCAGCGGCAGCGGCTGGTCGCGCACGCAGCGCTTGGCGCGTCCCTCGATGCGGTCGCGCCACAGGAACGGGAACAGTAGGCGCAGCCGCGGCTTGTTTACATGAACCTGCAAAATATTTAATTGATCATGAAAATTATTATCCTCTTGCAGACATTTGTCTCATAAATATGAGACTTCCTTTTTTGGCAAGGAGTACTGTGTACTATTCGTAAAATAGTATAAGTTAGAAAGTTAAGTGGCTTACCTGTTTGTTTGTATGGAAATTGCTCATGAGCCACACTTTGACGTATCCCATAACAGTGCCAGTGAAGAGGAACTCGTTGTCGTCGTCTGTGGCGAAGGAGGATACATAGTCGTCAGCCATGTGGATGGCCTGGAACGAGCCTAGGTAGCCACCCGCAGAGTGGTCCGACCAGCACTGTACATGACCATTTTCCAGGGCGAGTAGTAGGGAAGCTAAAACATATTTCCTTCCTTGATTAAAATAGAACAGTTAATTTTATTCCAGTGGCACAGCTCAGGCACCGCGTTTCTCCTCAGATATCATTCGACCTTTTGTTACTTTTACTACAATTAGATTTGCTATTGGGTTTGGGTTTTAAAACGGCTTTCATAGAAACTGGAAGAGATAAGGATATTGCCATGCATGAAAGCTGAAAGAGAATACTGTTCGAGGCAAGATCGACTGACCCACGCTCTTGTGTAGCGGCCGCGTCTGCAGGAAGATCATGGCTTGCACGGCCAGTTGGCGCATGACCTGCGCGCGCGGCGTCATGCTCAGCGCTGTCGACGACAAGCAGCGCACCGCCGCTTTCTTTATGGCTGCTTCTGGGTCTAGTACGTATTCGGCAGCTGACGTCCTGTGTACAAGCACGCAGTACTTAGTATTTCTTACTACTCGCAGAAAAAATCACCTGTAGCAGAGATAGACCTGGCAAAAAGATTTATAATGTAGTGACTGTTACATGTTACCCACATGGGTTTCCGGAAGGTAGACGAGATGGGAGATGGTCTTCTACTACGTCCCTTGGTGTTTATCGGAAGAAGAGGCTTAAAGTCTTCACGCTTTCCGTAGTTTATTTTGATACGCTGAGTCGGCTCCATGCACGAGAATCGCCTGGAGTCACACAAAGTATAATATAGTTCTAGCAACTTAAATTATTCATTCAGCTTGCCAGGGACAGTTTCATGAACTGCTTACCTGTAAGGCTGGCTGGTTTCAAGCCTCCAAATCACAAGTTCTGAGTTGTAACTGGCTGTGGCCAGCGTGAGAGGGGGGCGCACGGCAGCTGCTAGCACATCGTCCGTGTGGCGAGTATCCCAGCTCTTACCGGTCGTCGCCATGCCGGTGTCCCCAAACTCCACCACGTGGCGGTTCCAACCCACTGCCAGGATCCTAATTGAAAGTGATCGAGTCTTAAGTAGTATCAAGAATAACTACTACTACTACTTCTTAGCGCGTCGACGGCAAATCGCTAAATATATTTAGCCCCAAACTCAGCCAAGCGAACTCCGCTCGCTGATGCAGTCATAAGTTCCTCAAGTACGCAGCGCAGGTGACAGGGCATGCAGCGCAAAATGGAAGGTGGGCCATTGTCTGTGGAGACACGCCGCATACACACTTGAGATCTATAATAACTACTAAATAAGCAGAAAAAAAGTCCTAACTGCACAATATAGCCAAAACTCAACAAAAATGAAACCATTACAAATCTGAAGCCACTAGTTAGGTGGTGAGGGAGCTCCGTTAGCAAAAGCAATTGTTCATATATTTTAAACCAGATCGCAGACCGTAATCAGTAGTCTAGAATTTAATGTCACTTGAAATTCTAGAATTAAAACTCATCTGCTCACCTCAAGGGCGTCGCCAGCTTTTGAGCTAAGGGGGGGGGGCAAATTGACAGGAGTAACCCTGTGTGTGCATTCCACCTCTGTAATAGGAACACAAATCGGAAACTCAACATCTTACCTGCTCTCTCGACGACCTGAATAACGCCTCTGACGCTGCAGTTAATGTGGCTACCTACTGGGCCCAAACCATATAGTATAGAAGTATCATCGATACGACAAGAAGAAGATGGAGCGACTACCTATCTGACCTCCACAACTCAGTTAGTTCTGAGTAATGAGTAATATAATGCCTCTTGGTCAAATTGGTTCATGGTTGTCATTTGCTTCGTTGTTGGTTAAATATGTAAAGCGCCAGAAACACAGATTTGGCTAATGTAGCACCTTTATCACCCATCCACATACTGACCTTGGCAACCGTTGCTTAACCATGATCACCCATCCACAGGCGGGCTTTGGCTACCTTTGCTTTACTTTGATCACCCATCCACATACTGACCGCGGCTACCGTTGCTTTACGTTAGATAATGAAAATTATAAAACAATGGAATTACTATGATCTCATTTAAATCATTCGCGTCGCTAGACTAGTGCAATACGTCACGAGCATGTCGGTCACACGAATCCATAGCTTTTTCCCCAACCAAAAATCGCTCAACGCGGCTAAAGAAGTTTTCAATTCAAAAATATCGAGCCTCTAGGGCTGCCCGCGCCCCTGGCGAAGCCCATGGCTCACCTGCCTTCCACCCAGAAGCAGCTAGTGACTTCGCACATGTGCTCGATGGCCATCACTCTCAGACACACACCCGTGTTGAAGTTCCAAACCTAGAACACATACCTTAAACGTTAATGTTTGTGATTACTACGAGTTCATTATTTTTTTTTGCTTTTGTGTGATTCATATCGTTACTAGTAAGTGAAGGTGGTGTTGAATGTACTGTAATGTGACCTTAAGCTCGCCGCTCCTGGCGCCGGTGAGCAGCATCACGAAGCCAGGGTCGAAGCACGCGGCAGTGATCTCCACTGGGAACAGAGCGCTATGCAGTATTCGCACGTGAGCGGCACGAATCATCACGTTGCGTTTACCTGCACCCACCCTAAACATTTTACTTTGTTTAATTATTTTATATTCACTTTTTTTCTATTTCGTGAATGATTTACCTGTTACTGGATTCCAATTGATAATGATGCTATCCATACCACAAGTGATGATGACCTTGAACAGCGGATTATAAAGGACCTTGGATACGCCCCGCGAATGCGTAAAGCCGTCAGTGTGGAGCGGGTTCAATTGCTCGTCTAGCATCACAATAGCTATCTTGCTGGCTGCTAGGATGAGCTGGCGAGTGGCTGTGTTGTACACAGCTGAGATGGGCATTTTCTCGCCCAAATTAGCCGGAATGTCGATGTAGGTTTGTCGGCACGCTTGGCTTAGCACATCCCACACTTTGATAGTTCTGTCTCGAGATAGCGAGTAGATTGTCTGTCCCTTGTCCTGCAACACGACGCAGATGATCCCAGCGTGATGTCCATGTAAGGTTGCGTTAGCCTTGGTCGGTACGAACGGGTTCCACACCCGAACCGCAAAATCAGGACCTCCCGTCACCAACACATGCGCCTCTTCATCAAACGCGAAGCACTGGATACCCTGAAGGAAGAACTTGAACTCGAATTTATACAATTGTACTAATTTTTTAGCTTGTAAGAAAAAAAAATATCATCAGCGATTTCCAAAGCTAAAGAACTGCAATACTCGACAGAGTTGTGTGTGTGTTTTTTTTTTATTGTATTATAAAGTTCGCACCTTGAACTTAAGCTATTTGTTGTTTCATTTTATTAGAGTGTAAGTTTGCTAGTATTTATGTATGTATTGTATATGCAGGGTGGATTTTTTCAATGCTACGGAAGGAAACTACTCCAAATACTAAACTGCATTCAGAGATTTTCGAAAATTCGCTTGTCACATTCGGGAATCGAACCAGTTTAAATCTGAAAAAATAACACCCTGTACTTTTATGCTATCGATTGATAGGATCAATCGGATCAAAACTCTCTAAGTAACACGATTTTTGAAGTGAAAACTTCTTTAGCGACGTTATGCACTTTTGTGATGTGTAAAAATCTGATCACGTGTCCTGACGAGTATAACATTTTTCGAAATTTTTAGAAAACGTTGTTAAAAGCATTACTGGAGTCTAATAAGGAAAGTACCGTCAGATTCCCATTCTCGATACCTAATCTTATATCGTCCGTAATGTTAACAAGAGCTGTGATCTGGACGAAAGATTATAAAGGAAAAGTAGTGGCAAACGAATTATCGAAAATCTTTGAATGCAGATTTATTTCTTTTTAAAAATAAAGGAATGTTTCCTCTGAGTAAAATTTCTTTTAAAAATCTCCAGTATTTAGAATAGTTTTCATTTGTCATTCTCTTTCTATTTCCTTTCTTTTTCTATTCCCTCCGGATAGGAATAAATATAAAAAATAGAACTAAATTTGGTTAGGCAGTCGGCTTTAAAAAAATCTAACATAATTAAGAAAAAATTCTGCGGTTTTGAGAGTGTATAAACGGCCAGAGTGAATAAAAAAAGAACAAAGCGCTTTCGCCCGCGGCATGCGGCAGTGAGGCGGTGTGTTCCATAGTTAAAATTTTAAATAGAGTAGGTATATAATTTGGCGGGATACTAACTCTGTTAGCTGTATCGAAATCTCGGATTAAGACTAGGTAATATCTTATTAATAATGAATTCAAGTGATTCTGAGATGTTGACCCCAGATTTTGTTAAAGACGAGGCGAATACAGTTACTTATCGAAAATCTTTTGCCAGAAAGGAGATGTTCCAGAAATGTATGGAGCCTGGGCTAGCACTATGTACACTATATGTAAATATTGCTAAATAATACAGTAACCGTTTTTTATTATCAATTTTCTTTAATTTCACTTCGTTTTAATGTACATTCAAATTAATTTGGTCAAAGAGCAACACAACATAAAAATTAAACATGGTGGATCAGATCAGCACGCGATCAGCAGGCGAAAAATGTAATTTTGACAATGACATTTGATTGACGTGTATTACGATACACGTCAATCAAATGTAATTGTTATAACTTCTTTAGTAAACAAAACAACTGGAATTTCGAAAATCTCGGGTTTTGGTTTGTTTTGTTTGGTTTGGTTGAATCTAAACTCAGTGCAAAGAAAGACTCAAAGACGGCACTTCTTAAAACTGTCAAAGTCGTCAAACGTCAAACAACTGTCATGGCTGCCCTAAAAATTGGGTTAACGTAGTAAAAAACTTTTCAAATGATACTTATTGTACGACTATACCCTTCTTCAAATTATTTTTTTAGTATTTTTATGATATTCCTTTATTTTTTTGCTATTTATCTATGTAGTGTACATAGTGGTAGCCCAAAATCAAACATCTCCTTTATAATAATTATAATATAATTTATGGAATGGCGAGCAGATAAGAAAATAATAAATATTTACAACACACTACTATTTTTTACTTTCCTTATATTCGAAATGAAAAGTAGAGTGCTTAACACGGGTAAAAGGCATCAATTCCTACTCGGGCTATAGCCGCCCTCGCTGCGCTCGGGCGTCTAAATACCTCGTATGGGCATTGATTCTTTTCTACTCTCGTGTAACAATCTATTATTCCCTCCATGACCACTGTAGAAACGAATTTTGCCTACGGAAGATGACCAGGGACTCAACCCACACCACAATAAGTGTTTTAAACACTGTTTTAAAAAAAGTTATACTTGTATAAAACAGAAAAACACTTTTAAATGTAACAGATAAAATAATGTTACCGAATCAATCTGTAACCTTTTATATGTGTTAATCAGTGTTAATATTTGTAACTGAAATAATGAATTCTACCCCGTCCGAATTAACTGTGCACTTGGCGCTGTGACGTCACTCTGTCGATACGCCAATAACGTCGATAACACGAGATGCGCGGGGCGCCGCGCGGGGAAGCGGGAGAGAGGTCACATTCCACTTAGGTGCACACTTTTATATCTGTTACAGATATGTTACGCTATCAATAACACTAGTAACGGGATATTTACCATGTTTATTATTTGTTATGCGTTCCCGATATTTCGGCGCTGTTGCAAACGCCATGATCACGGATAAACAAAGATATGTTAAATATTATGATAAAAAAGATATGTTACGGTTGAAAACACATTAAAAGTGTTACATAATTTGATTCTGTTACCGATTCAACATGTAACACTTATAATTCTGTAACCTTTATGAAGGTGTTTAAGTCCCTGATAATGACAGATGATTCATCATCATCGACATAGCCCGTTTCTCCAGCGGTCTTGCTACGCGTGCAGGTTGCATTGAAAAATTCCATCCTGTAAATGTGAGTGACATTAAATTTAAGTGTTTCGTTGTAGTGTAGTAGTGTTGTTTTGTTGTATTTTACTGTAATAAGTGTAACCAATTTAATGTAGGTAGGTACCTAAATATTCGTATGCCGCTTCTAGTGGCGGATATTTCCTGAACTACGCTATTTAAGAACTTTGTGCCTACCTTATCCTTCGAATAACTTTGTTTTGAAGTTCGAATGTCGTAAAAACAATGTTATTTGAGCACACGACGATTGACTTAGGTACGGTGCTTTGCGTTGGCATCTTGGCATACTAGTCCTATGTCACGTTCAGCGAAAGCTCAGTTCGGAAGAGAAATACAGCAGTGGTAAACTTTCTCACCTTTTCAACTCTGAACATATTATGGGTTTTGGAGCCCTGCAGGTCGCACATGAGCAGTGAGTCAGGACAGGTGGCGCAGGAGACCACGCAGTGTAGTGACTCGTAGTATGATACCTGTTGCACCCACTCCTGATGCACGCACATGAGCTCTCGCAGACGAAGCTCTGGCAGCATACGGGGCTGCAACACGAACAAAAACCCGTGTGTTAAGAAGTCCCTAATATAAAATCATTAACTACATAACAGTCCACATTAATGTATGTACTTATCCAGTTTGAGTGACGCGACACCAGTAGTTATTTTATCGCCATTGTCTTTTCATCTTCGCTTTTATGCCAGGGAGCGAGTGGAGAAAAAGTGTTGGTAGCACAACAAACCAGGATATGGTTTGTGCTACAACACTTTTTTTCCACTCGCTCGCTTCTTCTGCTCCTTAATAGGCCTGATTGACTACATAGGTGATTTAGTAGTTACACTCGTTTGCAGGTCGACATGTCGCAGCTGCTTCAAAGGCCGTCCAGCGTCGTTCCTGAAGGGTCCGCGCAGGGTCGCCGAGAACTGCAGCACACGCACGTTGCCGCCCACGTCTCCGCAGATCAGCTTGCACTGATCCATATCGTCTTTATGGAAGTAGTAGTACATGGAGCAGATCTAAGAAATGGTTAACTAATGTAAAAGTTGTAGGGAGCCGTAGAAATACGACAACCCTGTTCTCGTAATCATGGTGTTGATACCCATTCTTCTACATTTACGAAACTATCGATAAGAAAAGGCAATTACCTACAATCATTTATATTCCTAAAAACTTTTTGTTCGCCTCTGAATAGGCAGCTACAGTACTTTCACAGCTTTGTGACTGGGACGGTAACTAACTTCATTTTTGAAGTGAAACTTCTTATGCGACTTCCAACAAGTTTAACGTTTAACGCTACCATGGAGAAAGTGAATACAAAGAGAAAGAGCGAGAGTGAATGCGTGGCACTCGAACGCATGCGCGTAGTATACCTGTTACAGGCCAGCGCGAGCGTGGTTCTCTTTGTGCTACAGCCTAAATTATATTTTGTGGATGGGTGATTAAAGTAAACCATCGGCTGCCAAGGTCAGTCTGTGGATGGGGGATTAGGGATAAGCAACGGTTACCAAGACCGGTGTGTGGATGGGTGATCAACGTAAAGCAACGGTAGCCAAGGTAGGTCTGCGGATGGGTGATCAAGGTTAAGCGACGGTTACCCAGGTCAGTATGTGGATAGGTGATCAAGGTTAAGCAACGGTTGCCCAGGTCAGTATGTGGATGGGTGATCAAGGTTAAGCAACGGTAGCCGATGTCGGTACGTGGATGGATGATCAAGGTTAAGCAACGGAAGCCGAGGTTAGTATGTGGATGGGTGATCAAGGTTAAGTGACGGTAGCCGAGGTCAGTATGTGGATGGGTGATCATGGTTGCGTTAAACTTTTAACGCTACCATGGAGGGGGTATGAAAGCACTCATTTCCACATTACGAAGTTTCCCTTCTTCCGCGCGGAGGGACTCCACGCACTATTTTTTTTTTCTGTCTTTTCGACAATATGAAAGTGCTTGGCCTGCTTGATATAAATTCTTTGAATAAGATTTTTTAATTTTGTTCTAAAGTATTAATAGTCTAATTGAAATAAATGGTTTCACTGATTGAGAAACCCTTAGTATACCTACCTAAGTTTACATCTCTCAAAATTCCTGTCTACTATAACTTGCGTTAAAGCGAGATGTGTAGGGCACACGGGGGCGACGTTTACGGCATTGTGTTACATCTCACCGTAGGTATGTAGCATGTCTTTCGAACGGTTAAACCGTAGCTAACCTATTGACAGCTACTTATACGAAATCCGGGGATACGGAAACAAGCAATGAGTCTTGCCATGTACTCCCAGCTGGTAATGATAATCTTCAAGGTGAAGGTCTTGGCGGTGCAGTCGTAGAAGCGCAGGTCGCGCTCCGTGGAGCTGGTGACGATGATGTTCACGTCTGGCATGCACACCATGTCCGTCACCCACGTGGTGCGCACCTTCAGGTGGGCTGTGAGAAGAATGAGATTAATATTAAGATAACTGAATCGAATCTCGCTAACTTTATTTGCCATTTAGCCATCCTGAAACATAGTATAGTATGTTTTATATTCATTATACTTAACTTTTTTAACCATTTATTAGATTTGTTATCACTTTTAAATCGATGGATCAGATACACTCCCCTGTGGTGCGCTATTTATAATAATCAATCTAAAGTAAGAACGTAAAACCATTTGAAATTCACAAACTACCCACAGGTACCTACTTCAAAATTATTTGTACTTGTCCAACATATTTTTTATTATGTTACTACTACTAACGGCTGGAAGAGTAAGCAGTCCTCAGCAGCTTCATGTCAAGCGACCACCAGTTGATCATGCCGTCGCGGCTCGCCGTTATGTACGAGCCTTGCATCGGGTCCGTGCTGCGATCCTGTGTATGTATTATATGTATATTTAGGTCATACATCTACTGAATATATATCAATACTCACTTACATCCATAGCGAGTCACTAGAATAATTACAACGTGTAACGTTAAATGCGCAAAACCTCAGACACCCCAAATGATTTTTAATTCAATTGACCTAATTCTGAGAGAAAAAAAAACATTAAATAAAACGTAAAGGTTTTATGTGCTGTTTTAGTTTAACTGGAAATTCTGATCGTTTCTTTCTTTTTTTCCCGCATATGAGAAAATTTAAATTGGACGACAAATATTTGTGTTTGTTTACCAATTTTGGCGGGTTTGCGCACGTTATGGCTTGACCTATGAAGAAATAGACAGGGCAACATTTTTAATGAAGAATTTTTGAAAAAATGTGACCTATATTAAAAAGTGGTTCAATTGATTCTGCTCGTTATTCTGATCAAACTATTTTCAGGTTTTGCGCATTTAACGTTACACGTTGTATAGTTTGAAATTTTAAAAACCTTGGCGACATCAGGGCAGAAGCAAATTTTGGATATAGAATGCTTGTGTTCCGAATCCAAGAGGTCGGGCCGGCCCAAGATAGGCGGCTGCAATGATCCCTTCTGGTTCGCCGCGTCGTTGCCGAAGTAGCCCAAGATCAGATGGGAGACCAGCTCGTCCCAGTTGACCTCGCCCGAGCGGCTTGTGTTTATCTAATGTTACAAAGAGAGAAAATCACGTTTAAGTTATTCTATAATTGTCAAAAGACGTTTGCGATACGATGTTGCATAAACTGTCCCCGCAGAGATTACAGACTTGCATAATTAAGTGATTATATCTTTTCAGTATTGATTATTATTTTATTTATTATGGGTTATAAAGGTATCCCCCGAACTACTTGATGTTCATTTTAAAAGTTTTAGATTATTAGAAATCGGGATGGATGAGTTACCGCTTGCCGCCTATATTTTGCTTATTCTTCGAGTGTATGTATTCAAATCTGTTCAAATGCTCTTTAAATTCCTACACATTAGGGGATAAGCAGGTGCACTATAAGCTTATTGAATTGAGCTTAGTTAATCATCTTAATACAGATCATCATGAAATAGGCTTTGCCTAGTTTGGGGCTAATGTAAACCCTTATTGTACACATCAACACGGTCGACGGTCTAGGGATATTTCATACTCAATTAAATAACTCGAAAAGTACTGGCCGCATTGGAATCTTTATACACCGATTTGTTTGTAATTTATCTCAGACTAATTCCAAATTCAAATTTTTGAAAATTCTTTTGTTTCGGTGGCATAAAAATGTCTTGATGTGTAGGAGAGGGAATATTCATTTGTACGAAATTTTGAAAACAATACGAATTACGTTTAGTTACAGTTTTTTTCATTTTTAAACGAAAGATAAAGTTAAAATTGAGATATTGTAGCCATGCAACAACAACATTTGACGACGGCGGAGATGTTACGAGCTGTAGGAATGCTGGAAGCTGGGTCTGTTCAGCGTAATGTTGCTGAGGCCATAGGGACCCACCAAAATGTAATTTCAAGATTGTGGACACGCTAACGTGCCACAGGTGAAGTAGCGGAGAGGCACCGGGGGCCAAGTCGCATCACTACCCCCAGACAAGACCGATTTTTGCAAATTACTGCGCGAGCTCAACCAAATGCAACGGCGACTCAATTGGTCCAAAGGCTGCGAGTGGAACACCAAGTGCTTGTGAGTGACCAAACTGTAAGAAGGCGACTGCATGAAAGCAATCTACGTTCTCGTAGACCACTCCGGGTCCCACCTTTACGGAGAGGCAATCGTGGACGACGATTAGAATGGGTTCGGAACCACGTGGACTGGGGCCGTGAGCAATGGTGCAATGTGCTGTTCACGGATGAATCCAGGTTCGGCTTCCATCCAGATTCACGAAGGACGCGTGTTTGGCGAGTTCCTGGACGACGGAGCCGTCTTCAGAACCCTCAGGAATTTCACCCATACCAAGGAGGAACAATTATGGTTTGGGCAGGAATTCGTCTTGCAGGACGGACGGATCTCGTTTGGGTGCGGGGCAATATGACGGCAGAACGATACGTCCAACAGGTGCTGGGGCCCGTAATCTTGCCCCACAGAACACAAATGGGGCAAGATTTCCTGCTCATACACGACAATGCCCGGGCACACACGGCGAGAACGGTAGCAGCTTGGTTACAAACACACAATGTTAGGGCCTTAGACTGGCCTGCTCAATCGCCAGATCTAAATACCATTGAGCATGCGTGGGATATGCTGCAAAGAAGAGCTCTGAAGGAAGTTCCTGAAAATCTGGCTACAAAAGATCAAATTTTTGCGCACCTCAGAAGGACATGGGACAGTATTCCGCAGCAAGACATTGACAACCTTGTTCTGAGCATGCCGAATCGTTGCCGATTTGTTATGAACATCATGGGCGCTTTCTCAGACTACTAACTTCAAGTTTATAAACACAAATTAATTTTCACAGATTTTTCTATTTTTTTCAGTTTTTACTCATAAATTAAAAGTTAATTCATATACGGTTTCCATCTATGCTTCATTTTATTCCATAAAATCCTGAAATTTTAATCGAAGTACCTTAACCATTATTAAAAAATGGTAGAATTAAATAACGTATCTTTTAAATATATACATGTCATATAAATAATTAACACATTGATAGTAATTCGCTTTTTTTAAATATCCCTAGACCGTGTTGATGTGTGTATTTTTGGCATTAGAGTTTTTGTCTGTTTGTAACTACTTAAGACCTTTAGAAATAGTATTTTGAATTCATCATCATCGTATTCTATTTTCAACATCGTTTTGAGTAAATTTCTAAATTCGGTTGCTGTCATTTTGCCGTCGTTAGCCGCGTCAAACGCATCCTTAATGCGATTCATATCATCCATCGTGCATCGGTCGTGTAGGGCTACGTTGAGGGAGTAGGCTAGTGGGTGTCCAATGTGTCCAGCTATTGAACTATCGTCCGAATCACTGTCATCCGCCATAGTGTTAAGTTTTTAAAAACAAAAGCACCAAAACAATTCCAAAATGTTTAAATACCTAATATTATCAAAATATAATAAAGGTGTATGTAAAATATACGTAAGAAAATAAAATAAAACAGTGGCCTGTACAATGGGCCTACAAATGTTCTCAAAATTAACGTTGCCGCCAGTTTGACAACAATAATCGGGTAGGTCCTGGGTAGGTCAAATGCTTTTACAAATGTGTAAAAATGAAATGAAGGTGATCTATAATTGCATTCATTTACAGTTGTTAGAAGGTCGCTGCTTAGGATGCAGAGTAAATATAATAAGTATGAAATGGCTTGTGGACAGCTCGGTAGGTGAGTAGGCCTATGGGGTAATGATTGTGGCAGTGGCATAAGTTGCAATTTTGTCTCATGCGCAAATAATTTTAGAAAAATAATTCTTTCCGTGACTGACTCTATAAACTGTCTGTTACTGTTACTATCAAGTGTCACATAATTGAAGTTGACAGTTTGACTTGACATTGACATCCTTCTAACCTCAAAACGACTTATAGAATAGTATTCAAGTTATTGCAATTTAGTGAAACAAAATGTTTCTGACGCTGAGGCTGCTGTCGAACCGTCACCCCTCGTTCATCGCGCGCACTGTGTTTGTGAAGAACAACAATGTGGACGACGCGTGCCGGCTGGTGAATAGAATCCTCGGCAAGGAAGGCATCCTAGAGCAGTACAGGCTTACCAGATTCTACGAAAAACCTTACCAGGTAGACAAAATGCCTACTTTAGGGCCTTTAGGGCAGAACAGGCTGGATGGAGGAGCAAGGCACAATAATCTGCACAACTTTAATTTGTTCTCAGTTAATTTCATTCAACTTATACACACTATTCTCATAAGACATACACTCACGCCTGTTTCCACAAATGGACAGAAACTTCAGAAAGTAGAGTCCTATTAATAAAACTGAACACTGGTGTGAAGCAATAGTGTAGCAATTTGGTTTGTTTATTTCAACAATTACTGGAAGAAGCTCTGCTGTCCCTGACAATCCAGTGCTTTGTAATAGATTCATTGATGCATCTTTGATTTAGTCAATCTAGATGTTTATTGGATATCCTCCCTCCTCCACCTATATCTACAACCATAAAATTGTTTTCAGACAAGAAGACGTGTGAACCATGAGCGCTGCAAGGCCATCTACAATGAAGACATGGAGCGCAAGATACAGTTTGTGCTCAGGAAGAACAGGCATGAACCATTCCCTGGGTGCTTTTAATCAGTGTTAATTAATTTATAGAAAGTATGATTGTGTTGCCTAGTTACTATTATGCAATCAGAATAAAATGACCTTGAATAAAGTTAACTTGAATATGTCAGAGCTTTCCAAACCACCTGCTTAATGTCACATTTGTGCAATAGACACAGAATTGTCTATTGCACAAATGTGACATTAAGCATTGTGCATAATTTTATTTGATTGCATATTAGTTAACAATAACATACAAACTATTTCACATTACATCATTGTGAAGAATGCAGCACAAACTATGAACTTTGTAAATGAGCATGTGCATTCTATTGAGTGATGCAACAAGTGGTGATTATTTAGTTGTACTATTTAGCAATAAAATATGTAAATAAATAGTATTCAAAAGTTTATTCTTACAAATTAATTAAGTATACTTTTGGGTTTGTAACAAATATTTACAAGAATGGATGCTTGGTATTGTCGCTGGTCACAGAACAGTCTTTATAAAAATATATGAAAGTTATGAATATGAGGACTAGATGGTAAGTTTGGCAGAGTGCGCAGCGGCGCGGGGGCCGGCGGTCGCGCCGTCACGTGTAGCTGGGGCAGGCGTCGCGCCGCCGCACGTAGAAGTGGTACCGGTAGCAGCGGTGACATGTCTTGATGCCACACCGGTAGCTCAGCCCACCTTGTGGCTTGCCCTTGCAGTATTTCAGACCACAAGGATACCAGTTAACGCAAACCTGTTGAAATTATCAATGCAATGTAACAAAATTTGAAAATAGATAGTCAAGATAAGAAAATAATCTACAGTAAATATGTATAAACTTTCTTACTAAATTCATAATGAGAGGTTTTGGTTACAGTATATACCTACACAGTTCTGTTATCTATCTATATATATAAATTACGTGTCACGTTGTTTGTCGGGTATGGACCCTAAAATACTTAACCGATTTTAATCAAATTTGCACACCATGTACGGTTTGATCCAACTTGAAAGTTAGGATAGCTTACATCTCAATTTATAGTCGCAATATTATTTTATTGCAAATTAAGTCACAGTTATCTTTTAGCTCCAAACGATTCTAACAGATGGCGGTATCTGTAGACTGGATTGAGTAAGTATTCAATAGGTGGCGCTGTATAGGAGCGCAGCAGCAATGAAAAAAATTGGGAAAACGGGGAAAATGTGACGCAGACGAAGTTGCGCGGGACAGCTAGTGCTGTTATATAATATACCTCTCACCTCCAAGTGACAGATACATTCTTTAGCATGGTCAGTCTCGGCGACGCACGCGCCTACAGCCAGCTTGCCGTCCGTGGCGTCCGACGTGAGCGCGTGCGCGGGGAACGGGGTCACGGCCGTCGCGTACGATGACTGCTCCATGCCTGAACATGATATTGATGTACTGATAACTTATTTCCGATTAGACTTGCAGTGCAAAGAATTTTATAAAGAAGAAATCAAGCAGTAGGGCTTACTGCTACTACTGCTTACTGAGTAGGCTGCTAGAATTGCTAGCAAATTACTTGTAAGAAAGTATAAAACACCTATTCTTCATTTTTGTTCCAATATGAATTTAGGTAATCTATGCAATTATGATTTAGGTCAAACAAAACTGTTCTTCAACTATGCCTTATAGTTGAAAATCAGTGTTACATGGTCCTGTGTGTGAGGCAGGTGCTGACCTGGGCGAGGTGCCCAGCGCGAGAGGTCAGCAGCGCGCAGGTAGACGCGGTCACGCGCGGCGGCACAGTGTCGCGCGGCCGGCGCGGACAGCAGGCGAGTGGAGCGCCCGGCCCACGCGCTCGCGGTCGTCTGGCGCCAGCCCTTATCTTCCTCCGCCACGCGGATTGTTCCAGGGTTTTTCTAGAAATACATTCAACCATCTACAGGGTGAAATTGAAGGCATGGGCATTATTTTAACCTAAGACACTACTCACGATACTGATTCCATTAGGGTTATTAATAGGCAAATTAAAAATATTATTAATGCAAGTACGGAAAACCTTGAAAGTGTAGTAAACCATACAAAGTATCAAAAGTTGCGCATCGCGATATTCGCGATAGCGAATGCTGCCTTTGGTACCTACACTACGCCGTACGCCGCCGCGCCGGTGCGCTGTACGCATCATTGTCACTCACTGTGCGTGAACTCTTTCACTACTTGCATTAAGTAATAATATTTTTGATTTGCGTATTAATAGCCCTAATGGAATCAGTATCGTGACTAGTGCCTTAGGTTAAAATAATGCCCATGACTTCAATTTCACCCTGTAGATTCATCCTATGAATATACTATTCTAAAGAGGGGGACCGCCCCTAGATTTCCATGCAAAAAGAGCCCTAATATTTACATGCAAAACAAGCCCCAATCTGCTAACCAGCTTCTAACAGTGTTCTAGAAACATGTTTTGTGAGTGTAGAACAGTTTCACGCATTCTTTGCGGCTCGGCGTCGCTTGCCGCCTTATTCCCAGGTCTTTATTAGTTTTAGCTCCGCGTCAAAGGGTCCATGAGCTTCTGATGAACAAGATAAAATTAAAATGTAAATATGAAAATGCAGACTTCTGCAAGAGTGAAACAGTATGATCTTGCTGCTATGAACACCACAAAGTGTGGCATGATTCGCACAGTGAACTCTCACTGGATTGTGGCGGGGCCATAACAAAATAAATATTGGTCACCATTGACAGCAATTAATTAATTGTTCTTTGACAGACATGTTATGTTAGTAATAATTACAACTCACCATGAGTACATACCTGTCTCAACTTGGCCATAGCATCCGGAGCTATGAAGTCAGCCTGTGCTGCATGGGTGAGGAAGCAGAGTGTCTGATGTCCAGTCTGACCAAGCTCCTCCTCACCAGGAATTATAAGCTTCATAGCCTCCACTTCCTGAAAGTAGATACCACTTATAAGAAACCTTACAAGATTTTGGCTGCATGGTGTTCTCTATGTAGAGAACACCATGTAGCAGTTTATTATTTAACACAAAATAAAACTTTATAGTAAAACCAAAACATTTATATGTATGTCTAATAACTTGTAAGTTTCTCTCTTTCTTAGCATTTAAGTATGTATATAGTGTATTATATAATTTTAAGACCCAACCAAAAAGAGGGCTGTTTTAAGTTTGTAGTGTGTATTGAACATTAATAAATTAAAGCTTACAATCTATTGATAATATCAAACCATTTAAAAAAGTTTAATATGTAGTTTCACTAATTAATTGCAGAAAAACTCACTGATAAGCCAGTAGTTTGTTTTGGTAGAAAAATGTAATCATTCGTTATTACAACTAATTAATTGATCACACAATAAACTGCCTGCTGTCAAACTGCTCTGAAGAGAACACTACTGAAATGCATTCAAGTCTTATACATTTGTTGACATGGAGTGAATTGCTCCTTGTAAAATACTAGTATTCAGCTGCATCTGGTTAGACTGGAAACCGATCTAACACAGTAGGGAGAAGGCGATGCAGATTGGGAAAAAGACATATTTTTACTGTTCAACTTTGGTTATGGTTAGCTCACATTGGTGAAGTCGACGAGCTGCGACACGAACACGCCGTCCAGCCGCATGAACTCAAGCGTGATGGTGTCCTCCGACACGTTCGCAGTTATGTTCTCCTGCATTACATCGCCACCCTGGAGAGTGCGTGGGAAACCACCTATATGTTAGTTTGCGGTTTCACCAAATTTGAATGTTATGAAAGAAAATTCTGTATGAAGCAAAATTTATAGCTTAGTTCATAATGTGAACACTGCTAATAAATAATTTATTACTCAGTATAAAACAAAACACAATTTGTATCAGTGCGTCTATGACAGAAGTAAAACACACCTGATTTCTAACATTGATAAGAAGCTGTAGATTTGAAGGCTCCACTAACAAATGCAATAAAATAATATTTAAAATTAATATCTTCATTATTTTAAAGTTTGTGATCAATTCCCAGATTTCGTGACATTTGTTGTTGACCAAAGAGTAGAGTAGAATTTGTTGACACTTGACTGACTCGGGAGTCGGGCCCACGATTGACATGTACGAATACGTCTGTAAACACCCATTTGTTCGGACCTTGCGTATTGCGTTTTTATTTAAAATAATTTAGCATCGAGAAAAACCTTTTAAATAGATAAAGATAATTACTACTTTTTGAGTATTCGAAATAAAAGCTCCGAATACTATGAAAAAATATTATTGAAGTTATGTAATTTTATTTTCCTAGCTTGTAATACTTTTTTGTAAATAAATACCAAACAAGTTTTGTAAACATACAATACCATACGTTCCAATTCATACAGCAAATTCAGCCCAATTTGAAATTAGATTTTAGTGAAACGTTTTTTTATTGAAAAGTACTGCATTTTAAATATTTAATGTAATATTGATTACATTATAGATATACCACATAGTGCTCTCATAATAATTCTAATACTTATTTTCCCAACTCGTGTCACATTGTAACAGTGTGAATATTAAGATTGTGTTTACTTTTTGAGCAAGATTCTTTTTTATTTTATCTTAACAATAGTAAATTTATCCTAGCAATATAGTTTTAAATATTGTATTGGCCTGCTTGCACCATTTTTGATGCACGGATAATTTTATTTTTGAGGTCATTACATTTCAACACGATTTCGCCCGATGCGTAACCGAACAAGACACGAACGTCATCCGAAACGGAAAGAAGGGCGATGTTGCATTAGCGAAGAAAGACAGCTGTCGTATCATTTTCAGCTGATTTTTGTGTACGCATCGCGAACGCTACAAACTCTAACAACGATCGAAACGTTTCGTAACGGTACTAGATCCTCGGTTGTAGTCGCGTAGGAAGTATTTTCGTCAAGAGAGTGTCGCGACGCAGCAGGCCAGGAGCGAGAGTTTTGCAGCGACGAACAAAGGGAGATGGTCTATTGAGCGCGGGTGGTGCGTATCGGGGGCCGTGACGTCACTCGGCCGAGGCGTCGAGGCCGATGCGGCGGGCGCGCTCGTGATCTCGGCGCTCCGACGAGCGCGGCGAGCGGGCGCAGCGGAGCGGGCCAGCCTGGCCTCCACTGACTCGGGCGACGAGGGCGCTGGGCACCGGCCGCCGCGCAAGCGGACCCGCAGGCTGTCGCCGCCCGCCCGGCCCGCAGACATGCACCAGCCGCCCGCCGCCAACGGCGCGCCGCCGCCGCACCACGTCAACGGCGACAGCGCGACGCGCAATGGCGACCTGCAGCCGCCCGGCCTGCGCATGTCGCCGACCGACCAGGAGATCGTGCGCCTCATCGGCCAGCACCTGCTCTCTGTGGGCCTCGAGTGAGTACCGCTGAGCGTTCACTTCCTAAGACTGTCGGACACAAGGCAGTGATTCTTCGGCTACATTTGTTATTGAATAAGTTCCAGTTTACATTGGGCAACTTCCCCTCCCCTTAGCGCTACACTACAGAATTACAGGCAATGATTATGAAGAATAGAACCAGGACCCTGAATGACATTGTGCTATCACAACAATTTCTGATTCCTAAAATATTGCTAATTAGAGTAATTAGAGTTTAATAACCTTTGCTTCAATATCTAAAGATAAACAAACAATCAACCAGTTTTTTTCTAAGCATTAAATTGTTTGTCATGGTAGGCATGGCACTATCACTAAATATTATTAGAACTTGAGTAAACAACAATGAAAATGCATATTAAAATAGTGTGTGGGATGCATTTTGAGTTTTCCATTGTGCATACAATATTCTGATGACAAATTGCTTGTTAGTTTAAAAAAAAGGCAAAAATTATAAATAAATAGTCAATGATGAGCTAGGTAGGTTCTATGAATAATTAATTCCTTTGTTCTAGTCAGCATAAAATCAAAGAATCTAAAGTAGTGTTTCCCAAACATTATTCTGCCATGGCCCGGTAAATGTATACTACTTTAAAACCTCTTCCCCCACGACATTAAGTAAAATTGATCGGTATCACCTATTTTGTGCAAATGGAGCAATTTTTTCGAAGGTGGACGGGTAGAAAATCCCCAAGACATTAAGCTCGCCTTTATACAGTTTTTTACTTGTGTATTAAGTTTTAATTTTGTTTTTTTTTTTATTAAATAAGGCATGAATGCTGCAACGTGGTATTGTATTTTGATGGCTCGGTACCGGGTCGCGACCCACCTATTGAGAAATGCTGATCAAAAGCATGTTTGATTCACTTGATACTTTTCTATACCACTCTGAATCAGTTTCCTCCATAGATAGACAAACACCTTTATTTATTGTGTGGCAGTGCAAGGCAAACAAAGACCTGTTATTTTCTTTTGACCAATCACAGAATCATGTCGGTCCTGACACTGATCTGTTATCCTTGTGTTGTTTACATTAATTAAGCCTTGGTTCTATAATCATTTGGTTTTTATAAAACACACATACATACACACATTAAACTCACGCATTTTACCATAGTGGGGGCAGATAGCCACTACAGAAGGAAAAACATACATAGCTTAAAAATAGTCTACAGCAAAAAAAGTATTTTGAACAGTTCTATGATCAAAATATAATCAGTGCTATTGATAGTATTGGTACAGATACAGGAATTTAGATACAAAATATTGTGAACACAATAAGATAAGTGCTGAGTCACTGTCATACTGACTGTTGATTTGTTATCCTAAGCTAAATATTAATAGTTCTGAAGCAAATAAGAACTGAAAGACAGACAGAGGAGTACCTCTACAAATCCAGTTAGTACTTTAGCAAAAATATTTAAAAATAATGACAGAGTGTGTTATTTATTCTAAACAATAATCTTAGTTAAAAAAAGTGGGAAAATTGTACACATACATTAAAGACAATTAGAAATCTGTACTCTCAATAGTGTTTGTGTATAAAAATATGTGTCTCTTTTAAAACCAATAACACATTTTTTTTCTATTCAAACACATAATGCTAGGCGTGCCATTTGTGGTAAGGAATTCCTTCCCACAAACCACTTATCACTTTATCAGTTACCTTATATTATGTACCTAGCTGTAGGTATGTTTCACTGCACTCTGATAAGTCTTGCGTTTTAACCGGATTCTCGCGAAACTCGGACGCCTATAGCATTTGGCCATACTGTTATCTTACTGAAGTTTATCTTTCAGCAAAACATGTGGATGCACTTACTACTATAATTTTAAAATTAATTATCGCAATGTGTGTCGCCTTGTCTTTAACTAGAAGTTAGGTATTGTCAATTTAGCATTGACTAAACTTATTTATTCTATGGTAATAAATGGATATAAATATGCCCACTCCATTTATGTATTATAAGTAGACAATAATGGCCTTGGATAAATTCTGAATCATTTGTTGAAGTTGCAGATTTTGCATATCATGATATGTACATAAAAACAAGGTTTCTATCTCTACATTTTGTGGTCAATAAGATTACCAACTGCTTAACCATACGTTTTAGTTCAACTTTAATTAGTATTTATGAATAAACCTCATTATGTTCAATTCCTGCTGGAAGGAAACACAGCTTATTTCTCTCCATCTTTCTAAAAGGGTTTCATTTATCTATCTAAACTAATATTGTAAAGAGGAAAGTTGTTTGTTTGTTTGCATTGAATAGGCTCCGAAACTACTGGTCCGATTTGAAAAATTCTTTCAGTGTTATTAGCCCATTTATCGAGGAAGGCTATAGGCTATATATCATCACGCTACGACCAATAGGAGTGGAGCAACAATAAAAAATGTTGCGAAAACGGGGAAAATGTGACGCAAACGAAGTTGCGCCAGACAGCTAGTTTTTTTTTTATAAAATGGAGTAAGTTTACAGTTATTAATTATGATATTCATAATGACAATTTAATGTTTCCGTGAATACATCGCGCATTATATCGCGGCCGACCTTACGGCAAGGCCGACGACTATGCACTTATAAGAGTATCTAACACTAGTTTAACTCCAATCAAATTGGTAGGACATAGGCAATAATAATTATAATTAACTGGATAAAAACAAAATATGTTTTTATACATACCTATGAACTATAATAATAGGTAATTTATTCATTCAATTAGAATAAAGAATAATTGATGAAACAGTCTGTGATGGTCAATACGAATTATTTCGCAATAGTTTAAAAAGCATTCTCGCACACACGACGACGAATCAAGCTATACATAACCTGTTTATGCGGATCTCTCATTGTAGTCAGTCAGTGGAAATCTTTACGAACCGAGGCTATGTTGGAAATGTATAGCTGGATCTGTCGCCGTGTATACAATACAATTGTAGGAAACATTCGTGTCAAGTCGACGGAGCGTCTACGCCTACACAGCGTAGGCATAGGCTACGCCGCGGTCGCGCGCCGAACAAACGCCTTTGCATAAAATCGAAGCAACACGTCTTTGTAGTTTTACTAGACCGTAATTTTATTTGACCTATTGCACACCCAATGTTTGCGACTCACAATAACCACCGTAACGTATCACCTGCGGCTCAGCAACCTGCAGTGAAATGTAATAACACATGGTGATGGAGTCATGAACTAAAGGAAATTAGTTTAGAATCTGTCAACTTCCTGTTTGATGAGTGGCAGAGTCGTTCGACACCCTTTATTTAATAATAATTTAATAATTTTATTCAGTTCGCATAACAAGGGCACAAAATTAAAAAAGCTAGTAACAGAAGACAATGATCCTTAAGCGCTAGATTTTTACATATTCCCTGGACTCCACACTAGGATACCCTGTGTCGTGGAGTCCACGACACAGGGTTATGTTTATGTTACAACACTCTGTAACTAAGTAATGTTTCCGCACGTCATCATCTGCCTAGCCTTTTCCCAAACTATCTTGGGGTCGGCTTCCAGTCTAACCGGATGCAGCTGAGTACCAGTATTTTACATGAAGCGACTGCCTATCTGACCTCCACAACCCAGTAACTGGGTAATGCGATACCCCTTGGTAAGACTGGATGTCAGACTTTTAGCTTCTGACTACTCGTAACGACTGTCAAAGATCTACAAATGACAGCCGGGACCAACGGCTTAACGTGCTTTCCGAGGCACGGAGGAAACTCGATATGTAATTATGTCACCCATCCACAGACCAACCTCGGCAAGCACGGCTTAACCTTAAATATCGACCTGGGCGGCTGTTATTATTTAGCCACGAGCTCCTCGCGCAACCGCGTTTCCGGAAGTAATCTGAAGTAAATCTATATAAAAAAAAATCGCTTTGTTTTTTGCTTGTGCGGCGGTCTACTTAGCGGTCCCCCGACGCTACGATGCTTGGATGAATTTATTTTTTTGAGGTTTTTGGTGTCGGACGCTTTTTAAATTTTTAATTAAATTTATTTTCATCGTTTTTAAACTTATATTTTTTTGTTAGCCTTGACTGTCCCACTCCTGGGCCTATGCCGCCCCCCATTCCTTCCACTTTTCTGGGTGTTGGGCCTCTTCTCGCTTATTCACAAAAACAAAGAAAGTTATCATCATACATATACAGTGAAACCTGGTTAAGTGAGACATCAAGGGACCTGCAAATTTGTCTCACTTGAGAGGTATTCCACTTCACAGTGTCTCAGATATCTAGGTATAAATAAATATATTAACGATTTGAGCCTTCGTTTCGCATTTTTCAAAAACTAAAACTGAAGGTCATTGAGGCTTAAAATTAGTTAAGTGCGGAATTTGCAGGTGGAATAAGAATAAGTAAGTAAACAAACAAATCGATGTTATCTTAGTTACAGAGGCATATAAAATTCACACGCTGTCTGAGGCATAGAGGTAACTATGACGATAAAATCGGAAGAACCAATCCCAGTAATAGAGGTTTGCTTCGCCCCACTAACAGAGGTAATTCAGTGCCAAAGTGTTGGGACCTCAGCGTGATTTCCAGTTATGGAGGTTTCTCACTTATCCAGGTCCCACTTAACAAAAGTTTCACTGTAGTATCATTATCACGGAAACTGCGATCATAGCCTTCTCCATTGCCCTTTGGGTGACTTTAAGCCTTCTGATGAGGCCCATTGTGAGCGACCACGATTCGATCCCGTATGTAATCACTGGCAACACACACTGGTCATAGACTTTCGTCTTGAGAAACTGCGGTAAGTTGGACGAAAAGTTACCACGCAACTTCTCGAACGCTGCCTAGCCGAGTCGGATTCGACGATTGACTTCTTTCTCGAATTTAGACCTACCCATTTGGACCGTTTGTTCCAGGTAGACATAATCGTCTACTACTTCGAGTGTAGAGTCTCCGATCTTGATAGGAGTGGGTGTTCAACATAACTTTGGTTTGTCCATGTTAATTTTAAAACCCACTCTTTCGGAAGCTCTACTGAGGTTACCGAGCATGGGACAAACTCCGCACCTGGGCCCCCCCGCTGACGCAGAGTCTCCGCCCTCAGCTCGTGGAGGCCGTGGTGAGCGGTCTGTTCCCTCTGCGAGGGGAACATCCTCCCCCGCCTATGGCTCCGCTGCTTGCGGTGCCGGAAGCGGACCAAATCGAGGACGATGACGATATTCCGGAAGTGACCGGGGTAGACCTGAGAGCGGCGGTAGGCAGGCTTAAAGCCAAAAATACCGCCCCGGGACCCGATGGCTTGCCTGGCAAAGCCTGGGTCCTGGCCTCGGAGGCTCTCGGGCCCCGACTGCAAGGGCTCTTAAGCGCATGCTTGGAGAGAGGCCAGTTCCCGCTTCGTTGGAAGACGGGGAAGCTGGTCCTCCTCACCCGGAAGCCGGGGCGCCCTGCGGACTCTCCGTCCACATACCGGCCCATTGTGTTGCACGACGAGGTGGGCAAGCTCTTTGAAAGAGTCATTGCTAACCGCCTCGCCGAGCATCTTGTGGGGATGGGGCCGGATCTGGCGGAACACCAGTTTGTTTTCCGCAGAGGGCGCTCGACGGTGGACGCCATCATGCGCGTGAGCCCCTCTCACGACGGGGGATGCGGTGTCCAGGGGTGGGGTTGTCTTGGCGGTGTCTCTTGACATCGCCAACGCCTTCAACACCATGCCCAGGAGCTGCATTAGGGAGGCACTCCGGTATCACCGGGTGCCGACCTACCTTCGTCGTGTGGTCGGGGACTACTTGACGGATAGGGCCGTCATCTACCCCAGTCGCACCGGAGAATGGAACCGGCGAGAGGTGTCGTGCGGTGTTCCGCAGGGATCGGTTCTAGGGCCGCCCTTGTGGAACATCGGCTACGACTGGGTGCTGCGCGCCGACCTCCCTAGCGGTGTCAGCGTAGTTTGCTACACTGACG